>SJXQ01010815.1:359708-383400 GCA_006408695.1 Aepyceros melampus | reverse complement strand
ATCTCCCCAGAATAGGGGACCCTCCTCCAGTTGCCTGAGAGCTTTCCTTTGGCAGGGAGTCTGTCCCCCTATCAGATAAGGAGCTCCCCAGAATAGAGGCTTCTGTCCCCTGCCATCAGACTAAGAACTCCCCCAAGTCAAGGGTGTCTCTCCTCTCCAGACTGGGAGTCTCCATCCCTCCCACCCCACGTCTCAAGATCCTGCTGACCACAGCTGAGTTCAGAAGCCCTGCGTCCTCCCCAGTTCTCAGGCACTGAGGCTCTAGGTTGCTCTAGTCTTCAAGGATGGATTCAAACCCAGCTTCATTGTGGTTTTGTTCTGTGACCTTGAACAAGTCACATGACCTCTGGGGCACCTACTGCAAGTACTCAGGGTCTTGTGAGGCTTCAAGGAGACAGTGTTTGGTGAAAGGGCCAAGGCCAGGGTCTGGCATACAGCAGGTGCTCAATAAATGCTGTCTCTCTTCCCCTCACTAAGCTGAAAAGTACATATCAAGCCACCTCAGCCTGAGAGGACAGAGGGGAACCAGAGTTGGAAAAGAGTGCCCACAAAACACACACACACACACAACACACACACACAATCCCATCAAGCAACCGGGTAGTGGCCTCCTTCTTTAGGGGATGGGGCGGTGGCAAGGAGTTAAATGTATTAAGCAATTTACAATTAATATAGAAGTCATTCCAGAGATAGCTACTAGAAAGAGTACAACAGGGCAATTAACCCACTAATACACTAGGCTATTACATCGCTATGTCTCTTATTTTAGCCCGAGGTGATTTGAAACGCATTGGATTAAAGGATATTACAGGAGATAGCATGAAAAATAGCTTAATGTAATGAGCCATCCCGTGATGTCTGCTATTAAAGATGATTTGCAGTTGAAAACTACAACATACAGTAGTTCAGCTATTTGAGGACCGAGGGGGTGGGGGTGGGGCAGTGCTATTAACCCTTCCCTCCTTCCAGCTGCCCCTACCCCCACCAGGCCCTCCACTACCTTCATGCCAAGATTATCAAGTGCATCTTATTAGGCGACAATGGCTTCATTGGGAGATTGGAGACTGGGGCCTGGGGTGATAAAGAACCAATAATCTGCTAATAACCTTTAAAAAATAGATTCCCCCAGGGAGCTGTACTAATGGGCTGAGGCTGGGGAGGGAGGTTGATTGGCAACCGGGTGGCTAATGTGGAAAAGGGTGGGGGGATCAGGGTTGGGGGAGGCTTCCCTGGGCAGGGCCAAGATCAACATGAACCCCAGCCCTGGCTCCCCTGACTGAGAGGGCATGGAGGTGCATGGGTATGGACTGCTGCTTAGAAGGTGTGTCCAGGTGTACATGTGTGAATAAGTACAACACACAAAAATAATTTTTCTTCTGTTTAGCAGATCTTTGTATGATGCATTACAGCTTTTAAAGGGTATTTCACATGCATTAGTTCTCCGGAGTTGACAAGCATCCAGAGAGGCAAGTGGTAGCAGACCTTCAGTGGACAAAGATATGTGAATCAGAGAGAGCAAGTAACTTACCGAAAGTTAATTCAGCCAATTGTGTCATAAAACTGGGATCAACAAGAGGTTTTCTTATTTCAAAGCCTGTGCTTAAAGCCAGGCCACTTTAGCTTGAGCGTTCTACCCACCTGCTCCAAGGTCACAAAGGTCTTCTCTTATGTTTCCCCCTTCTTCTTCTAAATGTATTTATTTATTGGCTCTGCTAGGTCTTCCCTGCTACGTGCAGGTTTTCTCTCGTGTGGTGAGTGGGGGCTACTCTCTAGCTGCTGAGCACAGGCTCTAGGGAGGCTTGGTCGTTGTGGTGTGTGAGCTCTACAGTCATGACCCCCAGGCTTTGTTGCCCCGCGGCATGTGGGATCTTCCAGGACCAGGGATCGAACCTGTGTTCCCTGCAATGGCACCAGACTACCAGGGAAAGTCCCTTCTCTTACGTTTTCTTCCAGAAGTTTTATTGTTTCCACAGCTTACATTGAGGTCATTGATCCATTTTGAATTAACTTCTGGGTATGATCTGAATTAAGAGTTGATGTTCATTTCTTTCAGTTGGACCATGAGTGTGTTTGCACATCCATGTGTGTGGATAGGTGTGTTGGACTAGAGTACACACACATGTGCTGGCTGCCACACAGAGAAAGCTGCCTAATCTGAGGGCACACACATAGAGGCTAAAGTGAAAGCGAAAGTCGCTCAGTCATGTCCAACGCTTTGTCACCCCATGACCATAGCCTGCCAGTCTCCTCTGTCCATGGGATTCTCCAGGCCAGAATACTAGAGTGGGTAGCCATTCCCTTCTCCAGGGGATCTTCCCAACCCAGGGATCGAACTCAGGTCTCCCGCACTGCAGGAGGATTCTTTACTGACTGAGCCACCAGGGAAGCCCAAGGCACACATAGAGACACGCTGAAGGTCAAGGATAAATGAGCACTAGGGCAGGAGAAGCCAGCAAGTACCCCAGAGAGGCTGTGACAAAGGCTTGTTTGGGGAGCATCGTGTGAGCGTGTGCTGGCATATGGCTGTGTCCGTCACTGTACCTGTGTTGGTAAATGGGTGTCCCCGGGCATAGATCAGACTATGTGTATGCTCCCAGCTGTGGGTGT
The DNA here is from genome assembly GCA_006408695.1 of Aepyceros melampus. Lineage (NCBI taxonomy): Eukaryota > Metazoa > Chordata > Mammalia > Artiodactyla > Bovidae > Aepyceros > Aepyceros melampus. Next base: position 380,793 of record SJXQ01010815.1, on the reverse strand, counting down.
CACTTAGCATACATGTGTGTGGTCAGCATTTGTGAGCATGTCATTGTTGTAGCTGAATCTGTTTATGTGTATATGTGTCTATGTGTGTGTGTGGGTGTGAGCTTGATGTGTCTGGCACTGTGTGTCTGTGTGTGCACTCCATTGTGCGTATGTGCTGTTGTGTGTGTTTGCGTGTCTGTGCATGCACACCACTGTGTGTGTGCGCTGGTGTGTCTGTGTGTGCATACCATTGTGCATGTGTGCTGGTGTGTCTGTGTGTGCACACCATTGTGTGTGCATGCTGCTGTGTCTGTGGGTGCGCACCATTGTGTGTGCATGCTGCTGTGTCTGTGGGTGCGCACCATTGTGTGTGCATGCTGCTGTGTCTGTGGGTGCGCACCATTGTGTGTGCATGCTGCTGTGTCTGTGGGTGCGCACCATTGTGTGTGCATGCTGCTGTGTCTGTGGGTGCGCACCATTGTGTGTGCATGCTGCTGTGTCTGTGGGTGCGCACCATTGTGTGTGCATGCTGCTGTTCTGTGGGTGCGCACCATTGTGTGTGCATGCTGCTGTGTCTGTGGGTGCGCACCATTGTGTGTGCATGCTGCTGTGTCTGTGGGTGCGCACCATTGTGTGTGCATGCTGCTGTGTCTGTGGGTGCGCACCATTGTGTGTGCATGCTGCTGTGTCTGTGGGTGCGCACCATTGTGTGTGCATGCTGCTGTGTCTGTGGGTGCGCACCATTGTGTGTGCATGCTGCTGTGTCTGTGGGTGCGCACCATTGTGTGTGCATGCTGCTGTGTCTGTGGGTGCGCACCATTGTGTGTGCATGCTGCTGTGTCTGTGGGTGCGCACCATTGTGTGTGCATGCTGCTGTGTCTGTGGGTGCGCACCATTGTGTGTGCATGCTGCTGTGTCTGTGGGTGCGCACCATTGTGTGTGCATGCTGCTGTGTCTGTGGGTGCGCACCATTGTGTGTGCATGCTGCTGTGTCTGTGGGTGCGCACCATTGTGTGTGCATGCTGCTGTGTCTGTGGGTGCGCACCATTGTGTGTGCATGCTGCTGTGTCTGTGGGTGCGCACCATTGTGTGTGCATGCTGCTGTGTCTGTGGGTGCGCACCATTGTGTGTGCATGCTGCTGTGTCTGTGGGTGCGCACCATTGTGTGTGCATGCTGCTGTGTCTGTGGGTGCGCACCATTGTGTGTGCATGCTGCTGTGTCTGTGGGTGCGCACCATTGTGTGTGCATGCTGCTGTGTCTGTGGGTGCGCACCATTGTGTGTGCATGCTGCTGTGTCTGTGGGTGCGCACCATTGTGTGTGCATGCTGCTGTGTCTGTGGGTGCGCACCATTGTGTGTGCATGCTGCTGTGTCTGTGGGTGCGCACCATTGTGTGTGCATGCTGCTGTGTCTGTGGGTGCGCACCATTGTGTGTGCATGCTGCTGTGTCTGTGGGTGCGCACCATTGTGTGTGCATGCTGCTGTGTCTGTGGGTGCGCACCATTGTGTGTGCATGCTGCTGTGTCTGTGGGTGCGCACCATTGTGTGTGCATGCTGCGTGTCTGTGGGTGCGCACCATTGTGTGTGCATGCTGCTGTGTCTGTGGGTGCGCACCATTGTGTGTGCATGCTGCTGTGTCTGTGGGTGCGCACCATTGTGCGTGCATGCTGCTGTGTCTGTGGGTGCGCACCATTGTGTGTGAGTGCTGCTGTGTCTGTGTGCACACACCATTGTGCGTTCATGCTGCTGTGTCTGTGTGCACACACCATTGTGCGTGCATGCTGCTGTGTCTGTGGGTGTGCACCATTGTGCGTTCATGCTGCTGTGTCTGTGGGTGCGCACCATTGTGCGTTCATGCTGCTGTGTCTGTGTGCACGCACCATTGTGTGTGAGTGCTGCTGTGTCTGTGGGCACACACCATTGTGTGTGAGTGCTGCTGTGTCTGGGCACACACCATTGTGCGTGTGTGCTGCTGTGTCTGGGCACACACCATTGTGCGTTCATGCTGCTGTGTCTGTGGGTGCGCACCATTGTGCGTTCATGCTGCTGTGTCTGTGTGCACGCACCATTGTGCGTTCATGCTGCTGTGTCTGTGTGCACGCACCATTGTGTGTGAGTGCTGCTGTGTCTGGGCACACACCATTGTGCGTGTGTGCTGCTGTGTCTGTGTGCACACACCATTGTGCGTGTGTGCTGCTGTGTCTGTGGGCACACACCATTGTGCGTGTGTGCTGGTACCACTGTCCGTGTGTGCATGTCACTGTGCCCATGTGTCGCTATCTGCACGTCCCCTGGCGCTGCCACCTCCAACAGCTGCAGAGCCAGCCGGGAACAGCCCCCGTGCCCCCTCCCTGCTGTCTTTTATCATCATTTGCCACGAAAGGGAGCCCAGGAGGACGGTGATAAATAAGGGCCACTTAAAATATGAGACGACCACTCTGACTTTGGGGAATATTTCTTCTGTGGAGCAGCTGGTGCCGCCTCTGTCCTTGTGGAAAGGGGTCCCAGGGGCGGCAGCCCCTGCCCGGCTTCCTCAAGCTCCCTCCTCTCTACTCCCTCCCCCGCCCCTGCCCTCCAGGCCTGGTCTTGGAAGGTTTGGGAAGGTTTGGGAGGCCTGGGAAGGGGAGTGGAGGGGGACGCACCCTGAGGCCAGTGCCCTCAAGTCAGGATGGCCCTCAGCTTACCCTTCCTCCATGCTCTGTGGAAGACTGGGTGTCAGGTGAGAGGGGGTGGGGAGTACACGATCTCCATCTTGTGGGGTTCCCCTTCTAACTCCCTTTCCTTTCTAAACTCAAGTGAGGTGACAATTGAGGGGCTCTAGAGAGCTGAGACACATGGAGAAACATGTGGACACATACCCAGTCACATAATTTTCAGCACCTACTATGTGCCAAGCCCAAAGAGAAAGACACAATAGACACATATCCCATGCAGAGAGAACCATGAATGCACACACAATACTTGCTACATAAAGACACAAGCAGGTGTGCAGAAAGACTGGTATGTAAGACTTGTTCTGGGAAGACATGAGTTCTAGGAAGAGGAGGAGGAGGAGAAAAGACTCAAAGAAGCCCAGAGAAGGAAAGAAATATTTAAAAATACAAAAACTTGGATGTAAAGGAGGTACAGCTGCGCCAAGATAGAGGCAGCCCCTGGGGGGTGGGAGAGGCGGGGCTAGGGGTGGAGGACCGCCCTGTATGGGAGTGCAGGTTTTGACTGCCCAAAGGGCAGGCAACAGCTAAAGTGCAGCCTTTGCCCTACTGACCAAGCCACATCCCGCTATGAGTCTGTGGTTCACAGAGAGCACCCTCCACCAGTCTTGCCCTGTACCCACAGGAAGGCTGTACCCTCTGGAAGGCTGGGCCCTCCTAGAGCAGTCAGTTCAGTTCAGTTCAGTTCAGTCACTAGTTGTGTCCGACTCTTTGCGACCCCATGAATCGCAGCACGCCAGGTCTCCCTGCCCATCACCAACTCCCGGAGTTCACTCAGACTCACGTCCATCGAGTCAGTGATGCCATCCAGCCATTTCATCCTCTGTCGTCCCCTTCTCCTCCTGCCTCCAATCCCTCCCAGCATCAGAGTCTTTTCCAATGAGTCAACTCTCGCATGAGGTGGCCAAAGTACTGGAGCTTCAGCTTCAGCAACATTCCCTCCAAAGAAATCCCAGGGCTGATCTCCTTCAGAATGGACTGGGTGGATCTCCTTGCAGTCCAAGGGACTCTCAAGAGTCTTCTCCAACACCACAGTTCAAAAGCATCAATTCTTCGGTGCTCAGCTTTCTTCACAGTCCAACTCTCACACCCATACATGACCACAGGAAAAACCATAGCCTTGACTAGATGGACCTTAGTCGGCAAAGTAATGTCTCTACTTTTCAATATGCTGTCTAGGTTGGTCATAACTTTTCTTCCAAGGATTTTCCTAATTCTTACAGAGAAGCCTCTTGGACCAGCCAGGCCCTGAGAGATGGGGCTCCTTCAACTGTGTCTAGGAGACATCATTTGCTTAAAAAAAAAAAAACAAAAAACACAGACCTCCCTGATGGTCCCACTGGTTTAGAGTCCACCCTCTAATGTGAGGGACATGGGTTCAACCCCTGGTCGGGGAGCTGGGATCCCACATACCTCAGGGCAACTAAGCCCACGGCCACAACTACTGAGCCCACGAGTCACAACCAAAGAGAGGCATGTGAAGTACAGCAGAAGATCTTGCGTGCCATAGCGAGGGCCTGGCATGGCCACATAAACAAAAAGGAGCTAGAAGACTCAGAACAATAAAAAGGTGAAGAAAAGTAGGAAGTGCGACAGAGGAGAAAAAGGAAAAGCAAGAGGGAAAGAAGGGAAGGAAAAAAGAAGAGGAAGAGGGGCATCAAACCACAGAGCTTTTCTAATCAAAGAACTTGTCACTGTCACTCTGCTAGTTGAGATGCCAAGACTAATCTGGGTCTGCCAGTATCCAGGGCTGGGGGTGAGGGGTGAATTAGAGCTAACAGGTCACACACACACACACACACACACACACACACAATCTCCCTTGCCCACCCTGTCTCCCTTCTCAGACTATGCCAGGTGGCCAGGGACCTGTCATGTCTCATTTCCTTCTCCTAGACCTAGTGATGGGAGCTTGGAGAGGTGGGGGAACCCCCCTGAGCTGACCTTTTCTCCTTCAATTTCCCTCCCAAGCTCCTCAGCCGTCAGCCACGGGTCCGCTGACACCCTCAGATTCCATAACCCCTCGACGCGCGCACAGAGCCATGTCACCCCCCATCGGGGGCTGTCTGGGAGGAGACAGGGGAGGGCAGAGCTAGCTTCCTTTATCTGGGGCTTTCAATCCCTGAGCTTCCCCAGGTGGGCACCCTGGAGTCCACCCAGAGCTTCAGATCTTTAATCCCCACCCCATGGCACCCCCCAACAACAACCTCCCCCTAGGCAGTCCTCCCAAACATTCTCCAAGGCCCTGGAACACCTTTCAAATCTGCCCCCTCTATGGAAGCGAAAGTGGAAGAGAGCTGATTTTTACTGAGTACCCACTGGGGGCCAGGGACCCTGAGGCCCAACTGTACCATTTCATGCTCACAAGAACACTTTGAGATGAGTTTTAATTCAGAATCTCCAGTTAGTAGATGGGAAAGCCTTGCAGCTTCCCCAGGAAGCAGGAAAAGCAACCCTGGTCTCTCGACTTAAATGCTGCTCTTTCCACTACAGCTTCAGACTCCTTCCTGGAAATCTCTCTCTCCCTGATCTTCTCAGTCTGATCACTGAGGGCCTACCCCGTGCCAGGCACAAGGCTAAACAAATCGCTGCATGATCTCGTTCAACCCTACACTCACCCGTAAGGAGGAGCTATTAGTATCCCCATTCCACAGACGAGGAAATCGAGGCTCAGAGCAGCTGAGTGACTCGCCCCAGATTACGCAGCATGGGAATGGCGGGGCCAGGACACAAACCGAGTCTCCTGACACCCAGTGAACACGCTTTGCCCAGTGTGATGAAAACATGGATCCTGCCACTATTACCTGCAGCCTAAAGCTGGCAGCAGGACTCCCAGGGCAGGCCCCTCCACTCCCCAGGGCCAGCAGAGGGAGGTGCAAGAGTCGAGGGCGGGGTGCCCGGCCTCGGAGGACAAAGAGGAAGGAGGGATCAGGGTAGCACTAAGCATCCTCTATCTTCCCAGGAGCGCCGGCCCCATCGTCCCCACAAGTGCCCTCAGACTGTCAGAGCCAGAGCCTCATCTGGCCCTCAGAATATATGGCCACAGAATATGATGGTAGGGGGTGGAGAGGTGGGAGGCTGGGGCGGAGGGGCAAATGAAGAAGGATCCACACAGCCCCCAGAAGAAAACTTAATAGTCTGGGGGCTCCCTTGGGTCCTTCTCATTAAAAAAAAAAAAATCTCTATTTAAATGCAAATTTGTGCCGGAGCTGGGATGGGTTGGCGGGAGGCAGAGAAGTATCCAGACGCTGATACAGACCCGCCATTGAACCCTCTCCCCAAGCTCACCTCGCAGTCTGGGGCCCTGTGCCCAGAAGTTAGCTTCATCCCCAAAGATCGCACCCTCCCCACTTCCCAGGAAAGCCTGGTTCAGCTTAACCCCTCACCACCTCGCTGTCTCTCTTTGTGTCTGTCTGTCACACACACACACACACACACACACACACACACACACTCCCTCTAAGCTATAAATAGAAATATCTGGAGCACAAGGAATTATACCTACTATCTTATAACAACATATAATGGAATATAATCCACAAAAAAATCTGAAATGACTATGCTGTACTCCTGAAACTAAACAGTACTTATCAATTATACTTCAGTTAAAAAAAGAAAGAAAGAAATGTGTCATTGGAGGAAGGGTGGCAAGCTGTAAGCCTAGATTACAGTTTTCTCCCTAAATCCAGGAAGGCAGAGATCCTCACCCTACATCCCTCCTCCACACACCTTCCTCCAAGAAAAGAACTTCAGTTTGAAAAGAAGCAGCAGGACTGATACATTTGTACCTACTTCTGGCCCAACCCTCGATATCTCTTGTGCTGTGCTATGCTGAGCTGCTGAGTCCTGTCCACTCTGCAACACCGTAGACGGTAACCCACCAGGCTCCTCTGTCCTCGGGGATTCTCCTGGCAAGAATACTGCAGCGGGTTGCCATGCCCTCCTCCAGAGGATCTTCCAACCCAGGGATCAAACCAGCATCTTCTGCATTTCCTGCATTGCAGGTGGATTCTTTACCAACAGAGCCACCACGGAAAGCCAAGAATACTGGAGTGGGTAGCCTATCCCTTCTCAGGGGGATCTTCCCGGCCCAGGAATCAAACCGGGATCTCCTGCATTGCAGGTGGATTCTTTACCATCTGAGCCACCAGGGAAGCCCCTGTGTCTCCTACCCCTCCCCAAACTGGAAAACTTTGAATCCCTCTCTCCCTGTCTCTGTCTCTGTCTCTCTCTCTCTTTCTCTCTCTCACACACAGACACATACCAGGTTTCCAACTAGACAACACAAGACAAACCCAGCCCTCAAATCCAATTCTTGTGGGAAACACAGTCACAGGGTGAGGGATGGAGGTTGGCAGCTGGGACCCCCACCTACCCAGCACCCACATCCTGGCCCTGTCCCCCTCCCACAGAGAGGAAGATCCCTTTGCTCCCCCAGCATCAGCAAACCCTTCATCCTGAGCTCCATCCCCACCCCCACCTCTCTAAGCCCATTACCTCCGGGGATAATTATGTGGGTGATTCGCTGGCCCTGGAGGGCTCTTCAGCAGTAGGCATTAACTCCGGATGAGAGGAGGGTTGCCCCTGACTACCACCCTACTCTCCCCTCTTCCTCCCCACTAACCAATGAGGGTGTTAATTTAGGGGGGGAAGATAAGGAGATGCTATGTAACTCCATCTAGAACATGTTTACCTGCCCCCAAACTTTCTTTTTCACTTCCATTTCTGGCTTTATCCGGGGGAACTGAGTCAAGAGCCTAATCCCAAGACAGACACAGGGGTAGAGACTCCCCGACACTGCCTGAGGGCCCCACCTCCTCCTTCCTGCTTCTCCCCCTCTGCCACCCCACCAAGCCCCCCACCCAGGCAGATCTTTTCTGCTCCATGTTGGTAGGATGAGCTGTCCTTGCCGGATGCTGCATGGAGGTGGCACAGGGAAAGGAGGTTTGGGATTGGGGTGGGGCATCCAGGAGACCTGTAAAGCTTTGCAGCCAGACCCAAATTTCAGGCTTGTCTGCTCATGCCCTTGACAGTCAGCTGTTGAGAAGAGAGGACAGCCAAGGTCAGTTCAGAAAGAAAGTGAAAGTGTTAGTCACTCAGTCGTGTCCAACTCTTTGTGACTCCATGGATTGTAGCCCGCCAGTCTCCACTGTCCATGGGATTCTCCAGGCAAGAATCCTGGAGTGGGTAGCCATGCCCTCCTCCAGGGGATCTCCCCGACCCAGGGATCAAACCTGCGTTTCTTATACCTCCTGCATTGGCAGGCATGTTCTTCACCATCTGAGCCACCAGGGAAGCCCACGGTCAGTTCACCCACTGCCTATTTCCCGTGCTTATGGCCCCCACCGGGCTCCCCTCTGGACACCACGGGGCTCTTGGCGTGGGAGGAAAGGCCTCTGGGACCAAGAGTGGTCGGAGCAAGTGTTGGGGACCTTGTGTGCACAAGACAGAATAGAGGCTGGAGGTCAGGGATGGGGAGAGACCCCTCCTGCCTCCTGAGAAAAAACCCTGAGTGAGAGAAGCAAACAACCACAAGGAGAGGAGGATTCACAGACAGCTGGGGCTCGGAGATCCTCTGCTGAGACAGAGAAGGGCCCAGAGTGGGAACAGCATTGCCTTCTGTCACACAGAGTCACAGCTGGGAGAAGGCGGGAACCTGGGCTCTTGACTCTGAAGCCACAAGCTGACTTCAATTTGATGGAAAGAGTTTTTTGGTTTAAGATTTTTTATGTGGACCATTTTTTTTAAGTCTTTATTTAATTGGTTACAATAGTGCTTTTGTTGTGTATGTCCTGATTTTTAGGTCTGGCGGCATATGGGATCTTAGCTCTCTGAGCAGGGGTCAAACCTGCACCCCTTGCACTGGAAAGCGAGGTATTAGCCACTGGACCACAAGGAACGTCCCTGGAAAGAGTTCTTTATGTACAATTTGCACACCCACAAGTGCAAGCAGTGCCAGCATGTGCAAGAGCCTGGGCGTATTCACCACACAATTGCTCACCAATGGTGTCTGCACGTGGCAGTTTGTCTGTCTCCGTCTTCATGATGTTTGTGGGCGTGAGCCTGTCTGTGCACGTGGGGCTGGGTCACACTCACGGGTGTGTGTGGAGGGCGGGGCCCAGGCCCCTGCAGGTTGGGGAGCAGCAGCCTCCACCACCCCACCGGCAGGGGTCCCTGTGCCCAGAGCTCCTCCCAGAGGTGCTCCCCGGGAGCTGGCTGGGCCTGGGCAGACCCCCGGCCCCAAGCTCTTCCGTTCAGCTGCCTCCTGCAGGAGGACCCTCCCGGAGGAGGCCAAGCTACTGGTGCAATGGTAGAAACAATTAACTGGAAGAGACAGCTCATACCCAAAGGAAAACATTTCCAGATACGATATTACAGCCTTGCCCTCAAAAATGGGACTTTACCACGAGGAAAGACAGTTTATTAGAAGGCACATTTTTTTTTATTTAATTGTATAATCTTTGGGTTTTTTTTAAGTGGTATGGAGTGGGGGAGGGGCTGAGATGTTGAAATCCATCTTTGCTTCCGGTGTGTGACCCTTGGGACACAGCACATGAGTGGAAATGAGGAGGTGACTGCGGACGTCCCGGGGATGGGGCAGACCCAAATCTATCCTGGAGCCCCTGGCATAACACTGAGAGGGCTCAGCGGACCGCGGGGCAGAACTGGAAAGGAAAACCACAGGCCAAGCCCACTGCCACCTCGGGGGACGGTGAGGGCCCCGGGCTCACGCAGGCCATCCATCTCACTGGCCAGACCAGGCCATGGTACACTCCTCCTGGCCTCTGCTTGACACACATGTACACATAGACCCATTTACCTACACATCCACAAAAAAAAACTTATACCATGGAGCGGCCAGGCAGTCCAGGCAGTCACCCAGACCAGACAGTCCCGGGAGAAGAAGGAAAATGAGGCTCCTCCACTTAACTACTGAACAGACTTCTTGGCTTTGGACAAGTTGCTGACCCCTCCCAGGCTGCAGTTTCCCCATCTTTGGGGAAGGTAGGATAGATGGTTTCCAGAGTCTTTCCAGCTTTAACCCTCGTGCCTTGAATCACCATCCTTTGTACATGCCTTCTTCCTCCTGGACTTTCCTAAGGGTGGGTACCAGGTCCTGGTATCAGGCAGTCATCAGCTCCAATGCCCACCCACCACTTGCTAAGTATGTGACCCCAGGACCACGTGTCTCCACGCCACCATGTGCCCAACTGTAAAATCGGGAGAGCAACTATGCCATAAGATGCCAGCCAAACCTTCTGCCTACTGTTGAAGTGTGGGACTCAGGGTCTCTGTCATGCTCATTGGTCCCCAGGAGAGACCACGAAAGGCCCACAAATGCTCCCCAGGGATGAATAAAGTCAATACTGGCAGGAAGCAGATACATTAACAGGACTCCAGGTGGCGCTAGTGGTAAAGAGCCTGCTTGCCAATGCAGGAGACACAAGAGATGGGGGTTTAATCCCTAGATCGGGAAGGTCCCCTGGAGAAGAGCACAGCAACGCATTCCAGAATTCTTGCATGGAGAATCTCAAGGGCAGAGGAGCCCGGTGGGCTACAGTCCATGGGGTCACACAGAGTCGGACACAACTGAAGCGACTTAGCACAGCACCTCTCTTCATCCGACTGCCCAGCTGTGGCCTCTTCTACCCTCACCCCCAGGACCTCTGACCTTTCCCCCTGGCCAACTCTAACCCCCTCCTCCATCATCCAGCCTCCTCCCTGGGTCCAGGGTCCTCAAGGCACAGAAACCCAGGGGCCTGTGTCCTCAGCCCACAGTGCTGGTGCTGCCCAGCTACAGGAGGGGGGCCCGGGGAGGGGGGCTGCCCAGGCATGGGGGCATCATTGGCGGCAGCAAATCTCCCCACTTAGATACTAATGCAGTAAAGTCCTATCAAGTCACAGTGAAAAGGGGCGTAATTTTCGCAGAAAACAATGCAAGTGATGTATGCCAGAGACTGGCACACAATAAAACTGTAGAGGAGCGCAGAAAAAATGCGCCCAGTCAATACAATAAAATCAGCACAAATACACCCGTGTAAAGCACCCCCACCCCAGTAAATAAACAAACACATATGAAGGACTTGGGGGCGGGTTTGCGTTTCTGGCCTCAACCAGCGAAGGCGACTGGGAGCTGGAGGCCCCCAAATTACCATTCATCTGGCCTTGTTGTGGAAATTTTCAAGGGATTTGCAGTAATTATATGACAAAATGCTTGCAAATCTCACTCATTGCTGAACAGAAACAGGCGGGTCAGGGATTGAACACTTTCAGCTGGGTAATTTGTAAATGTCAATCAGGCAACAGGGCAGAGAGAGAGAGAGAGAAAGAGGGGCCAGAAAAAGACTGTAGCAACCTCAGTGTAAGAGGCTTCTTCACCCTCCCCAAGCCGGGGATGGAAAAAGCCAGGCCAAAGTCAAGGCAGAAGGTTTGGGGGAGGGGAGCAGGCAGGGAGGGGAGAAGGAGGAGTTAGGAGAAGCCCGGACAGGAAGGAAGAAAGGACAGAGCCCAGAAACAGACACACACAAAAAAGAGGCTGGGATGAGAGGGGAGGGGGAAGTTGTGGATGGAGAGAAAAGAGAGTGAATCAGGAAAAACAGTTTAAATAAAACCAGGGGAGATTAAATTAACTGATACATACATTCCAAGAGGTAGGTCGCGGAAGCAGCCATAAATACCAGCTCCCTATCTCCCCTGCTCAAGACAGCGGGGAGAGCAAAATAAAATTAAAAGATATAACAATAAAAATTACAAATGCATCTTGAGGACCCTGTCCCCAAGGTCTGTAATGGAGGCGCCGAGCAGGGTGAGCTTGGGGCACAGCCTTCACTCAAGCCAGGGGAGCTTCAAGGTGGAAGCCGGAGGAACATTTTCTGTGTGGCTGCTCATTCTGTGTCTCCAATTTTACACGGCAGACATGCGGAGGGCACACTACGTGCACGTGAAGGACCTAAAGGATGGGGGTGACTGCCGTGACCCCTGATGGGGCACTTGATAAGGTTTTCCTGGTCATCGCCACCCCTGGAGGGAACGAGGGTTTTATTCCACCCATTTTACAGTTGAGGAAACTGAGGCTTGGAGAAGCTGTGATTTTGGCTCAAGATAATTTGCTCCTTAACAAGAAGAGCATGAATTTGAATCTAGGCTCACTGACTCCACATCCTTTCCACCGCTGCCTTCAGGGAGCTTATTCCTACCAGTTTCATTTGAGGAACTAAACACATTTTTTGAGCACACACCTGTCACACCACCACTAAGTCTCATGAATGGCAAACCTGACAAGCTCTGAACAGAACAAGATACCATTCTTCTGAAGTAGGAATGTCCAGCTCTCCAGATTCCAAGGCTCTTTTTTAGCATCTCAAAGTTATTTGACACCCCACCAACCACAGGTACTCACAAGCACACTGGATGGTTCTATTTCTAAACACCTATAAATTGAGAAAAGCGCCCAATGACCCAAAGCTACAATAAACCCAAGCATACTTTTAAAGGAATTTTAATTTTCATCACCATATCTTGCGGGGGGGGGATTAAAACACAGGCAAATAAGACAGAAGTCCTGCAGTCTACACTTTTGTCATGATCTCCAAAGGGGGTTGTTGACAGCCACAGGGCCACTCCAGCAGAGCCGGAAGGTGTTTCTCTTACAGCTTTAAACCGGAGTCTCAGCTGCCCGCACTGCCTGGAGTGCACCATTCACTCCTCAGAGGAGCAGCAAGGCGCCCAGGCTCCTACCCTGTGCTGAGCATGGCTCTCGAGGCCAGAGTCACAGTGTCAAACAAGACAGGGGACCAAAAGCCTGCTGGTCTGGAGCTCACCTTGCATTCATCATTTTCTCAGTCTTGCAATGATTTTGCAAGAGGCACAATTATATGCCTCGTCTTCTCATGAGTTAAAAGTGTTAACTTACGGAATGTAAATCACATAACCCTTCTGCAATCCTTTTTAAATGCACTGCAGGGATTTCCCTGGTGGTCCAGGGGTTAAGAATCTGCCTTGCCATGCAGGGGACATGGGTTCGATCCCTGGTGGGGGAATTCAGATCCCACAGACTGAGGAGCAACGAAGTCCGTGAACTCTAGAGCCCGCGCTTCACAGCTAGAGAGTCCAAGTGCCACAACGAAAGATCCCACATGCTGTAACTAAGACCTGAGGCAGCCAAATAAATAAATAAAAACTTTAAAAATTCATTTGAGTCAGTTCTAATGAGGTGGATGAACCTAGAGCCTATGATATAGCGTGAAGTAAGTCAGAAAGAGAAAGATAAATAGTGTATATTAACACATACATACAGCATCTAGAAAGATGGTACTGATGAATTTATTTGCAGGGCAGCAATGGAGAAACCGACATAGAGAACAAACTTATGGACCCAGAGAGAGGGTGAGATATATGGAGAGAGTAACGTGGAAATTTACAATACCATATGGAAAATAGATAGCCAATGGAAATTTGCTGTATGACTTGGGGGAACTCAGGGGCTCTGTAACAATCTGGAAGTGTGGGATGGGGAGGGAGATGGGAGGGAGGTTCAAGAGGAGAGGACATATGTACACTTATGGCTGATTCATGTTGATGTTTGACAGAAAACAACAAAAATCTGTAAAACAATTATTCTTCAATTAAAAATAAATAAATTTTTTAAAGATTAAAAAAAATTTTTGTTAACATATTGGAACCTCACAAATAGAAGAGGCCTATAGGGAGATTCTGGGCAGGGCAGGGCACTCAAAGTCATCCATCTCACAAAATGTAGCTGCTACCCTCCTGGATGCCAGAGGTGGCCAGGGTGATTCAGTCACTGGCCGGAAGGCGTTGACACCGGCCGGCCTCTCCACCCATGGCTGACCCACCTCTTCCTCCTGCCTTCCTTCCCTTCCTTTGGCCAACATCGTGGTTCTGGAGTTAAGAGCCCCTGCTCTGATCGGTTCATCCCCCAAACTATTTGCTCTTCCTGCCCATCACCTCTCAACAAAAAGAATTCCTGGAGAGGGAAGGCATCAGGAAAATTTGCAAATAATCCACTTAGCTATGACTGCATGGATGAGGTCACTGCAAAGTACAGAAACCTTGAGTCTCTCCACCCCAGCATGGTCATAGATTGTGCAAACCTGAGCAAAATGTTTTTATCTCACTGCAACTCTTTTGCCTCATCTGTAAAATGAAGATAAACATTAGCAGCTGCTCTAGCAGGACTGTTGTGAAGACTCAAGGACACAAGGCGTGTGCTCGGTAAATGTTAACTATTATGATTATTGCCTTCAAGAGAACATAAAATCCAGGGGCAGGAGAGAAAGTAGGGGCAAAGCTACAGAGTATCCAAACCTGTTGCTGGCCCCAGAAAGTAGGAGACCAAGTCTCCATCTGCCAGTCCCTAGCTCTGTAACGGCCTCTCTCTGAGCCTCAGTTTCCCCATCTGTTTGATGAAGAGGTGGGGATATCTGGGCTGGAAGTGTCTCTGGTTCTAGAAATTAGTGTTGGAATGAGACAGGGCCCAGGACAAGACCGGACCAGCTACAGTCCTTGACCAAAGGTGGGATGTCCCTGGATGGGGCTTTGCTTTCTGGCAGGTTCTCCCGGAAATGTCAGGCTCAGAGGAGTAAACGAAGCTGAAATGACCCCCACAGACCCATCGGGATCAGTTGGCAGAAAGTGGAATGCCTGAGGGGCAGCAGGAGATGGGGGGTGGGTGGCACCCTACCGTCTCACCTGCCATCTTGGAACCTGGTACCTGCTCCTGCCATTAGCTCCACCCTCAGCTGGATTTAATGAATCTGAGAAAAATTATGAAGTCCCATAAAGCCACAAGTATCATAAAAAGTATAATAAAATTGAGAAAAGCTATTAAGTTATAAATACAACCAATGCGTGCAACATCACTCAGTCGGGGAGGAAGTCGCTATAAAATAAAGTCATTCCACAGTGACTAAATCTCTTAATTCACAAGCACACGCTTCCCGCCACGGCGCCCAGCTCCGTTGTCTCCGCCAGGAGTTTTGTGTCACGGGAACTTTCCGTGGCAGAGAACGGCGGGCGGGAAGACAAAGCCAAAACCGAGAGCAGATGACAGAATAATAGAGCGGAGCGAAGGAGGGAACCCAGGCGGCCGGCAAGATCTAGGTAGGAGGCCTGGGAAGTAGGACGCCCTTCGGAGTCCGCACTGTGCGGTGGGATCGTCTGGATCCCAAATCCACCACTATTTACTCTGCCCAGCAGCCAAGATGAAAGAAAGGAAGGAACTGCACGGGAGGGAAGTTTTTAGTTTCCAGGACCCCTTGATTCCGGCCGGCCGGGAGCCCACCCACCCTCCTAGCCCGGGACTAGGGGCAGCACCCCAGCCCCTCCACACACACCGCGTCTCTCCTGGCGCCTAGTCCCCCCGGCGCACCTCCCAGGGGCGGCCTCCCTACCGAGAGCCACCCCCGCGCTATGAATATTCATAGCTGTAATTAGAGAGCGCGCCCGGCGCCCATGATGGTTATTGTGCGTCCAATGAAAACAAACAAGCTAATGAGCAGCTTTAATGCGGGGCTGGCGGCGCGGGTGGGGAGGACCCCAGTACGCCCGGAGTGGGCACCGGGGCACGACCAGGGCGCTGGGGACGGAAAGGAGCGACCCCCGAGCAGGGTGTGAGATGGGTCTAGGAGAAGGCGAGAAGAGGGGCGCCCCAAGGAACCCCGTCCCCGGAGGGCGGCCGCTGTGTGCTTTCACACCGCAGAGACACCTCTGGGGAGGGAGTCCCGGCCTCGAGCAGGGGCTCCTGAAACCCCGGGAGTTAGGGATACAGGCCCGGCCCCAGGATAGGACGAAGCGCCCGGTGCGCCCGGAGCTCTGGCCTCGCTGGACCAGTGGATTCCAAAAGACTGCATTTTTAAAGGTTTTTGAGGATTGCCCAGGGCCTATGTAGAGAGACACAGAGGGGCTTCCCAGGGGTCTCCGTGGTAAAGAACTCGCCTGCAATGCAGGAGGCCCAGGTTCGATCCCTGGCTGGGGAAGATCCCTTGAAGAAGGAAATGGCACCCCACTCAAGTACTCTTGCCTAGAGACTCTCATGGACAGAGGAGCCTGGTGGGCTACAGTCCACGGGGTAGCTAAGAGTCGGACATTGACTGAAGCGACTCAGGAGGCACAGGGCCTAAGGCAGCCCCAGCCTTGTCCTCCTGGGAAGGGTGGAAGGAGTGCCTGGAGCGCCCTGGGCCCAGGCCCCGGGTACCCGCTGAGGCAGTGGGGAGGAGGTGGCCGTGGGCTCCAGGGCAGGAAGGCAGCCCCAGTGAAGAGCAGGGTATAGAAACGAAAGGGACCTACAGTCCACCAGCTGACCTACCGGGTGCCCTTTTCAGTAGAAAGAGACAGGGTAGAGGACAGGCCGCCCTCTTAGCTGGGCACTAACACAGAAACACATTAACAGAAGTGGCCGGGCACCTTCTTATCCATGCCAGGAGCTGGGAGGCACACACATTAGGAAACCCCTAGGGGGGACTTCCCTGGTGGTCCAGGGGTTGAGACTCCATGCTTCCAGTGACGCTCTGGGGACCCCTGAGGGCCAGCAGGAAGGAAAGGGCCACAGTCACGCTGCCTCAGGAAGCTTAGATAAGGATGGTGCGAAGCACAACTACCCTGGCCATTTGTTGGCCCTGGCATCCACCATAACCTGCACGGGGCACACACAGAAGGTGCTGCCTGAATTCCCTGGTGGTCCTATGGTTAGGACTCAGCTTCCACTGCAAGGGGCATGAGTTCAGTTCCTGGCCAGGGAACTAAGTTCCCACAAGCTATGTGATGTGGTCAAAAAATTAAAAGTTTTTTTAAAGAATGAAAGAACGTAGAGACTGGAAACAGGGGACTTGGTGTGGGAAGACGGAGAGCAAAGGGATGATCTAGAAGAGAGATGGGAGATGAAGCCTAGACCAGTGGTCCTCAAGTTTAGCATAATCAGAACCGGATAAGGATTTCTTACAGTTATGCACACAGAATTTTTTGGATCAAATTTCCATAGTATTATTGTGGGGAAATGAGCAGGATGGCACCAGTCAGCCTTTCTCCCCCACGCTTTCACGCCCTCTCACCCCATATTCTGTAACCAGTGACTTTGCACGGTTATGTAAACAGCTGAACTCACTTGTAGCACTACGCATGCGCGTCAGGAGGTAGCTGCTTGGCCACAGGCTGCTTTGTGCGGTGCACCAAAGGTATGAGCTTCACCATGAAAGCCCTGGCTGCTGCTGCATGGAGCTGCATTGCAGCAACCTCATGGTTATGTTATACGAGGTTATGTTGTGGTTGTGTTATGGCTGCTGCTACAGCTGCTGCGTCAGCCAGGAGAGAGGCTGCGTTATGGCTGTCCACACTGTCTCCTGAACCCAGCGTAGGCAAGGCGAGCCAAGAGGCTGGACAGACACTTGAGGAGCCATAGGAAATGCAGACCATTTAGTTCCTACTCACCTTGCCTACCCTGGAAGTAGTGTGAACAGCGAGACAATTGGCGTCATGAACAGGATCAGCAATACAATTACTACGATAGCCAAAAAAGGAGAAACAACACAAGTGTCTATCACGTGATGAATGGATAAACAAAATACGGCATACACACACAATAGAATCGTATTCAGCAACAGAAAGACTAAGTTGCTTTTATACGGCTACCATGTGTGTGAACCTTGAAGACATCATGCCAAGTGAAAAAAAGCCAGTCACAGAGGCCCACATGTTATATGCACCTATTATATAACATTCTGGAAATGTCCAGAATAGGCAAATCTACTGGAATCGGAAAGGGGATTAGTAGTTGCCTCGCGTTGGGGGATAAGAGAATTTGGAAGTGACAACAGCGTTTCTTTCTGGGGTAATGAAAATGTTCTCAAATCAATGTTGCACATCTCTGTGAATATATTAAAAGCTATTGAACTGTACACATTTGTTTTTTTCTTTACTGTGCCTGACAGCATGTGAGATCTTAGTTCCCTAACCAGGGATCCAACCCTAGCCTCCAGCATTGGAAGGGTGGAATCTTAACCGCTGGACCATCCGGCAAGTCCTAAACTGTAGAGTTTAAAAGGGTAAATTGTATATCTCAACAGAGCTGTTAACAAAACTTTATGCTAAGTAAAAGAAGCTAGACTCAAAAGATCTTCCAAAATAAGCAAATCTATACAGACAGAAAGTAGATTAGTAGTTGCCCAGGGCTTGAGGGAGGGAGAGGATGAACTGTAAACAGACGTCAAGGATCTTATTGGGGTGATAGAAATGTTCTATAACTGGGTTGTGGCGATGGCTGCACAACTCGATAAATTTCCTAAAAAATCATTGAATAGCATGCTTTAAAAGGGTGAATTTTATGGCATGTGAATTATACTTCAATAAAGTTGTTTTTTTTTAAAAAAAAAAAAAAAACATGGATTGCTGAAGCCTTCTCACAGTTTCTGATTCAGTAGGTTTGAGATGGTTGGGAATCAACCCTATTATCTGGTGACAACTAAGGCCATTCCACCCCAGTGGGAGGAGGTCCCACCGCAGTGGGAGGACCGCTGGCCTACAGAGGTGAAAGGCCAAAGCCAGGAAGGGGAGGAGTCTGTTAAAACAACAACAAACAACAGGAACAAGGACACTACCCTGGGCACACCTCTCCACCCGGCCCACACCCCCGCCTGGCAGACAGGCCTCCGCGGCAGACAGCGGCAGAGCTCATTTCAAGGCAGCCTCTTCACCATCAACAGAAATTGGCAGCGCAAATAGGAACCGCTGTTTATTTGCCACTTACCTCTGTCTTGTTCTGCTTAAATACTGAGGGGAAACCGGAGCCATTAGGGTCAGAAGAAAATTACAAGCACGCGGCGTCGCTGTGGGTGGGTGAAAATGATATTAGAGATGGGGGGGGGGATAAATAGAAGAAGGAAGGAGGGAGGGTGGGGAGAAGAGGGAAAACTGCCTTGCACCAACAGAGCATGAAATAAAATAAAATTAAATAAAGATCTGTTTGGTGAGTGGGGAATCTTCATCCTGGGAAACATGGGTGGAGGTTTCGGGGGAGAGGAGAGTTGTTATTTATTTTATTTTATTTTTGTCAAGCCAGACCGAGGAGATGAAATTCTGATTTTCTGTTGTCTGGCCTGATGAGCAAAGTTGAGCGTGATTCTTTTTTCTCTGAGTCACCAGGAAACGGGCCCAGGGAGGGGACAAAAGCCAAAAGCAACCATCACCCCCACCTTGGGATGGGGTAAGGTAATCTACCCCGCCTCTGGGGTCTCGGCTCCCCTCCCAGGGCTTCACACCCAGAGGCTGCCCCCTGCTCTCCCACCGGCCCCCACCCCTGGCGGCATTAATTGGAGGCCCGAGCAGTACCACATTTATTACCTCCCCTCCTGCTCCACACTAAATCTTGTGGCAATGCTTCTAAAAGTCAATAAAACGAGAAGGAAGATGCGATAAAATTAAGGTGGAAAGTGCGATGAGGAGAGGAAATGGGAATCTTTTTTTAATTTAGCTTTAATTTTAATTTTTTGTCACCTCTCCAAACAGCCTGTATGCTGGTACAGTGGAGGACTGGGGGCTGGGGGAGAGGCTGGCCTGGCTTTTTAAGGCCAAGAAGAAGCCGTGCTGTAGGCTGGGTCTTGGCTGCGGGGGGATGAGGAGGGGGCTGCCTCTCGTGGGAGCTGCAGCTGGGAGCAGGCAGGAGTTAGGGGTGGGCGGCTGCCTGCCAGAGCCTTACCCAGGAGGCACTCCTTTGTTTGTGCTCCCAGAGCAGCCTGTCCAGCAGGCTGATTCTGTGCACCCTGAGAATAGGACCTGGTTCTGGATGATTTTAATCATCCCTTTACCTGGTACCTGACATATAACCCCTAGTGGCTCAGACCATAAAGAGTCTGTCTGCAATGCAGGAGACCTGGATTCGATCCCTGGGTAGGGAAGATCCCATGGAGGAGGGCATGGCAACCCACTCCAGTATTCTTGCCTGGAGCATCCCATGGACAGAGGAGCCTGGCAGGCTACAGTCCTTGGGGTCGCAAAGAGTCGGACACTGAGCAATTAACACTATTACTGCTTACCTGGTACCTGGCACGTAACAGTGATGCTGATCTGATAATGATGGTATCAGCATCATTGCTCCAGCATTGTCCTAAACACGATTCACACTTATACAATTTCCTTATTCTTCCCATTACTGCTATGAGATAGCTATCATTACAAAGCCCCATTTTACAGATAAAGAGACTGAGGACAGAGAGGTGAAGCCCCTTGACCACAGTCACAGAGCTTGTGGGTGGTAGGAGTGTTATTCAGGAAACAGATGTGGATAATTCTTACTTATCAAGTGGATGAGGACATCCCTCGTGGTCCAGTGGCTAAGATTCCGTGCTCCCAGTTTGGGGGGCCTGGGCTTTGATCCCGGGTTAGAGAACTAGATCCTGCATCACTTCAGTTCAGTCACTCAGTCATGTCCGACTCTTTGTGACCCCATGAATCGCAGCACACCAGGCCTCCCTGTCCATCACCAACTCCCGGAGTTCACTCAGACTCACATCCATTGAGTCCGTGATGCCATCCAGCCATCTCATCCTCTGTTGTCCCCTTCTCCTCCTGCCTCCAATCCCTCCCATCATCAGAGTCTGTTCCAATGAGTCAACTCTTCACATGAGGTGGCCAAAGTACTGGAGTTTCAGCTTTAGCATCATTCCTTCCAAAGAAATCCTAGGGTTGATCTCCTTCAGAATGGACTGGTTGGATCTTCTTGCAGTCCAAGGGACTCTCAAGAGTCTTCTCCAACACCACAGTTCTAATGCATCAATTCTTCGGCGCTCATCCTTCTTCACAGTCCAACTCTCACATCCATACATGATCACAGGAAAAACCATAGCCTTGACTAGATGGACTTTAGTCGGCAAAGTAATGTCTCTGCTTTTGAATATGCTATCTAGGTTGGTCATAACTTTTCTTCCAAGGAGTAAGTGTCTTTTAATTTCATGGCTGCAGTCACCATCTGCAGTGATTTTGGAGCCCAAAAAAATGAAGTCTGACACTGTTTCCACTGTTTCCCTGTCTATTTCCCATGAAGATGGGACCGGATGCCACGATCTTCATTTTCTGAATGTTGAGGTTTAAGCCAACTTTTTCACTCTCCTCTTTCACTTTCAACAAGAGGCTTTTTAGTTCCTCTTCACTTTCTGCCAAAAGGGTGGTGTCATCTGCATATCTGAGGTCATTGACATTTCTCCCAGCAATCTTGATTTCAGCTTGTGCTTCCTCCAGCCCAGCATTTCTCACGATGTACTCTGCATAGAAGTTAAATAAGCAGGGTGACAATATACAGCCTTGACATACTCCTTTTCCTATTTGGAACCAGTCTGTTGTTCCATGTCCAGTTCTAACTGTTGCTTCCTGACCTGCATACAGATTTC
>SJXQ01010815.1:346873-359100 GCA_006408695.1 Aepyceros melampus | reverse complement strand
TTTGTTGACTGTATAGAGCTTCTCCATCTTTGGCTGCAAAGAATATAATCAATCTGATTTCGGTGTTGACCATCTGGTGATGTCCATGTGTAGAGTCTTCTCTTGTGTTGTTGGAAGAGGGTGTTTGCTATGACCAGTGCATTTTCTTGGCAAAACTCTATTAGTCTTTGCCCTGCTTCATTCCTCATTCCAAGGCCAAATTTGCCTGTTACTCCAGGTGTTTGTTGACTTCCTACTTTTGCATTCCAGTCTCCTATAATGAAAAGGACATCTTTTTTGTGTGTTAGTTCTGAAAGGTCTTGTAGGTCTTCATAGAACTGTTCAACTTCAGCTTCTTCAGCGTTACTGGTTGGGGCATAGACTTGGATTATGGTAATATTGAATGGTTTGCCTTGGAAATGAACAGAGATCATTCTGTCGTTTTTGAAATCGCATCCAAGTACTGCATTTTGGACTCTTTTGTTGACCATAATGGCTACTCCATTTCTTCTGAGGGATTCCTGCCCACAGTAGTAGATATAATGGTCATCTGAGTTAAATTCACACATTCCAGATCCTGCATGCCCCAACTAAAAGACAGAGCATGCTGCAATGAAGACCCAGGGCAGCCAAATAAATTTAAAAACAAATTTTTTAAGTGGGTGGATGAAAGGCTTCAGTGGCAAAAAAAAAAAAAAAAAAAGTCCACCTGCCAATGCAGGAGACCCTGGTTTGATCCCTGCTCCAGGAAGATCCCACACACCGCGGAGCAAATAAGCCCGTGTGTCACAACTACTGAGCCCGTGCTTTGCAACAAAAGAAGCCACTGCAATGAGAAGTCTGCATGCCGCAACTCAAGAAAGCCTGCGTGCAGCAGCAAAGACCCGGCACAACCAGAAATAAGTAAGCCTTTTTTTTTTTTTAATGGATGGATTAAACTTTCAGAATGCTGACATATGGCCAGTGGTCCTGGAGTCCCTCCCACACACACTGAGCCCAGGAATCCTGGGGCTGCAGAGCAAGGCAGAGGCAGCTGATCTCAGAGTCCTGTGGAGCAGAGGCTTCTCTGCATTGGTGGGAAAGGCCTTGAGCTCAAGTCAACATTGGCTGTCGCATGATTTCTGCCCCATCCTTTTTAGGAAGGATGGAATCACACTCAGTCCCTCATCTCTCTCAGATCAGATGTTCTTCTCACAGAGGTCCAGCCGGGAGACAGAAGCTCTGTGGCTCTGGCTGTAACCTCTTCCCAAGAACAGGAGCCCCGACGCAGCAGCATGATTCAGCCTCCTGTCCCCTGGCGCCAGCCAGGTGTCCGGAAGGTTCACAGGAGAGAAAAGTCAGGCCCAAGGAGAGGATGGGCTTCCCTTGGGTCGCACAGTTGGTCCCCTCTCCATACCTGGAGGTTGGCTCTGTCTTTTGTTATTTTGATGCGAGTCCCAGAGTCAGTATTCTTCCACATCCTAAGTTTTCTTGTGTCTTAGGCCTTGGTAACAGCCTTCCAGGAGATGGGGAGGAGGCAGGTGCTGTTTCCTCTACATATAGATGGGGAAACTGAGGCTTAGACCGGCTCAGATTGTCTCCAGGACCCTGTACTAACCCTGGCACCAGTGATGGATTCTGACTGTTGTCTATCCTCAACTGAGTATGAAAAAAAAATTATGTTTTCAGAAGATATTTTCCTCTATCAAGCTCAGGTTCTGAAGCAACCCTGTCTCCTCCTTGCCCCACTTCCCCGTCCATTGGGCACACTGGGTGGGCCTGCCCCACCCCAGTATCGCCCTTCTGTATTTCTGAAGACTGGAGGAGACCAGAAGGTTGGACTTCTTACCTCAAATATTGTTTCCCTCATCAAGAAAAAAAAAAAAAAAAAAAACACTCTCAAAGATTACTTGACAGCATGGAGAAGCACACGAGAAGTGTTTGTAAGTTAAAAAGAAATCAAGCTACCAAATGTCGTGCAGAATATAATCCTAATTATGTTTCATTTTAAATGTAGTTTATGGCTATATTTCTGTCCCAGGGTAGCTCAGCTGGAGAACAATCCGCTTGCAGTGCAGGAGGCCCTGGTTTGATTCCTGGGTCAGGAAGTTCCCCTGGAGAACGGATAGGCTACCCACTCCAGTATTCTTGAGCTTCCCTGGTGGCTCAGTGGTAAAGAATCTGCCTGCAATGTGGGAGACATGGTTTCGATCCCTGGGTTGGGCAGATCACCTGGAGAATGAACCCCCTCCAGTATTCTTGCCTGGAGAATCTCCATGGACAGAGGAGCCTGGCAGGCTCCAGTCCATGGGGTCACAAAGAGTCAGAGCAACTGAACACAGAAGGCTAAAAGGATATACACACCAAAATATTTATAGTGCTTTTGTTTCCTTCCTTAATATTTCTGCATTTTCCAAATTTTTGTTGAGAACATGTGTTCAGTGAATTTTTAAATTTGCCTTATTAGCAGTTTTTAAAATATTGATGCAATTTAGTTTGCTGGCTCCATGGTCTCATAAGCATCAGCCAAGAACAGATCACATATGTGTATGTGTGTGTGTGTGTTGGGGGGTCCCAACTCCCCCACCTTCTCTCAGTGATTGCTGTTCATCATAGCCAGGACAATTAACCATCCATTATTATTCACATGTCATGATTACTAATCATCCTTATTAATATCCATGCCTTGCAAAACCATGAGGCAGCTTGGCTGGGATGCTTGGAACTTCATAGGAGTTCAATCCTGACCCCAGGCACGTCCCTTCCTGACTTGTGCCTTCACCTCCCCCTAAACTGGGATGACCTGCCCCTTCCTTATCCTTCTGCTTCCCTTCTTTGCTAGCTCATGAGAGCCTCATATCCTGAGAGGACCACCTAAATTCCCGAACATTTGCCACCTGAACCACTGACCTTCCTCTCACTGAGCTGAAATAAGGGTCTCTTCCTATAGTTGATCCCTTTTCCCATTCCGCCCACTTTGTTCATAAAATGTATGCTCTCCACCCAAACAGATGTGTTAAGGCTAAAATCTGAACTTCATGGTTCTACCACTTACCCATTCTCAGTCTCTAAATCTTGCCACCTGTTTGGGAAAATGCATTAGCAATTTTGCTTTAAGCTGGCTATTGATAACCTTGGCCATTTGGCTAACAATAAATCCCCTGGACAAGGTTTGAAGTAGATTTATTCTCCAGGTCACTTCAGCTCTTGGTTTTTGATGTGATGGTGGCTATGCAGTAGTGAAATGGACCCAGACCACGTGCACACAGGGAATTTACCCTGCTGGTAAATTACTGGTAATTACCAATATACTAGTCCCCAAAGAGGTGGTGTAACCTCTTCTGGGTGGAGGTGAATTTAAAACCACAAGAGATGGTTGAGTGACTTTGCTGGTGGTCTAGTGGCTAAGATGCCGAGCTCCCAATGCAGGGGCCATGGGTTCGACCCTGGTTAGGGAACTAGACCCCACTTGCTGCAACTAAAGATCCTGCATGTTACAGCTAAAGACCCCACATGGCATAGCAAGGATTCAAGATCCTAAGTACTACAGCTGAGACTTGGTGCAGTCAAAATTTGAGTAAGGAGAGAAAGAAAAAAAAAAAGAAGTGGTTGGAGCCTCCTCTGCATTGACGTGCTCTAAGTCAAGATACCGAGGACTGACTACCACCGAAACCCCAACTGCGAGACTGAGCCACGGTCCCCTACCTGCACCTACTCATGGAACATACTGGGGATGAAGACCACAGTGGAAGCAATTTGAGCAAAATACTCATAGCAGCTGCATTTATTACGGTAAGAAATTAGACATCCCTCACATACCCAGCAAGGAGGGAGTGACTGAAAGAGGCGGGACCCATCGAAGTGATGGAACACCACGTGGACGTTAAAATGACCATGTTTCAGACTCTGCCACCCTGAAAATGTCTGTGTGCCTGGATGTTAGGTGAAACCAGGAAATCCGAGGGCACACAGACCCCAGGAAGAGGGCCCTGCACCAGCTCAGAGCAACTGAGGATGGTTCCAATCCAACCTCACTGGTTAATGCTGTTCATGAGCCTTGAGTGTTCCGTTGGTAAAAGGCAATCAACACCCCTGCTCGTGGCATGGTGCTGTGGGAGGGTTAAATCAGATTCCAAAGTTCCAAACTTTGGGGCTAACAAAAAACACTCTCCGAAGGCAGTAAAAATCAAGAAAGAACTGACCAAAATGTGAACATTTAGAAATGAAAGTTCTTGGAATTCCCTAGCAGTCCAGTGGTTAGGGCTCCATGCTCTTACTGCTGGGGGCAGGGGTGGCCAGGTTCAATACCTGGTCCCTGGTGGGGAAACAAAGATCCCACAGGCTATGGTGCATCAAAAAAAAAAAAATTCTTTAGATCGTTTTTGGAATGAGTCCATTTAAAAAAAAGAAAGAAAGAAAAAAGACAAGACACGGTTTGAGAAGAAGGGCTCCAGATCTTTGAAGCTCCCCATGGAGGACAGGAGACCCGGGAAGGATTGGCTGGGCTCTGGAAGAAAGAGAGAGAGGGACTTCCCAGGCAGGCCAGCGGTTGAGAGTCCACCTGCCAAGGCAGGAGACGGGTTTATTCCCTAGTTCGGGAAGATTCCACATGCCGAGGAGTAACTGAGCCCGTGGGCCACCGCTCCTGAGCCCATGCTCTGAAACAAGAGAAGCCTGAGCACAGCCACGGGGAGCAGCCCCCGCTTGCCATAACAGACAAATCCCACACGCAGCGATGAAGACCCAACACAGCCAAAAATAAATAAATACAATTTTTAAAAGGAAGGAAAGAAAGGAGAGGGAAAGAAGTGTGGGTTCCCCGCCACTGGGGCCCCCAGAGAGGACCAAAGCCACACTCCGTGGCTGGGCACGAGAAATATGTCCATCTAAAATGAGAAGGAACAAAAATCATTCCCACCCGGCTCAGCCCTCAGGAAGCACCAAGGAGCCGAAAGAGTCACAGGGGAGACGAGGGGGGAGAGCTGGAAGCAGGGACACAGGAGGGCCCAAGCATCTCCTCCTGGAGCTTGCGGCCTGCCCCCACCAGCAACGGGCTCTGCCAGCTGGCTCCAGGAACGAGAAATAAAGGAGCATCTCTGCTAGCTGGCGGCCGCCACCTCCTCCTTCTCTCCCACTGCCCAAACAGCATCCCCTTCCCTGGGTATCCACTTGAAGAAGGAAGAGGCTAGTAAGCCCAGTGTAAAGTAAATCACTCGACCTGAGTATTTCTGGCAGAGAACAGGGTCCTCCCCAATGTGTACCTGCCCTGGGGACTTAAGAAAGACACGGGACCCCAGACACCCCCAAGGCTAGACTGTCCCTCTTTATTATCCTAGCACAGCCGGGGGACCACCTTGCCTCCCTGTCTGAACTTCCTCCCACACCACCTTCTTTCTTCAAGGAGTGGGAATGGGGTTAAAGACACAAGGTGAAGTTGAAGGAGGGGAAGATGAAGAAGGGAAAGGGATGCTTTTGTGGGGAAGGTAGTGAGAAACGTTTTCCTCCACTGTTGTTTTTAAGGAGAAAGGGAAAAAAAGAGGCGGGTCACCTTGAGGGAGCAGATTCCTCAAATGACAGCATTTTAGTAAGGATCCGAGTAATTCAGCCTCCCCCTCTCTTCCCAGTGCACTCTAGTTTTTTATTTGTTTTTTCAGTTCTTTATCTTTGGCTGCGCTGGGTCTTCATTTCTGCGTGGGCTTCCTCTAGTTGCGGCAACCAGAGACTGCTCTGTTGCAGAGTGGGCTCTGGGTGTGCGGGCTTTGGAGTTGCTGCACGGCACACAGGCTCAGTTGCTCCGAGGCATGTGGGATCTTCCCAGACCAGGGATCGAACCCGTGTCCACTGTATTGGCAGACAGACTCTTGACTACCAGACCACCAGGGAAGTCCTGGTGGGAAGTCCAGCAGGACTTCCATTAAGCTGGGAACTGGGTCAAGGCCCTTTCAGCCTCACTCACTCGCCTTCTGCTCTAGGAAAGCAGCCTCTTTGCACTTTGGCGCATGTGTCCCCAGCGTGTCCACCTCTAGGCTCTGCTCCTGCTAATCCTTCTACCAGGCACCCCTCCCCTTCCCCACCAGTCAGAGTCTCAGAGCAGCCCCTCCTTCACAAGGCCAGGCAATCTCTCAACTTAGAAATGCTCCTTTTTGTCTCTGCTGTCTAGGAAAGGAATTACACTCTGGGATTTTTCTGCTCACACCCCGATCCCCTGACTGAATGGCATCTTGCTCATTCCCTGTGCTGCCTTTCACCTAATCAATCAGTCAACAAGCTAAGAAAAGTAGTTGGGGTGGGGGACAGGAGGCCACGAAATAGCCCAAATCCCAGGTAATTGATCCTATCAACGAAGTTTGGATTCACAGTCTGAGGCACATCACACACGTCACCCCCTGAAAGTCTCATTTCCACCCTACAGAGCAGACCCTATTGCCATCTCATCCTGCCCAGGATCTGCCCCCTGAGCTGGTAAGGATCGGAACCCCAGGCTGGCTAACCCCAAGACCCACGTTCTTCAATTCTGTCACACTGCCCCTTACAGGGTCTTTTCTGGGGGAAGTGGGAGCTGCCTCCAATCCAAATTCTCCCAAAAGGGAGATGATTCCTCTTTGCTTCTTCAGTCTCATCCAAGCTGAACTCTGACCAGCTCCACCACTCAGCCAGCTGCTGGGCAGGTGGGCTGGGTGGGGGCTGGGGAGTCCTGGGCACTAACAGCATTAACGGGAGTGGCCAAGCACCTTCTTATGGGCACAAGGAGCAGGAGGCACAGACATCGAAAGCCTCTGGAAGGACTTTCCTGGTGGTCTGGTGGTTTAGACTCCATGCTTCTAATGCAGGGGCACAGGTTCGATCCCTGATCAGGGAGCTGAGATCCCTCATGCTGCATCACCAAAAAAATCTTCTGGGATAGAGCCCCACTGTATTACTTATTCCTGGGTCAGTCCGCATCTTAGCAGCAGGAATTAGCCTGGAGGGAGAGGCTGCTGGGGGAGAGGGAGGCTCATGCAGACCCTCACAAAGGGGAGAAAGGACCCCCTGACCTCGACAGGCTTCCCCGCCAGCCCCTCATCCTGAGCTGGGATGGGGAGAGGGGTTGATCCCAACTCAGTCTCTGAAATTTCTCTCTTGACTTCCTGTGTGTGCTCATTCATGTCCGATTCTCTGCGACCCCATGGACTGGGACCCACCAGGCTCCTCTGTCCATGGGATTCTCCAGGCAAGAATACTGGAGTGGGTTGCCATTTCCTCCTCCAGAGGGTCTTCCCAACCCAGGGATCAAGCCCGTGTCTCTTGTATCTCCTGCATTGGCAGGTGGATTCTTTACCACTGCGCCACCTGGAAAGCCTTTGACTTCCTAGGCCTTTGGAGAAATGCTACAATTCTCCCCTGGGCCCTTATCTTCACATCTCGGCCTGCGTTTCAGTCCTAGTCCCAAGGCTCTGGAACAGACATGCTGACGTGAATTGCCAGGCACCACACAGCCATCTGATGGCTTACCTGAACTCAGGTAGCCTGCAGGATGGATGGAGCACAAACGCGGCATCTCTGTTACACACACACACACACACACACACACACAGTTTAAACTGACCCTTCCCCATGCATTATCTTAATTGGTTTAAACCTCAGAACAGGGTCCTGGGAGGTGGGCAGGGCAGATGTCTTGAACCCATTTCTTAGATGAGGAACCTGAGATTCAAGGAAGGTAAGCAAGTGAATCAAGGGCGCACTGTCCAGAGCTAGTGACCATGTTACTGACAACCTCACAGCCATTCAGTGCCCGGGCCAGCACTGAGTGCTTTCCATGCATCTGACATTCATTCAGCCCCACGGGGGGAGACATTGTTATCATCCCCATCTCCCCGTTTCACAGATGATAAGACACACACTTAGAGTTGTTAGGTGATTTGGGGAAGCCACTTGGAGCCAAGCCTCAAACCGCCTGGCCCCATGGACCCTCCCCAGGTGGGTCCCCTGAGTCCCCGGCACCTGTGACAGTGTGTGACTTGCTAAGGGGCTCACTGAATGTCTGCAGCACGTTTGTCCACTGAGTTGTCCCCCACTTGCTCTATCTTGCTTCTCCTTCAGGACCGTTCTCGTCCTTCTCCCTCCTGTCTCCTTACACAGATCCAGTCAGACATTTGACATATCTCCCCCAGGAGTTCAGGGTCACAGAACCCCCAGACCCCCTAAGGAGGCTGGAAAGACAATCTGCCACCTCCCCCCTGCACCTACCAGCTTTCAGGGATTTGTGGTTCAATGTAATGACACCCCTTGCCTCAGTTTCCCCACCTGTACCAGAGCTGTAGGCAAGCAGGCTGCTGGAAAAGAGGCCCTCTACCTCCTTCCACCCCGGGGGGGCTGGGATCCTCTTTCTCTCTTGAACCCAACAAAACCCCAGATACGCAGTGAGGGACCTGCAAGAGGAGAGACCAGGACAGGTGTGAGGACTGGTGAGGCCCACCTCCAGAGTGTGCTAATATCTGAGGGCAGGGATCTCTCAGGGAAGATCCCCCACAGGCTGAGGTTTGAAGGTCCCTTTGGAACACTGCCAACTCCACTGCCCCAACCTCAGGCGTTAATCAACCAACATCACTGACAGTTCACTGGCCTGCAGGCAAAGAAAGGGTACAAGATGCCACTGCTGCCAACCACCAGCCAAGAGAGATGCTTCTCTGGGCACACTGAGTGCTTCTCTGGGCACACTCTTGTTTAAGCTTGCCAGCAACTCTGAGAACTATGTCCATATCACAGAGAGTGCAGCAGAGGTCTCAGTGGCCTGCCCCTCGTCACATGGCTGTGTGTGTGTGTGTTAGTTGCTCAGTCATGTCCGGCTCTTTGCAACCCCATGAACTGTAGCACCCAGGCTCCTCTGTCCATGGGACTTTCCAGGCAAGAATACTGGAGTGGGTAGCCATCTCCTTCTTCAGGGGATCTTCCCAACCCAGGGATTGAACCTGGGTATCCCACACTGCAGGCAGATTCTTTACCATCTGAGCCACCAGGGGAGCCCCAGTCACATGGTTGGGACACGGCTCAACTAGAGACAAATGCAAGGCTTTTGGGGCCTGTGCCTGCATCTTGTTCTGAGAACAAAGCTGTTCCCTCACCAACATTTCCCAAGCCTTCCTTTTTTAAAGATTTGTATTTATTTATTTTTGGCTGTGCTGAGTCTTCATTGCTGTGTGCAGGCTTTCTCTAGCAGCCTTGAGCAGGGACTACGCTCTAGTTGCAGTTCACAGGCTTCTCATTACGGTAGCTTCTTTGGTTGCAGAAAACAGGCTCTAGAGTGTGGGCTCAGTAGTGGGGGCACATGGGCCTCTTTGTCCTATGGCAAGTAGAATCTTCTGGACCAGGGATCAAACCCATGTCCCCTGCATTGGCAGGCAGATTCTTAACCATGGGACCACTGGGGATGTCCCCAAGGCTTCCTTTGATAGAGGCTGGATACCTTACACATTCCTCCTCCCACCAAGCCTCTTACCTGTCCTGGGGTCCAAGAGCAGATGAGGTGGGTCCTGGATTTAGGACTCTGGGCTTTAGTGGTCAATGACAGGACTGGAGGAGATTCTTGAGAGTCCCCGGACTTCAAGGAGATCCAACCAGTCAATCCTAAAGGAAATCAACCCTGAATACTCATTGGAAGGACTGAGGCTGAAGCTCCAATACTTTGGCCACCTGATGAGAAGAGCTGACTCATTGGAAAAGACTCTAATGCTGGGAAAGATTGAAGGCAGGAGGAGAAGGGGGGCACTGAGGATGAGATGGTTGGATGGCATCGCTGAATCAGTGGACGTGAGTTTGAGCAAACTCCGGGAGATAGTGAAGGTGTGCTGGATAGCCTGGTGTGCTATAGTCCACGGAGTCGCAAAGGGTCAGACACAACTTAGCGAATGAACAGCAGGACACCTGGCTCAGGCCCCTCACCCGACCTTCACCCCCACGCAGCACACGTCTCTCTGCTTCCTACTGCCACCCTTCCAGTACCCCCTGCCTGTAGCCCCGAGGATGACCAGGAGACCAGAGCGGGGGAACAACACTCCTGCCCCTCAGCCTGGCTGGGACCTCTCCAGTGCCTGTCACCTAGCCCCAGCTGGGCGTCAGGTCCAGCCAGACCCCCTTCTCCTCCAAGTCACCCCTGCCGTGCCCTCCGGCCAGGCCCCGCCAGGCGCTCCAGGGATTGACCGATGTCAGAGCGCCACCTAGTGTCCCTGGTGGGCGCCCCGGACCCTGCCCAGGGCTCGCCGGGTTCACTTCTCTGCTGCTGCTGCTGCTACGTCGCTTCAGTCGTGTCCGACTCTGTGTGACCCCATAGACAGCAGCCCACCAGGCTCCCCCGTCCCTGGGATTCTCCAGGTAAGAACACTGGAGTGGGTTGCCATTTCCTTCTCCAATGCATGAAAGTGAAAAGTGAAAGTGAAGTCACTCAGTCGTGTCCGACTCTTAGCGACCCCATGGACTGCAGCCCACCAGGCTCCTCCGTCCATGGGATTTTCCAGGCAAGTGTACTGGAGTGGGGTGCCATCACTTCTCCTTTAGGGTGGGTCAAACACCAGGAAGAGTCTCTGTCCTGGCTGGGACTCGCTTCCAAAGAGCCTCAAATCTACCTGCTGATGTTCTGCGCTGTGAAACTATTCCTCCAGTCACAGAGAGACCCTGGCACCTAGTGAGGGCGGTGCCCCATCATGGGAAAGCCCTGGCTTCATACTGCCTGCAAGGCTTAAAGTGAGCTTTCCAGTAGTCTAATCAAATTGCATTGCTTTGTGTCCGTTGGTGAAAAGCAAATTTCCCACATTAGCCACAATTTTGGTAAACCCTCTTTGTGTGCACTCGGTCGTGTCCTTTTGGTGACCCCATGGACTGAAGCCCACCAGGCTCCTCTGTCCATGGGATTTTCCAGGCAAGAACGGTGGAATGACTTGCCATCCCCTTTAAGTCCTGAAGTTGCAGAAGAGCCTCAAACAATGAACAGTGTGGGGCCTGTGCTCCATCCCACCCCCGCCTCCAAACACAGTCAAATGAGCACACAGCATGGGCAGGGAGGTCAGGCCCAAGTCCAGGTTTGAAGCCTTGCTCCGTACCAGCTGTGTGACCTTGAAAAATTCACTTAGTAATGCCCTGGGGGTGGCCTAATCAGGAAGGAAATCCAAAAAAGAGGGGATATTTGTGTACACACAGCTGATTCACTCTGCTGTAGAGCAGAAACTAATACAACATTGTAAGGCAACTATACTCCGATACAAAATTTTTTTAAAGAAAGAAAAACTCACCTAGGCTCTCTGAGCCTCACTTTTCCCACCTGTGAGATGGGGTTGTAATGAGCATCGTATGAGATAACAAACGTGGCCTTCAGCAGTGCCAGCCACTCACCCGAGTCTCTGTGACAGCCAGACTCATCTCCTCTTCTCCCGCGGGGACTCCACAGCACCTCAAGCCGGGTCTCCGCCGTTTTCTCGGTCTCAGAGCACACGTCACAGGCATGTTGCCTCTGTTTCCTGTGGACGTGTCCATCTACCCATCCCGGTGCCAAGCCAACGGTGAGTGTATATTAACCAGCCGCTCAACAGAATGTTCTCAGGCCAAACGGCCACACTTGTGGGAAGAGCCTGTTCTTCTGTTCAGAGGTAAACCAATCCAGCTTTCTAGTCGTGTCCAAACAAACACGCCCTGTCCTAGAGCATCAGGCTTCTCCCCACTCTGAAGTGATATTGAAGCTCCTGACTTCCACAGTGTGTTAAGACATAAAGAAGACGTATTTGAAGGCCCCAGTAAAGGGTGTAACACCCAGGAAGTAGAATAACAGGTAGAATGTATTATGCTGATCGCTGGGAGGCCCAGTTGGTTTTCAAAGCAATGTCAACAGAGGGACTTCCCTGGTGGTCCAGTGGTTGAGAATCCGCTTTCCAATGCAGGGGATACACGTTCAACCCCCAGTCGGGGAACTAAGAGCCCACGTGCCACAGGGCGACTGAGACTCCGAGCCACAGCTACTGAACCCATGCGCGCTAGAACCTGCTGGCCACAATACAAGGTCCCGCGTGCCGCGACCTGACACAGCCAAAAATAAAATAATTAATTGCATTTTTTTTAAAAAAGCTACATCAAAGGAAAACAGAAAGAGCTGTGTCATCTCTGTGCACCAGAGACATCAGGGCAAGGAGGCCGAGGGCAAGCCGGGGCCGAGTGAGAAATGCTTGAAACAGGCAAAAATGAAAGCCCAGTCAGGGTCTCAGTCAACAGCTGATCTACAGAGAAGACAACCCACAGGCAAGGAG
>SJXQ01010815.1:334085-346428 GCA_006408695.1 Aepyceros melampus | reverse complement strand
AGGCTCCTGAGTAACGAGCCCCCCAGGCCTCTCTTCTCCTCCCCCAGAGAAGGGCTGAACTATACCGGCCAGTGTCTGCGTTCTTCCTCCGCGCCCCAGCTGGCAGACCAAGAGTCCTTGGGAGACACCCCAGCCCAGGTTCACAGGGGGCCCATCTTAGGGGAGAGGGACCTTGGCATCCATCATCCCTTTTCAGCCCATAATAACCCTGCCACGAAGTGACTGAGCATCCCCTGACCATTTCACAGACCACTGTGGCTCAGAGGGGTTAGTGACCTATCCACAGACACACAGAACTTGGAGGTTTCGGGGCTGAAGTGTGAGGCACCACTTGCAGTTGCCTCAGAGCCAGGGGCTGTGAGATTGACAGGGAGGGACTGGACCAGGGTCTTGAATCACCACGAAACTGGTGTGGAGGAAAAGTTGCTAACGCAAAATCAGAGAGGCCTGGGTTTGGGTCCCAATCCCCTGCTTGCAGGTCACATTACCCACAGCAAATGTGCTCTGAGCCTTGGTTTACCCAAGGCATTCTGCATCTATGACTTGTCAGACTCTGCAAGTTCAAGCAACGACCAAGACATGTTTCTCCATCTGTAAAATGGGCCAATAAAGGCCTGTCCTGGAGACCCAGGCAAACTTGCCCTGATGTGCACAAATGTAAGCCTCTAGTTCTGGGGTTCTGGTTGTTTAGTCATTAAGTCAGGTGAGCGACTCTGTGCAATCCCATGAAAGGTAGCCCACCAGGCTCCTGTCCGTGGGGTTCTCCAGGCAAGAATACAGGTGTTGCCATTTCCTTCTCCAGCGGATCTTCCCAACCCAGGGATCAAATCCGAGTCTCCTGCTTAGCAGGCAGGTTCTTTACCACTGAGCTGCTGATTGACACCTAGCTTATTCTCATCCAAATCTCAAGGAGTGTTAGCTCTGCAGAGAAGAGTTAACACCAACTGCGAGTGGTGCTTCAGGCTTCTGGCCCTGAAATCTCCAAGTTCTGTGTGTCTGTGGACAGGTCACTAACCCCTCCAAGCCACGTGGTCTGTGAAATGGTCAGGCGATACACCCTGACCCCAAATCCTCCAGCCCTGAAGTCCAGGAGATACCACAGCAGAGGCAGGTCCAAGGCCAAGTAGAGACAGGTTGTTAGGCTAGTGACCAAAAAGCGAAGAGGAACTAAAGCACCTCTTGATGAAGGTGAAAGAAGAGGGCTGTCTTAAAACTCAACATTCAAAAAACGAAGATCATGGCATCTGGTCCCACAAGTTCATGGCAAATAGATGGGGAAACAATGGAAACAGTGACAGACTTTATTTTCTCAGGCTCCAAAATCACTGCAATTGGTGACTGCAGCCATGAAATTAAAAGACATTTGCTCCTTGGAAGGAAGCTATAACAAACCTAGACAGTGTATTAAAAAGCAGAGACATCACTTTGCCAGCAAAGGTCTGTATAGTCAAAGCCAGAAGTTTTTCCAGAAGTCATGTACAGATGTGAGAGCTGGACCATAAAGAAGGCTGAGCAGTGAAGAACTGATGTTTTTGAACTGTGGTGTTGGAGAAGACTCTTGAGAGTCCCTTAAACTACAAGGAGATCCAACCAGTCAATCCTAAAGGAAATCAGTCCTGAATAGTCACTGGAAGGACTGTTACTGAAGCTGAAGCTCCAGTACTTTGGCCACCTGATGCAAAGAGCCAACTCATTGGAAGAGATTCTGCTGCTGGAAAAGATTGAAGGCCGGAGAAGGGGACAAGATGGTTGGATGGCATCATCGACTCGATGGACATGAGTTTGAACAAGCTCCGGGAGATGCTGAAGGACAGGGAAGCCTGGCGTGCTGCAGTCCATGGGGTTGCAAAGAGTCAGACATGACTGAGCAACTGAACAACAACCACATAGCATCTACTGTGCCCTGGTAGAGAAGTGTGCCACAGGTACAAGAAAGTGAAAGTGTTAGACAGCCGTGTCCAGTTCCTTGGTGGCTCAGAGGTTAAAGCGTCTGCCTGTAATGCGGAGACCTGGGTTCGATCCCTGGGTCGGGAAGATCCCCTGGAGAAGGAATGGCAACCCACTCCAGTATTCTTGCCTGGAGAATCCCATGGACCGAGGAGCCTGGTGAGCTGCAGTCCACGGGGTCGCAAAGAGTTGGACACGACTGAGCAACTTAGCTTTATTTCCAGACTCTTTGACACCCCATGACTACAGGCTACCAGGCTCCTTTGTCTGTGGAACTTGCCAGGCGAGAATACTGGAGAGCGAAGCCATTCCCTTCTCCAGGGGATCTTCCTGACCTAAGGATTACATCCAGGTCTCCTGCATTACAGACAGATTCTTTACTGTCTGAACCACCAAGGGACAACCGCAACCAGAAGGAATTCAGATGGGATGGTGGAGGGGCTGACAGTTCTAAGGGAGCATCTCAGCAGGCTTTGTGGGAAGGGAGACAGTAGGGCTTGAGCTGCGTCTCCTAGAAGGTGGACGTGGGGATGAGAGCAGGAGGGAAGACATTTCCGGCAGTGGAAACTACCCCCAGTAAAAGCCTTCAAAGTGTCAGGGGCTGCAGGGGTTTGGGGGGAAGAGGGCTTGAGTAAGGATCGAGGGCAGAGTGAAGGAACTTCAAGGGACCCAGGAGGATGTAGGAGCCAGACTGGGTCAGATTGTGGATAGCTTTGACCTTGAGGCTTGCACTTTATCTTGGAGGCAACAGGAGCCATTGAAGTTTTCTGAGCTGGGACAGGAAAGATCTGATTTGCATTTTAGGATCACCCTTTGGAGAGTGAGTGGAGACAAAAAGGCTATCGGAGGACTTCCCTGGTGATCCCGTGGTTAAGAATCCACCTGCCAATGCAGGGGACAAGGGTTTGATCCTGGTCCAGGAAGATTCCACGTGCCATGGAGCAGCTAAGCCCCTGCTCCACAACAAAAGAAGCCACCACAATAAGCCCGTGAACCGCAACGAGAGTAGCCGCTGCTTGTCCCAACTAGAGAAAGCCCAGTGCAGCCATAAATAAACAATTTTTATGGGAGCCACCTCCTTCCATTAACAAAAGCCGCAGCTCATGGCCTGACTGGAGAGCTTTTTTGTTGTTGTTTAGTTGCTAAGTTGTATCCAATTCTTTGCAACCTCATGAACTGCGGCACCCCAGGCTCCCCTGTCCTTTACCATCTCCTGGAGTTTGCTCAGATTCATGTCCATTGAGCAGTGATGCTATGTGACCATCTCATCCTTTGCTGCATTCTTCTCCTTTTGCCTTCAGTCTTCCCCAGCATCAGGGTCCTTACCAATGAGTTAGCTCTTTGCATCAGGTGGCCAAAGTATTGGAGCTTCAGCGTCAGTCCTTCCAATGAGTATTCAGGTTTGATTTCCTTTAGGATTGACTGGTTTGATCTCTTTGCATTCCAAGGGACTCTCAAGAGTCTTCTCCAGCACCACAACTCAAAGGGATCAATTCTTGTAAGGAGACCTTACAAGCCCTTTATTAACCACTGCACACAGGCCTCAAGCTGTGTGGGTTCCCAGCCGAAGACAGGCGCTGGGGACAGTGAAACTCCAGGCGCTGGTTCCCACACTGGCCTCCTCGGACAGGGCCCCAACACTGCCTAAGGAGTATGTAAGTCCCCTGACAGGTGAAGGGGCAGGGGATCAGAAGGGGGCCGGGAGGGAGCCCCTTTACTGAGCGTCTGCTCAGTCCTCACCCTTTACCCCCGGTCCCAGTGACCATGGGGGTAAGTGCCCTGAAATAATTATCTCTGTTCCAAAGAAGGAAACCAAGACCTGAGGCCTAGGAACCCCAGGGCCAGGATACCAGCCCAGGTGGGTCTGACCTCAAAGCTCCCCAGACTACAAGCAGAAAGAGAAACTGAGATCTCAAGGAAGCAAACTTCCTGCTCCCGGGAGGACCACTCTGGCCCAGACCCATAGAAGAGGCATTCTGGGGGCCCCCGTCCCCTGCCCCTGCCCCGGCATCTCTCCACCAGCCTCCTAGGACACGCGCTCACACGCATCATGCTCTGAGTTCTTAGTGCATCACAGACGTTCACAGAGGACATCACAGTTCATCCAACTTCCCAGTTTATCCACCAACCTCATTTGAGGATGCCAATGGAGTCCCCGGCCTGTGCCGGATGATGTTAAGTAAAGGCAGGAGATAGTAGACGGGGTCCCCAGGATGGGGTCCATGCCCCGCCAGCCCTGGGGGACCCCCCTGGGGTGGGGACATGGCAGACAGGAGAAGTGCTGAGGGAAGCCTGGGCCCCTGAAGGGGGACAAGGACATCAGGTTAGAGGGGGCATCTGGGCAGGAGACACAGGCAGGGCGAGACGTGGAGAGGAAGCAGACAGTTCTGGTTCACCTGCAGTGACACCCAGGGTGCTGGCCACACACCAGCCCAGTAATAGCACCAGTTCAAACTTGAATCAATCCATCTAAGGCTTGGCTGCAATCAGCCGCAAAGAAGATTAGCAAAGACCAAGGAGGGAAGGAGGAGGGGGGTTGCCTCGCCAAGGAATAATGTACATGGACTCTATCTTGGGGGGGAAAGGGGGTTCAGCACCCTTTCCCACAAGACATGGAGTGGGAAGCGGAGGTAGGAGACAGACCGAGCTATGTCAGCTTGGAGGGCACAGATCTGACCCACTGAGGCTGAGTCAGACCCTAAAACTCTGCCTCCAATACCTCCCTCTCTCAACCTCAACAA
The DNA here is from genome assembly GCA_006408695.1 of Aepyceros melampus. Lineage (NCBI taxonomy): Eukaryota > Metazoa > Chordata > Mammalia > Artiodactyla > Bovidae > Aepyceros > Aepyceros melampus. Next base: position 341,740 of record SJXQ01010815.1, on the reverse strand, counting down.
GCTCAAGTGAGACACCGAGAAGAACTTCCCAACCCCAGTGAGACCCCAGAATGCCTGAGCAGTTCAAGCTGTTCACACCGTCCTTGGCAGAGGAGGGCAGTCTCAGCAGGGGATGTGTGGTAACCCCGTGGCCCCTTCAGGCCAGGCTGTAGTTGTACCTGGGATGACCCAATGGGCTACATTCCCGCCCCACAAATGCTCTGGAGGCAGAGTGGAAAGTAGGAGGCTACAAATGGAATCAGCTGCCCAGCATAACATATTAGCATCTAGGCGAGATTAATCAAGCCCAGAAACCTCGAGCAGACCCCTAATTAGTTGCTGCTGATAACTATATTTGTCATGCTCTCCAATTATTCCACTGTAAATTTCAGAGTTTAATTGCACCTTGTTCTTCATTGAAGTGTCACTGTTTGCACATGCTCCCCTAATCTTTAGCAAATTTGACAAAATTCAGCATTAAATATAGATTATCTTTAGATTTCCATAATTAACACAACCAAACTGTCTCAGGCCTAAATATTTCTCCCAGCACCATAAATCTGGCCTGTCCCCGGAACCCAGAGAGCGGCTCCCAGCTCCCCCGGCAGAGGCCGCAGCGAGAACACACATGCGCATCCTTGAACTCACACAGGACACGCCTGTGAAGGGCTGGGGCTGGGGCTTGGGGTGCGGGCGAGGCTTCATTGAGGGCACGCATCCAGGGACCGTCCCACCCCCAAATGTGTGGGAGACCCCACTGAAGCTGCTTGCTGGGACATCTCAGCCATGTCCCAGGGCTTAGAAGGCCAGGCCAGCATCGTGGCTGACCTCTGTTCCCGGCAGGTGGTGATTTTGTGTGCTAGTCACTCTGTAGAGTCTGACTCGTTGCAAGCCCATGGACTGTAGCCCACCAGGCTTCTCTTCCATCGGATTCTCTAGGCAAGAATACTGGAGTGGGTTGCCATTTCCTTCTCTAGGGGATCTTTCCAACCTAGGGATCAAACCCAGGTCTCCCGCATTGTGGGCAGATTCTTTAATGTCTGAGCTACCAGAGAAGACCCCTGCAGCCAGGCCATAAGCCACTCCACACCACGAAAGCCAAAAGGCCCATGTGACCTTTATCCCCATTAAGGCAGTCTTTGATTCTGCTGGGAACACGGCTCAGGAGGACAGGGATGCTCTCTGTGCACACCCTCTCTCCGGCGTCCTCACTGACCGACCCTCCCTCCAGACTCGCCAGGTGCACATGTGGTGGTTGTTGAGTCGCTGAGTCATGTCCGGCCCTTTACAGCCCCATGGACTGCAGCTCACCAGGCTCCTCCGTCCTTCACTGTCCCCCAGAGTTTGCTCGGGTGAATGCATGTCCATTCCACTCTAAACACATTCACTTGGGGCTCTTAGTTCAGACACTCTCAACATCAGGCTGCAAATCTTTTCCACCAGTTCCCCCAAGCCCCAATTTTTTGTTGGGAACAACAAAACCAGCAAGGTGTCCCATTTCCAAGATGACAGTGGGACAGCTGGGATAGCTAGGAGAGGACAGGGATGCCTATGCCCCCTCCAGAGCCCTCCCAGTCCATGGTCCCTAGGAACAGATTCATTGGTTTATCCCAAGTAGGGCTTCCCAGGTGGTACTAGTGGTGAAGAACCCGCCTGGCAGTGCAGGGGATGTAAGAGATGAGGGTTCAATCCCTGGATCGGGAAGATTCCCTGGAGCAGGGCATGCAACCCACTCCAGTATTCTTGCTGGGAGAATCCCATGGACAGAGGAGCCTGGTGGGCTACAGTCCATGTGGCCGCAAAGAGTCAGACACAACTGAAGTGACTTAGCTTGTGCATGTACACACCCCAAGTCAAGTCTGGCTGGTCCATGGGCAGCGGAACATCCAGAGTTCAACTGCCTGCCAAGCCCCATCCCCCATACTGCAGTCATGCAAGCGTACACACACACACACACACACACACACACACAGACATACACAGATACAAAGACAAATGGACTTGGATACACAGAGACACACCATCAGCACCCAGGGACACACACATAGACAGTCACACACTGACATCCAAAGACAGACATACACAAACAGAAACACACACAGTGCTCTGCGCAAACCCAGAAGACGGGGTCAGCCAGATAGGAGAACACTCACTCCCCAGAAATCAGGGGCATATCTAGAATCTTGCCTTGAAGGGCCAGAGCAGGCTAGGGGCTCCAGAAGACAGCTCCCCAGCCCTTTCATTCCTTTAAGAAGCCTCAGAGTATTCTCGCTGCAAATTTGGAGGAAAATCGATGACCTTTAATGAGATTTGAGTTTTTGCCCCAACGAGGGGTGCTGAGCTGGGAGTGATGTGGGAGCTCTCTGGGGGCAGTGTGCTAGGAGATGGGGCTAGACACAGCTTACAGGGCAGGGAGGGACAGGGCAACGAGTGGTGGGGAGGCTCCAGGGCCAGCAGCCTCCAGGACAGGCCAAGACAGAGGATCAGCAGATAGCGATCAGGCGGCCACCCAGCCCCAGCCTGCCGGGCCAAGAGGGCCCCTGGGCCGGCTTAGGTGTCTGCTGGGGCCAGGCTGCATTCTGGATCCAGAACTCTGGACTCTCAACCTCAGAAGGAATGAGGGGCTGAGATCCACCCAGGTCTGAGGGGCTGCTCATGGCAAAGAAGAACAGGAAGCGGCAACAGAGGGTGGGGGTTGTACAGCCCACTCAAGCTCATTGGCTTTGGAGGGTGATGAGGGGCAGTTATTGGGCAGCTGCCTGGCTCGAAGCACCTGTTATCACCATTCTGCAGAAAATTCTGCAAGAGACACAATGGCCCCCTTGCTCAGATGAGGAGAGTGGGGATCAGAGAAGTTGAAGAAATTGCCCACAGCCACCCAGGTGGCAAATGTCCGAGGCAGCACCTGAACCAAGGCCTGCCAGGCCCGGAAGCCTGTGTTTTCCCCGTTCTGCTGGCGAGCAGCACCTCGCAGGCCTTGAAGGTATCACATCGTCACCTGTCTTCTCTTCTTCCAGATACTTGGGCCATCTGGGTCAGAGCTTGGGTTCAGGCTCCAGAGTGATGGGAACTCAGGGAATCTTCTCCACAACTCAACCCCAAATTACAAGACGTACCCCAGGCACAAAACAGAGGACATCTGTCAGCTGAAATCCTGTCTACCCTACCCCACTGGCTAAAGTTTGAGTTCCCTCCTTCCCTACTGAATAATCGAAGGGACCAGAGGCCATCAACCCAATCTTAATATCATGTGCTTGAAGCCCCTGGCAATATCCTGCCTGAGTGGTCATCTAAGTGCTTGCATTCCTCCAGTGACAGGGAGCTTACTACCTACAAAGTACCGCCATTCAATCTTTGGAATCCCGTTAAGACTGAGCTGCTAGTTGACTCCCTGGGCCTGCCACCGGGCCCATCCTGCACTCTGGGTTATCAGTCTGGTCCATGAAAAGCTCTTCTGTAACTGGAATACCACGACCGCTGCTCCCACTACAATCATGACCTGCACTCTCCTGGCTAACTCTTCCTTATTTCCTCAACCACTGCAAACTGTCCTCCCCCATCCCTCCTACCCACCCAAGGTTGTCAGCAGAATTGTTGACAGACAGGAGTGGTTAAAAACAACCATTTTGGATGGACTTGGCAATGAAGGCACAGGCAATAAAAGAAGGTAAATGAGACTACATCAAAATTTAAAACTTCTGTGTATCAGAGAGGACTTCCAAGTGGTGCAATGATAAAAGAATCTACCTGCCAATACAGGAGACACAGCAGACATGGGTTCAATCCCTAGGTTGAGAAGATCGCCTGGAGAAGGGACTGGCAACCCACTCCAGTATTCTAATAAAAAAAGATTAAAACCAGAACTACCGTATGATCTGGGCTTCCTACTACTTTACTAGTAGTAAAGAACACGCCTGCTAATGCAGGAGGCATAAGAGAGGCGGGCTCAAGAAGAGGCCCTGGAGAAGCGGATGGCTACCCACTCCAGTAATTCTTGCCTGGAGAACCCCATGGACAGAGAAGCCTGCCGGGCTCCAGTCCATAGGGTTGCAAAGAAGCAGACACGACTGAAGCGACTTAGCACGCATACGATCCAGTAATCCCTCTAGGTAGACATCCATAAGAATTAAAACACAGGATCTCACAGAGAGATTTGCACCTTCATGTTCAATGCGGCATTATTCCCCATAGCCAAGAGACAGAAGCAACCCAATGCCCACCAACTGATGAATGGATAAACAAATCATGGTAGATACATACTCTGAAATATTATTCAGCCTTAAAAAGGGAAGGAAATCCTGTCACGTGCTACATGAACAAACACTGAAGACATTGTACTAACTGAAATAATGCAGTCATAAAAAAAATACTATATGATTCCACTTCAATGAGTATCAAAAATTGTCAAATTCACAGAAACAGAAAATAGAATGGTGATCGTCAGGGGCTGGGGATGAGGAATGATGGTTTAATGGGGAGAGAGTTTCAATTCTGTACGATGGGAAAGATCTGCAGATCTATTTCACAACAGTGTTAAATTCTTAACTCCTGGAACGTACACATAAAAGTGATAAGGATGGTAACCAAAAAAGAAGGAAAGAGAAATGATTTTGGAGTCAGGCAAAATTGGCTTTGATTTCCAGCTGTGTCATTTCCTAGCTGCATGACCCTGGGCAAGCTGCTGAATGTCTTTGAGCCTCAGTACCCCTAACTAGACTAGGGGCTTGAGAGAGTCTGAGAAGAGCATTATCTTCCTGGCAAAGTCAGTGGAGGACCTTGGACATGGTCACTATTGGAAGGATAAATTAGTAGGAAGGGATTAACATATACATACTACTATGTATAAAATTCCCTGGTAGCTGACAGTAAAACATCTGCTTACAATGTGGGAGACTCAGGTTTGATCCCTGGGTCGGGAAGATCCCCTGGAGAAGGAAATGGCACCCCACTCCGGTACTCTTGCCTGGAAAATCCCATGGACAGAGGAGCCTGGTAGGCTGCAGTCCATGGTCACAGAGTCAGACACAACTGAGCGACTTCACTTTAGCGGCTTTTAGTGGCTTATATAAAATAGACAACCGGCCTTCCCTGGTGGTCCAGTGATGAGGAATCACCTGCCAATGCAGGGGACATAGGTTCAATCCTTGGTTGGAAAAGATTCCGCGTGCCGAGGGGCATCTAAGCCTGTGCCTGGCAACTACTGAAGCCCAGGCTCCCTAGAGACTGAGCTCCTTAACAAGAGAAGCCCCCGCAATGAGAAATCCGCACACTACAACTAGAGTCATCCCAACTCGAAGCAACGAGAGAAGGCAGCCAGAATATCAATCAATAAATGAATGGAACCATTTCTTAAGCACCCATTTAAAAATATATAAAATAAAAGTAGATAACCAACAAAGACCTTCTATATAGCACAGGGGATGATACTCAATATTTTGCAATAACCTATAAGGAAAAAGAATCTGAAAAAGTATACACACACACACACACATGTACAACTGGATCACTGCACTGTACATCTGAAATTAAGACAGCATTGCAAGTCAGCTAGACTCCAGCATGCTTGTTGCTGTTCTTGTTTCGTCGCTCAGTTGTGTCTGACTATTTGCAACCCTATGGACTGCACCCTACCAGGCTCCTCTGTCTGTGGGATTCTCCAGGCAAGAATGCTGGAGTGGGTTGCCATTTCCTCCTCCAGGGGGATCTGCCCCACCCTGGGATGGAACCAGCATCTTTGGCATCGGCAGGCAGGTTCTTCACCACTGAGCCACCCAGGAAGGCCACTACATACTTCAACTACACGTCAGTAAAAGTCAAACATAAATAACAGAAACTCCTGACATGGCTGGAGCAGCAGAGTCGTGCTCTACAAGCTGCCCTGTGCGGAAGCTGCATAGGCCTCTCAGCCTGGACCGACTGTGTGCCCTGCCATGCCCGGGCCTGGCCCTCCACCCCGACCCCATCTAGCTTCCCTCCTTTCCTCCTTCCCTCCTTATCCCTCACTCCAGCCACCTGGCTTCCTTGGGAGCCCAAAGCACACCGCTCTGCCCCTGCCAGAAGGCGTCTGGCCCTTCTCTCAGTTTCCACAGCACAGAACGCTCAGAGTGCTCACTCCTTCCCTTTCCCGGGTCTTTGTGTACAGGTCATCTTTGCAAGGGGGCCAGTCTCTAACCACACTATTCAAAGTGGCACCTCCCTCAGACTGCACGCTCACCCCCCTCTTCCTGCTCCACTTCTTACGTAACGCACTATGTAATTTTACTGACTGATTTTCACTGACGCCCACACTGCTGTATCCCCGGCTGACCCATACTAGATGCTCAATAAATACTTGTCCAATGACAGCACGAGCTAAGCCTCGGCAGTCTGTCCCCAGAAGGCCTCTGCCCCGCCCTCTACTCCCATCCGAGCAGCAGGGCCTTGCAGCTGGACGGACTCCCTCCCACTCCCAAGTCTCAGCAGGAGAGGCCGGAGCCCTGGGGCCTTGCAGCTCCAGGCTCCCCAACTGCCTTTCCCTCGGCCTGGGTACCGATCCTGTCCATCAATACTGGCCTCCGGCAGCCTCACTTGGATGTCCACCCAGTCGATAACCAGCGGCTGCCATCGATCAGCCCCAAGGGGTGGAGCCAGAGGAGAGGCAAAGAGAGGGACATCTGGTGTGTGGAGATGCAGCCCCAGAGAGAGAACAGCGGCAGGGACCGCCGGTGACAGCAGACAGGATGGCAACATGGGGATGCAACATGGGGACACAGAGGCAGAGCAGAGGAGGAGAGGGGGCGGGAGACCCAGAGCCCTGAAGACCTACCTCGTGCTGTGGGCATCTGCTTTCAAGCCCCAGCACACCCTCAGGAGAAAGCCAGTCTCAGTTCAGTTCAGTCGCTCAATCGTGTCCGACTCTTTGCGACCCCATGGACTGCAGCACGCCAGGCCTCCCTGTTCATCACCAATTCCTGGAGCTTGCTCAGACTCATGTCCATGCAGTCAGTAATGCCATCCAACCATCTCATCTTCTGTCATCCCCTTCTCCTGCCTTCAATCTTTCCCAGCATCAGGGTCTTTTCCAATGAGTCAGCTCTTCTAATCAGGTGGCCAAAGTATTGGAGTTTCAGCTTCAACCTCAGTCCTTCCAATGAATATTCAAAGCCAGTTTGGGTACCATTTTACTTTTCTGATGTGGATCATTTTTAAAATCATTGTTGAATTTGTTACAATACTGCTTCTGTTCTGTGTTTTGGTTTTTGTGGCCACGAGTCACGTGGATCTTAGCTCCCCCATCAGGAATCGAACCCTCACCCCCTGCATTGGAAGGCGAAGCCCTAACCAGTGGACTGCCAGGGAAGTCCTGTGGGCACCGTTTTACAGGGAGAAAACTAAGCAGGGAGGCTCAGAAACTCAGCCCAAGTCCAAGGCTTTAGACACGGGAGCAGGGGCAGGATTTAAACCCAAGTCTGGGTGTCTCTAGGAGCCATGCCACCCACTGCAGCCCACCCAACCTAATACCCACAGCCAAGCGAGGAGCAGGTGGAGGTGCCCTGCACTGGGATGCCCCACTTTGAGCTTGTCAGGAGAGCTGGGGAGAGGCGGAGAGGGGAGCCAGGGTGGGGCCCTGCACGGGCGGAGGGGCTTGGTGTAGGGGGTGGGGAGGGTGGCCTGGTGTCCCCACGGCTTGGCCTCCC
>SJXQ01010815.1:317588-330310 GCA_006408695.1 Aepyceros melampus | reverse complement strand
CCCTGCCTCCTGGCCCTGGAGAAGGGTGCTGAGCAGCTCTGAGAGCAGAGTCCTGTTTGTAAACATCATTAATCAGGGATTAGCAGATGGGCATGCTAATTGCACCTGTGGAAGTCAGAGACCTCAAGGTTGATTACATTTACAAACTGTGGGGCTCCCTGGCGCCGGCCCTCCCTGTAGGAGTAGGGGGGCTCTAGTTGAGGATCCCAGCCTGGGCGGGGTGGGGGAAAAAAAAAGATGCCAGCCCTGGAGGGGGTAGGGTTCTCTGGGAACCCCAGCTTCTGAGACCCTGCCCCTATTGGCTGGGAGACCCTGACAAAAGAGGAGCCTGGGAATGTCATTTCAGCCCCCTCAGCCCCCGCCTGTTCCAGCTCCCTCTGTTCTCCCCGGTAAACCATTGTGTCTTGCAGCTAAAAGGGGTCCTAGAGCCTCTGGGGAAACTGAAGCCAGGGTGGTAGGAGGGCAGGGTCCAGTGTCCTGACCTCTAGGTCGGCCCCCCCATGTCGGCTGTGAGAGCGTCTCGAAGTCCGAGGAAACAGGGCCAAGGGCTTTACATGCACGATCCCCACACGTGGACACTTGTCGTCCCTATTTACAGATGAGGAAAGCCAAGGCTTGGAAAAGTTAAGGACACGGCCACCTTGACACCACTGCTGAGTGTGAGCTGGAGCTCAAAGCGCACACTGCTTGCCAGCCAAGGTCGTGTCCTTAGCCACCATCATGCTCTCCTCCGGCCGCACCCTGACCCTGCTGCCCTTCGCACCCATGACCTCAGCCGCCCCAGCTGCTGGGTGTTGAACCACACTAGCTGAGCTGAGCAGCCTCTATGTACCTGGCACCTGAGGTCACGTGCAGAGAAGCAGGCCTCAGCCTTGGCCTCAGGGCCTTTCTTCATTTGGAGAGTGAGTGTCTGGGTTGCATGACAACTACGTATCTGTATGTCCTGGGCAAGTAATTTCAGCCGCAATTCCTTTTGGTTCAAGTGAACCTGTCTTCCAGAGGACAGCCAGCCTGCTGCCTGGGGGATGAAGCAGGAAGGAGCCACCTGGGCCCGGCTGTCTCCCTGGGGGAGTGGCCCTAGAGGTGACCCAGACCACACGGACTCAGAAAGCAGGCCCAAGGTTAGATAGGGCTCCGGACACTGCAGAGGAGTCAGTGGGCAGGAGAGGGCTCCAGACCCCAAGAACACCCAAGCCCACTTCTAGGTTCCATGCTGGCTTTAGTTCTGGACAGCAGAGCTCAATTCTGCACCCCAGTATGGGGGGAGCACCAGAACACCTCAGCTTGTTTTCACCAGATCTATTAGTCTGGGATCTCCAGAGAAACAGACCCAATAGGAGAAACGGAACCCCCCTCTTTCTCTATGCTGCTGCTGCTAAGTCGATTTGACTTCCCAGGTGTACAGTGGTAAAGAATCTGTCAATGCAGGAGATATAAGATGCAGGTTTGATCCCTGGGTGAGGAAGATCCCCTGGAAAAGGAAAGGACTACTCACTCCAGTATTGCCTGAAAAATCCCTTGGACAGAGGAACCTGGCGGGCTACAGTCCATGGGGTTGCATAGAGTCAAACATGATCAAGCATGCAGGCATGTGTGTGCACACACACACATATGCACACCCACATATATATATACACACTATATATAAGGAATTGGGTCATGTGACTACAGAGGCTGAGAAGCCCCAAGTTCTGCAGAGTAGGGCTGGAAACCCCAGGAGAGCTGATGATATAGTGACCATCTGAGGGCCAGCAGGCTTGAGACCTGGGAAGAGGCCATGTTCCAGTTCCAACAGGCAGGCAGATTCTCTTACTTGGGGAAGTGTCAGCCTTTCTGTTCTACTGGGGGTCCTCAACAGACTAGACAAGGCCCACCATACAGGGGAGTGCAATCTGCTTTACTCAGTCCAGCAATGCTAATCTTATCCAAAAATAACCCTCACAGAACCACACAGGATAATGCTTGACCAAATATCTGGGCACCCTGTGGCCCACTCAGGTTGACACATTGACCTGAACCCTCACATCAAGGTTTGAATTATGAATGCCAGTCCTGGGCACACAGTGCTGCAGTTTAGACAACGCTTTTTTATCTTTACAACTTCCCTGTTGGGGAGAGGGTAGCTGGAGCAGGTGTAGATGGCACTATCCTCATTGTACAGATGAGGAGACCGAGGCGCCACCCAGGGAGGAAGCCAGAGTTAAGGCTGGAGATCCAGCACCGTCTGAAGAACCTTGGGGACAGGTAAAAGCTTGCTTGGCCCAAACTTTCAGGTATGCGCTCAAAAGCACGGGTGTGAACGACTTGGAAGCAGTTGGACATATGTGGTAGTCTGACAGGCAGTGAATTCTCCAACTGGCTGTATACTGACCATCAGCTGGATAGTTCTAAAAAAAAAAGTGCTGGTGCCTGGCTTCTTCCCAAGAGATGCTGATTCAGTCAGCCTGGTTCCTCTGCACACCTCGACTATTCAAGTGACCCGCCCATTCCCTGACCCCATGAGACTAGAGACCACACAAGAGGGACTGCTCTGGTGGTCAGAGGTTAAGACTCAGCGCTTCCACTACAGCGGGCATGGGCTTGATCCCTGGGCGGGGAACTAAGATGTCACTTACCATGTGGTGCAGCCAGAAAAAAGAAGAAAAACAAAAACACACTAACCTCTTTGTGGAGAGAGCAGAGGTGATGCGGGAGGCGGGGTCGTACACCTGAGCTGGATGGAGGTCACATCTGTGTGGCAGTCAGGGACAGAGCTCAGGGAGAAACCTGTGTGATGGAGATCTATGGAGTGTACAAAGGAGGGGTTCTTCCTCCTTTTTGAGAGGAAAAGCTCTATCTTTAAAGCCATCTTTATCCCTTTTATTCATTTATAATTTACTTTTTAATTGGAGGGACTCCCTGGTGGCTCAGACAGTAGAGTCTGCCTGCAATGCAGAGAGACCCGAGTTCAATCCCTGGGTTGGGAAGATGCCCTGGAGCAGGACATGGCAACCCACTCCAGTATCCTTGCCTGGAAAACCCCATGAATGGAGGAGTCTGGTGGGCTGCAGTCCCTGGGGTCACAAAAGTCAGACACGACTGATTTCATTTTCACTTTTTAATTGGAGGAAAACTGCTTCACAATGTTGTGTTGTTTTCTGCTGTACAACAATCCAAATCAGCTGGAATTATACTTAAAAAAATATATATATATATATTATTTGGCTGCACCAGGTCTTAGCTTCAGCACGTGAGATCTAGTTCCATGACTAGGGATCAAACCCAGGGCCCCTGCCTTGGGAGCACAGTCTTAAGTACTGGACAGCCAGGGAAGTCCCATCTTTGGCCTTTTTAAAATTGAAGTCAGTGTCTTTCTAAACTGGCGTCACCATTAGAATTCGAGATGAATCCATCCCACAGAGAATACGGCAATACTACTTACCAAGCACCTACAATGTGTAAGGCCCCGAGTTCTCCTGCTTCTCTCCTCCCCCCAACCCAGGGAGGCAGGATTATCTCTGCCCACTAGGAGCAGGAGGGTGAGGAACTGGCCAAGGTCACAGGATTACGACCCCATGCCCCAGACCCACGCTCCCAAGCAGTGCTGCTCAAGGGCTGATTCCATCCCCCTGGGGACACACAGCAGCGTCTGGAGACGTTTTCGGTTGTCACAACTCAGAAGAGAGAGGGTGCTTACTGGCACTTTGTGGGCAGAGGCCAGAGATGCTGCTAAACACCCTACAATGTACAGGACTGGCCTTCACAAGTTACCCAGCCCAGAACATCAGTAGAAACCTAATGGGTCCCGGCCTGGGCTGCAACTGAAACCCAACTGGGGGAGCTTTAAAAATTCAGATGTTCAGAATTTCCCTGGTGGCTCAGCGGCAAAGAATCTGCCTGCCAATGCAGGACAAGGGTTGGATCCCTGATCCAGGAAGATCCCACATGCCGCGGGGCAACTAAGCCCATTCACCACAACTGCTGAGTCTGTGCTCTGGAGCCGGGGAGCTGCAACCACGAGCCCTTGTGCCACAGCTACTGAAGCCCGTGCACACAGCTAGGGTAGCCCTGCTCTCCGCACCTAGAGAAGAGCCCGAGCAGCAATGAACCCCAGCACGGCCAGAAAAGAAAATAAATAAAATCCTTAAAAAAAAAAAAAAAAAAACGGATGTTCATGTTGCATACTGACCAATTTCATCAAGCTGAGAGGGGTGTCAGCTATTTTTCAAAGCTTGCCAGGTGGTTCCAGTGAGCAGCCAAGACTGCCCTAAGTTACTTATCCTAGTGGCTTCTGCTCCACTCATGGGAGCCTGGGAAAGGAGTACTGAATCTGTCTGGATTGCACAATAAACAGCAAATGTGCAAGGTCCTCACCACCTCCCAGAAGTAAAGTCCAGAACTCTGGTTCGGCAGGTCCTTCCGTGGAGGCCGACTAACTGGTGACTCACCCATGGTGGGTACTGGAGGGCTAGTGAGTTGGTAGGTATTTGCTAACCTTTCCCCTGCCTCTCTGGGGTGGGCCACAGCTAGGAATCTCCCCAGGCGGCTGAGAAAGCTTCCCAAAGGGACTGTGGACCAAAGAGCAAGGCTGCCACCTAGTGGAGGAAACAGAGAGAAGGGGTGCCTGCTGGATATCAAGTGATGTTTAAATGGATCCTGACAACAGCCCTGGGAGTTAGAAAGATGAAGCCGTGTGTTCACAGGGTTTGAGCCTGGATTGGCACCTGTCTGGCCCACAGGAGTGCCCCGGGCTTCCCTCTGCCTTCTCACACCCGTCCAAGAGGAAGAGGACCCTGGATGGGGCTGCCCGATGCCCTTCTGATGTCCAAAACTTCCCCTCACTTCCAGGCGGGACCTGGGAAGAAACAGACCCTCTGTGCCAGCGCAGCATAGAAATTAACAAGCTGCCATCTCCAACCACAAGTCCAAAAAAAATGGGAAACTGAACTTCCTGTGGTCTCTACTGCAAAGCTCCTGGCTCCCCAGGACAGCGGTTTGGGTGTGGGTGCGTGCGCCCCCAGCACACAGACACGTGGACAGTCCCGGTTAGCCCCCGTCTTGGTTCTTCTTTTCTGATCCTGAGGACAGTCCTGGGTGCTGAGCCGCTCTGGCTGCTTCAGATGAGGCTGAGGATCCTGGGGGTCGTGGAGAAGTTGCTCTCTCCTCCCTTCCACTGGGAACCCCTTCCTCTGGCTGCAAATGGAGTGAAGAAGGATTCCTGCACAGACAGACAGAAGAAGACAAGGGTGGACACCTGGAGGAGGGGCCATGGGCCAGGCACTTCTTCACTTCATCCTGAAGAGGCTGTGGGGGGCTTCCCTGGTGGTCCAGTGGTTAAGAACCTGCCTGCCAATGCTGGGGACACGGGTTCCCTCCCTGGTTCGGGAAGATTCCCACATGCTCTGCAGGGCGATGAAGCCCATGCACCATGGTCACTGAGCCCGCACACAAACAAGAGAAGACACAGCAATGAGAAGCCTGCAACTAGAGTAACCTCTGCTCACCTTAACTAGAGAAAGCCCTTGGGCAGCAATGATGACCCAGAGCAGTCAAAACTTATCAATTTTTAAAAAGATGTAGGTATGTTCCACATTTGGCACATATAAGCAATTTGGACACAGAAAGACTGAGAAAGCTATTTAGGATGAATTGAAGCATGTGATCAGAGGCAGAGAAGGAAGGGGAGTGGAAACTCACCTGCGGCCACAGAGACGTTTAAGGACTCGAGTCCAGGAGGCAGCTGCCGGCCGGGCAGGATGGTGAGGAGAAGCTGGCAGGAGGCCTGCACTGCCCGGGACAGACCAGAGCCCTCGTTCCCTGCAAAGCAGGGGGCCAGAGGGTTATGGAGGCCCCAGCTGGGCAGGCAGGCACTCAGGAAGCTTTCATCTCAGCAAAGAGCAGGGCCATCTACCTACCCAGCACGAGGAGGGTAGGCCGGTCCCAGAGGAAATCCAAGCAGCGAGTGATGGGGATCTTGGAGGACGGGGCGATCTCAGGCCCCGGGCAGCCCACTGTGCCAGCCACGAGCCAGCCCTGCCGGGCTCTGGCCTGAAAGAGGGGAGGAGAAATCAATCCTTTAGTGGAGCACGAGCTGGGAGGAGCCTGGCCTTGCCCATCTAGTCATCCCCTCATTAAACCACTGGATTCAGTCAGAGTTATCAAGCACCTAGAGTGGACAGGCTCTGTGCTCGGCACCAGGGATAAGGCAATGAACAAAACAGGCCCAAACCCCAGCCTCGTGGCAGGGAGGTCAGGGAGGCCTCATTAAAGTGTAGACCTGTGGGAGGTGAGGGGAGGGAGCACCACGCAGACACCTAGCGGAGGAGATAATCTAGGCAGATATCAGTAAGGGCAAAGGCCAAGAGGCGGGTGCTTACCAGGCAAGCGTGAGGAACAGCGGAACAGCCACGTGGCCAGTGTAAGGGAGCTGCTGAGACAGGAAAGGAAAAAAGAGGCCACAGGAGGTAGGACCTCAAAGGCGACTGGAAGACCTTGGCTTTCACTCTGAGAGAGGCAAAGCCTTTGAAAGGTTGTGAGCAGAGAAGCTGTGACATGGTCTGACTCAAGTCTCTACAGAATCACTCTATGTTGAGAGCAGAAGCAGACCAGTTAGGTTTCTGCAGTGACACAGGCAGAGATGATGGTGGCTTCGACCACAGTGGTAACACTGGAGATGGTTAGAAATGGTCATAATGTGGAAATAAGGTCAAGGTAAAAATGAAATGATGTGCCTTATCAATATCCATTTATTTTACATCCTTTTCTAATCTCTGGGGCAAACCTGAACCACCTGCACCTTTGTCATCAGCTGCATGTGGTGGACTGGACAATCACACCCTCGTAAGACGGGTGGGATGTGGGGTGAGAGCGCAGGAAGACCCAAGGAGGAGGCCAAGGCCTAAACAACTGAAGGCAGAAGGGGCTGCCATCACTTGAGCTGGCTAAGTCTGCAAAAGGAACAGGAACATTTGGAAATCTTGTTTGAAATGCCCATTAGACAGAAAAAAGAGCTGTTGACTTGGCAACTAGATATGTGAATCTGAAGTTCAAGAGGATATATATTTGGGAGGCATTCATATCTAAACGGCAATTTAAAACCATCAGACTCCATGTGACAAACAAGAAAGAAGTATGTACAGAAAAGGGACCCAAGGACCGAGAGGAGCCCTGGGGGAGGTCAGGGAAACTGCTAAATACAGGGCAATACTGCCCCCTTGTGTCCATCAAGGGATGCACAGTTCAGTCGCTCAGTCGAGTCCGACTTTGAGACCCCATGAATCGAAGCACTCCCCGTCCATCACCAACCCCCAGAGTTCACTCAGACTCACGTCCATCGAGTCAGTGATGCCATCCAGCCATCTCATCCTCTGTTGTCCCCTTCTCCTCCTGCCCCCAATCCCTCCCAGCATCAAAATCTATTCCAATGAGTCAACTCTTCACATGAGGTGGCCAAAATACTGGAGTTTCAGCTTTAGCATCATTCCTTCCAAAGAAATCCTAGGGTTGATCTCCTTCAGAATGGACTGGTTGGATCTCCTTGCAGTCCAAGGGACTCTCAAGAGTCTTCTCCAACACCACAGTTCAAGAGCAACAATTCTTCAGCGCTCAGCTTTCTTCACAGTCCAACTCTCATATCCATACATGACCACAGGAAAAACCATAGCCTTGACTAGACGGACCTTTGTTGGAAAAGTAATGTCTCTGCTTTTGAATATGCTATCTAGGTTGGTCATAACTTTTCTTCCAAGGAGTAAGCGTCTTTTAATTTCATGGCTGCAATCACCATCTGCAGTGATTTTGGAGCCCAAAAAATAAAGTCTGACACCGTTTCCATTGTTTCCCCATCTATTTCCTATGAAGTGATGGGACCAGATGCCATGATCTTCGTTTTCTGAATGTTGAGTTTTAAGCCAACTTTTTCACTCTCCACTTTCATTTTCATCAAGAGGCTTTTTAGCTCCTCTTCACTTTCTGCCGTAAGGGTGGTGTCACCTGCATATCTGAGGTTATTGATATTTCTCCCAGCAATCTCGATTCCAGCTTGTGCTTCTTCCAGCCCAGCATTCCTCATGATGTACTCTGCATAGAAGTTAAATAAGCAGGGTGACAATATACAGCCTTGACATACTCCTTTTCTATGTGGAACCAGTCTGTTGTTCCATGTCCAGTTCTAACTGTTGCTTCCTGACCTGCATACAAATTTCTCAAGAGGCAGGTCAGGTGGTCTGGTATTCCCATCTCTCTCAGAATTTTCCACAGTTTATTGTGATCCACACAGTCAAAGGCTTTGGCATAGTCAACAAAGCAGAAATAGATGTTTTTCTAGAACTCTCTTGCTTTTTTGATGAACCAGCAGATGTTGGCAATTTGGTCTCTGGTTCCTCTGCCTTTTCTAAAACCAGCTTGAACATCAGGAAGTTCACGGTTCGCATATTGCTGAAGCCTGGCTTGGAGAATTTTGAGCATTACTTTACTAGCGTGTGAGATGAGTGCAATTGTGCAATAGTCTGAGCATTCTTTGGCACTGCCTTTCTTTGGGACTGGAATGAAAACTGACCTTTTCCAATCCTGTGGCCACTGCTGAGTTTTCCAAATTTGCTGGCATATTGAGTGCAGCACTTTCACAGCATCATCTTTCAGGATTTGAAATAGCTCCACTGGAATTCCATCACCTC
This sequence comes from Aepyceros melampus, assembly GCA_006408695.1. Taxonomy (NCBI): domain Eukaryota; kingdom Metazoa; phylum Chordata; class Mammalia; order Artiodactyla; family Bovidae; genus Aepyceros; species Aepyceros melampus. The sequence continues at coordinate 321,656 of SJXQ01010815.1, read as the reverse complement.
TACTAGCTTTGTTCATAGTGATGCTTTCTAAGGCCCACTTGACTTCACATTCCAGGATGTCTGGCTCTAGGTGAGTGATCACACCATCACACCCAGTGATTATCTGGGTCTTGAAGATCTTTATGGTACAGTTGTTCTGTGTATTCTTGCCACCTCTTCTTAATATCTGCTGCTTCTTTTAGGTCCATACCATTTCTGTCCTTTATCGAGCCCATCTTTACATGAAATGTTCCCTTGGTATCTCTAATTTTCTTGAAGAGATCTCTAGTCTTTCCCATTCTGTTGTTTCCCTCTTTCTTTGCATTGATCACTGAGGAAGGCTTTCTTATCTCTTCTTGCTATTCTTTGGAACTCTGCATTCAGATGCTTATATCTTTCCTTTTCTCCTTTGCTTTTCATTTCTCTTCTTTTCACAGCTATTTGTAAGTCCTCCCAGACAGCCATTTTGCTTTTTTGCATTTCTTTTCTATGGGGATGGTCTTGATCCCTGTCTCCTGTACAATGTCACGAACCTCTGTCCATACTTCATCAGGTACTCTATCAGATCTAGGCCCTTAAATCTATCTCTCACTTCTACTGTATAATCATAAGGGGTGTGATTTAGGTCATACCTGAATGGTCTAGTGGTTTTCCCTACTTTCTCAATTTAAGTCTGAATTTGGCAATAAGGAGTTCATGGTCTGAGCCACAGTCAGCTCCTGGTCTTGTTTTTTTGACTGTATAGAGCTTCTCCATCTTTGGCTGCAAAGAATATAATCAATCTGATTTCGGTGTTGACCATCTGGTGATGCCCATGTGTAGAGTCTTCTCTTGTGTTGTTGGAAGAGGGTGTTTGCTATGAAACCCTGGTGTTGGCTGAAGACAAATGCTGATGGACCAGGGGTTTTGCTAAGGTTTGACAGAGGATGAGATGGCTGGATGGCATCACCCACTCAATGGACATGAGTTTGGGTGAACTCTGGGAGTTGGTGACGGACAGGGAGGACTGGCGTGCTGCAATTCATGGGGTAGCAAAGAGTCGGACACAACTGAGCGACTGAACTGAACTGTCCCTTCCTTCCTAGACATGAAAGGGGGGTTTTTTGGTGGTGGTGATGCTGCTGCTGGTGGTAGTGGTTGAGGGGTTTGTTTTCTTTGTTTCTTCATTTGTGGGAGGGACCAGGGGAAAGGGATAGACAGTCTTTGTTCAAAGAGCCTTTGAAACTGCTTCCCCACAGGAGGAAGCAGGAACCACTGGTTTCACAAGTGAACATTTACTTCCTAGATGGGCTTCCCTGGGGGCTCAGATGGTAAAGAACCTGCCTGCAATGCAGGAGGCCTGGGTTCGATCCCCTGGATCCCCTGGAGACGGGAATCGCTACCCACACCATTATTCTTGCCTGAAGAATTCCATGGACAGAGGAGCCTGGCGGGCTACAGTCCATGGAGCCCCAAACAGGTGGACACAACTGAGCAGCTAACACTTTACTTACTAGGCAGTGAACTGAAAGTCACTCAGTCATGTCGACTCTTTGCGTCTCCATGGACTATACAGTCCATGGAATTCTCCAGGCCAGAATACTGGAATGGGTAGCCTATCCCTTCTCCAGTGGATCTTTCCGACCCAGGAATCAAACCAGGGTCTCCTGCATTGCAGGCGTATTCTTTACCAACTGAGCTATCAGACACCCCCAGGCAATGAAGCACTGAGTAAACCAGCAGGAGGAGCAAAAAGTATGCCTCTGAAAGGAGTGCAGTGGAAGTCTCTAACGTCAGATTCTGCTCCATGTATGCTTTTTAAAACTCCAGATCCTCTCCTCAAAGCTGGATGAATGTTCATGGTTGGATGAATCACAAGCTGGAATCAAGATTGCCAGGAGAAATATCATCAACCTCAGATATGGAGATGATACGACTCTAATGGCAGAAACTAAGAGGAACTAAAGAGCTTCTTGAGGAGGGTGAAAGAGTGAAAAGGATGGCTTAAAACTCAATATTCAAAAAACAAAGATCACGGCATCTGGTCTTATTACCTCATGACAAATAGAAGGGGAAAAAGTGGAAACAGTGACAGGTTTTATTTTGGAGGCTCCAAAATCACTGCAAATGGTGATTTTAACTATGAAATTAAAAGATGCCTGCTCCTTGGAAGAAAAGCTATGACCAACCTAGACAGCGTTATTAAAAAGCAGATACACCACTTTGCCGACAAAGATCCATATAGCCAAAGCTACAGTTTTTCCAGTAGTCATGTATGGATGCGAGAATTGGACCGTAAAGAAGGCTCAGCTCCGAAGAATTAATGCCTTCAAATTGTGGAGCTGGAGAAAACTCTTAAGGTCCCTTGGACTGCAAGGAGAGCAAACCAGTCCATCCCAAAGGAAATCAATCCTAAATATTCACTGGAAGGACTAATGCTGAAGCTCCAATGGCCACAATACTTTGGACAGGGAAGCCTGGCGTGCTGCAGGTCCGTGAGGTCGCAGAGTGGACACGACGTTGTGACTAAACAAACAAGGAAGCGATACCAGCACGCGCCGCCCCCCACTCCCTTTTCCTCCCTCAGCTGCTGGCCAGAAGGCCCTTGGAGATACTGAGCTTGGCTCATTTCTTCTCCTTTACTGACACACCCCCGCTCCTCCCCCCCATTACCTGTAAAAAACCGGCCAGGTCATCAGTGGAGAACACGTCCATCACCTCCATAGCCCGGCGCTGGCCTTGCTGACTACTGGAGTGAGCGGGCAGCTGCAAGGTTTCCCCATACCACGATATGAAGCCGGGTAAGCTCAGGCCCGGTGCTGTGCCCTCCCCCATAGCCCAAGGGTTAGGGGGTAAGAATTCTGGCGTCGGGGAGGCCTGGTTAAGGGTCAAGGTGCTTAGGAACTCGGCTGCGCCTCCAGATGGGGACGCACAGGGAATAAGGGGCGTCCGTGCCTGTTTCTCCGGCTGGTGATGACCTTATCCACTCCGAGGAAGTGAGCAGAGCGCAGCACGGCCCCAAGATTCCGGGGATCCTGCAGCCCCTCGAGGACGAGCCACAGCTGCTGGGGGTCGTCTCCGGGCCGGGCCGCCTCGGCCTCGGCCTCAGTCCAGGGTCGGGGCCGCAGGGGGCTCACTTCCATGCAGACGCCCTGGTGAACCTGCTGACGGCAAAGAGCGTCCAGCTCCCGCCGCCGGGGCCGCAGCACCGGGATGGCCCGCGCCTCGGCCGCGCGCAGCAGCTCGGCCCGCTGCCCCTGCAGTCCGGACCTGCAGGCCTGGAGCAGGAGCCGGGCGACGCGGCGGCGGGCGGCCTGCAGCGCCAAGAGGCACGGGGACAGGCCAAACAGGAGCTCCGGGCCCCCGGCCGGCCGCGGCACCGACGCCAGGTCATCCAGGAGCAAGCGGCCGAGCTCCTCCCCGCCGGGCCGCCCCCCGCGCCGCGTCGCTTGGGAGAAAGGACGCGTGAGAGGGAGGCCGCAGCAGGGCCAGGTCGCGGCCCCGACAGCCGGGAGCAGCGCCATAGTCGAAGCCCCGGCTGCATCTGCAGGGGCGGTCACTCCCGCTGGCGCCGTCTCCCACGTGAGCAGCTCCGCTTCCGTGTCCGGACGCCCCGCCCCCGCCCGGGAGCCGCAAGGCGCATGCACGGAGGCCAGGCCGCTCCCACAGCGCCCCCTGGAGGGCCGGCGGAGCGACCACCATCCACCGCCGAAGCGCCGGGGCGGAGGGGGTGCTCGCCGCGGAGCTGACCGACCGCGGGCCAGGCGGCGTCGTGCACTCTCCCTCCAAGGCCCCGGGAGGCTGGAGGACCTTTCACCCCGGCGCCAGCAAAGGACACTTTAAGGCGATGTGTTGGATTTCCTGTCCAACCTGGCCGGGCGTGGTGACGCCCTCCGCCACCGGCTGCTGGTGGTTTTCCTCCGGAGCTGCTTCTGCATCCAGCCCCTCCGCGACACCTCCACGGCCTGTCAAACCTTAGCACTGGTCACCAGAAACCCCACCGATGACTTCCGATCCCATGGCCCTGATTCTCTGAGTGACAGCTCTGGCCTACCGACAAGCCAGCTGATGCCCTTGGCCCCACAGGTTAAGGGCCTGACTCCTTGCTCA
>SJXQ01010815.1:190186-307165 GCA_006408695.1 Aepyceros melampus | reverse complement strand
CGCGCGGCACGGCCCCGCCCCATCCGGCTCTCGCCGGATCCCCGACTCCGCTCCGTGCTCCTCCAGCACGGCCCCGCCCCTTCCGGCCCTCGCCCGGTCCCCGCCCGGAGAAAACCGCTTCTCGCGGGACCGGGCGGGAGGGTCCCGGGAGTTGTGGTTTCCTGTCTGTGAGCTCTTATCCTTGGAAGAGAACGAGGCCCGGCGCGGGCTCGCACGAGGCCTGAGGACGCGCGTGCTCGCCTCTTGCTCTGTCCGCCTTCCCTATCCTGACCCAAAGGCCAGGAAGAGAAGTTACGGGGCACTTAAGGTGACGCCACCGCCTTCCTCAACCAGCCAGTGGCTGATGGGAACGGTTCAGCTTAGAGAAGGTTGAGAGTGTCAGCGGTCGACGCTGGGTGACCTTGGGACGGGGTGACCTTTCAACCCCGCCTGATCGCTTGGCCTTTCTAACCGAAGAGAACTCATGGTTAAAAATGCAAACACTTCGAAGTACACGTGTATTGGGGTGGAGGGGATTGTATCCCTAATGACCTACAGTCTACAACTTCGCTAAGCCCCTCTACTCCCACTGGAGCAAATATATCACGGTGTACGCGAAAGATTAAAGCAATAGCTAACATTTACTGAGCGCTTACTGTGACAGGCACAGTAAAATATATTTTAAGCACCTCAAATATATTAATGTGCACAAGAGCCCTATGAGATAGAACCTATTAACACTGTCATTTTATAGGATACACCAAGAGGAGGAGCCTGGCTTGGATGGCAAGCAGTCCAGTATTAGGCGAACGGATGTGTTCTGAAATTGCCTTCACTCACTGTGTCTCTTCACCTTGTTTCTTCCTAGGTTGTTGGTTCTGTTCAAAGTAGAAATCACTTTGCTGACCACTAAGGATATTCCATCAAAACACTGAACACCGCCTTACTTCTGCATTCTTTATATAGCCATCCTTTCAAAGGGAAAACATCTCTGCTGGAATCCCACCACTGCAACCAATGGAATACAGCAAGCACTCCAGTGTTGGCCCCAAGGGCAAAGATGAAAACAAAACCAGCCCTTGCTTAATTTAGGAATCTCCAGAGAAAACTTGACTGCGACAGGTAGTGGAAAGAGGATTGGGCTCAGAGCCAAGGGCTGTTGGGAGAACCCTTGGTCATTTTTTATGGATTCTAGGATGACAGCAAACAAGGATCAGAAAGAAATTGCTCATTTTATCTCTGCCCTAGTCCCTGTACAACACTTTGATTTGAAAAGACAACTCGGGGTGGCTCAAAAAAATACTGACAAGTTAAAATCTCACTAAGCTTCTGCTGTTGCCCACTTGAAATCTGATTAGAAATTTGATTAAGTGGTAGGAAATCCAGAAGGTTCACTCCATCCCCACTGCAGAGAGGTACTGACCGTCCCACCATTTGTCTGCTGCCTACCAAGTATTATCAACATGTAGACACAAAGCTCTAAGCACATGATTTTACTGAACTATTGACTCAACATTTTAAATGGCAGCCAAATGCTACTCCTAGGGGAATCTCACCTTCAGTACTCACAGACAGCTTGTGAAAACAGTAAACTGCAGAGCCAGTGACTTTATTGTTGGAAACCAGATAAGGAACACAGACCGCAGTGTGGTCAGCTCCCAGTGTAGCCTTCTGCTCCCAGTTCTCTACGCACTGAGTAACTACTGACCAGGCAACCCCTGGTGGAAATTCTGCCAAGTTTTGCTTTCACTCTTCTAGTTCAATCTGAACCTCTGAATTTAAGGTGCCTTCTGTTATGTTATCAGGGAGCATTATAAATAACAGCAGTTAAAAAATCTCACAAGAAAGTAATATGCTAGTCAGTATTTAAAGGTATCGCAGATTTATTCTTTCAGAACAAAAGACTGGAACCTGCTCTTCTCAGCTGTCAGCTCTGATGAAGGAAAGAATTTTTATCTTCAGCAGCTGGCATCTCTCTCCTCATTTGCTCTTCATCCTCTCTAACATCATCACTGGTCAAGTACCAAGACCACAGGTGGCTCATTAAAATACTGCCACACATTAATAGAAACATGTACACCAAATTTTACTATGCGTATTAATAAATATTCTTTATTTTAAATTTTGCACATTGCGCTTTAACATTACATCCAAACATTTCGCAAGTGGATGTCTACTTTGTAAAACCATATATTCAGCTCATTGTCATTTCTGTACAGAAGTATAAGTACAACATTACTTTTGCCACTAAGTTGCTTTTTAGTAAGTCTCACAGGAAGAGAAACATTTAATGAAAAGAGATGGCTTAAATCATACGGCAGGCCTGCGCAGCCACACAACTAAAGACACAAGCCTGAAGAAAGAACAAACTAATGAGGTTACCTCCACCGTCTCCCAAAACAAGAAAGAATCACATTGATTTAAGATAAAATTTTGCCATAAGTCACTAAAATTAAAGAGTTTTTTTTGAAAGAGAAGGCGCAGTAGTCATCTTGAGTGTTTCATTGAAAGACAGAGCTATTTTATTTATTTAATTTGCTCCAGCCGTTGTCAACCAGCCACTACAAATGGGCCTCTTGTGATCATTTAAGCGGCAGTATTTATTAAATTTCTCCTTCAGATGCTGTCGGTATTGTTCTCTATTGCTGTAGAAAGACTGGTTATTAGCCATAAATGACTGTATTTCATCTTGTGAGATAAAGATTTCCTCATCTGAAGTACATTCAGACTCATCCTGCAAATTAAAGCAGTAGTTAAGACTATGACTTAAATGAAGAATGCAAAATGCTATGCTAATAGAAGACAGCTAAGAATTAAAGCAGGCTCGTTTTTGGTTTTAATTCAGTCACATAAAGCCTTTAAAGAGAATGTTTATAGGATAACAAAATGTCATTCTGCCTTGGAAAGTACTAAGAATAAAATGCAACTCAACTTGATTTAAAACTCGATATATAATTTGTCCCAGAAGCCTACAAGCAGACTACTAACATACCTTAGCCTTAAAAAGTGATTAATTAGAGATGGTTATAAATAGCTACCAAATTTTAAATAATCTGACTTTTCTCTGGCTGGTTCTATGTTGAAACATTATCTCCACAAGTTAGGTAAAATATAACCTTTTTAAAACTTGTGAAATATACAGTATCACCAATAAACTTTACAACTATAAAAAAAGAAAAAAGCTAGTATTCTAAAGTATTTGTTTCCCTTGGAATCCTGTAATGACTACAATTAAGATGCCACCCTTTTCTTTCCTTACCCCTCCTCCAAATTCCACATGAACTATGCCCTGGGTTGCTTGGAATCAGGTATAATTCATCTAAAGTATAAAGACTGCAAATCAATTATAAAAGATGTCCCAAGTTCAGTTATGCTTTTATCCTACATGACATGAGGTTACATGAAGGAAGTAACCCGGAAAATGGACTCTAGTTCAGATTCTATATACCTTCCTGGTCTGGAAGGTTGGCTACCATTAATTAGCACTCAGAAAGGCAGCTTGCTTATAACAACCCCCACCAAGGAGTCAGACTCTTAGACTTGATGCTAACTCTCTGTGCCTCTCCCAACTAGGCTCTTCTACCTTTGAGACAAAGGAGGACAAGGAAATGTGCTCCAGAACAGTTACAAAGTGGAAGAGCAGGAATGAAGTCACCAAAAAATAATAAAATACTGCTTAAAAGCCTCCTCCCATTCCCAATGTTAAACCGTCAAATGCTGTCTCCTCCCGCGTCTATCCCAGGAGCAATCAGTTATCCACACAAAGATGTCATGGCTTACTTACAAGGAGTTCAACTAAGCTCTTGGCACCTTTTCCAGAATCAGGACCAAACGATGTTTCTGTAGGTTCTGCAAACTGTGGTACATTTTTCCTATGCTCAAACCAAGGCAGTGGCTGCCCACCCTTTTCAGAGCTGCAACAGCTTTCAGGATGTGCATCTTTGGTCTTGTCACGGTGAAACACTGTGTGCACGGTATTTCCTGAGGTCTCTCGATTACCTGGATCTGTGATACAGCTTCCTAGCTTTTGGATCTGAAACCACAGCAAAAGTTTCTCTCAGGTAAAAAGGCAGGTGGTGGTTGTTTAGTTGTCAAGTCGTGTTGGACTCTTGCGACCCCATGGACTGCAGCCCTCCAGGCTCCTCTGTCCATGGGATTTCCTAGACAAGAATACCGGAGTGCGCTGCCATTTCCTTCTCCAGGGGAATCTTCCTGATCCAGGGATCGAACCCAAGTCTCCTGCCTGGCAGGCAAGTTCTTTACCACTGAGCCAAGGAAGCCCCAAAAGGCAGAGCATAACAGCAATAACTATTTTTTAAAGGAAAAAATGCATGCCCTGAGAGTATGTTAAGATTTCACCAGGAATACAGAACAGCAGCAACAGCTGGCAGTTACTAAGCATTTACTGCACAGCAAACACTATGCTTCCCAGGTGGCTCAGTGGTAAAGAATCTGCCTGCCACCACAAGAAACACAAGAGATAAGGGTTCGATCCTTCAGTCGGGAAGATACCCTGGAGTAGAAAACGGCAACCCACTCCAGTACTCTTGCTTGGGAAATTCCATTAACAGAGGAACCTGGGAGGCTACAGTCCAGGGGGTCACAAAAAGTCAGACACAACTGAGCACGCACACACAAACACTATGTAACCCATCAATATAATCTCATTTCATCTTCACAGAATCTGATCTGACAGGGACTATTATCTCCATTTTACAGCAAGGAAAACAGATCAAGCAAACTGCTCAAGATCACAGAGCTAACAGATTAAAAACTATTGTGAAAAAATGAATTGGATTTATGTTGCACATGAACTATTGGACAAACAACCACACATCAGACACACATGCCTATAAAAATCACAGGATGAGCAATCAACGGAACTGCATAGGTACTCATTCTAAAAAAAAAAAAAAAAAAAGGTGTGTAGCGACTAAGCCACTCCAAGGAAAAGAGCAAAGGTTTAAGAATGACACTTTATGACACTTACATGTTCATCACATTTCAATATCTTGCTTTTCTTTTTCTTCTTTTTATTTTTTCCTTTGGTGGTGTTCTCTTCTGAATTTGCCCAACATTCAACACAACTATCACCATCATCCTCTTTGTCTTCACAGTGATGAACACAGGATCATCACCTGTAGAAATCAGTAATTTCTTATTTATGTGCTTAACTCAGCCATGTAGCAGAAATAATTGGGAAGCGTAATCTGAACCTACCATGTTCGTCATGATTACAAATGCCTTCAGTGCAGGCGACGTCTGAACCCTCCCGAGAGCCTGTTTCACTCCCTTCCATGCTAGATGAATATCCACAATCACTACCATTACAGTGTGGCGATAAGCCTGAGAACAAATCAAGTGAGTTACTATTAACATGCCAATAAATATATTGAGACAAAGGATAACCGAAATGGGGACTACTTAAAAATTTCAAAACCGATGGCTTACTGAAAGTAAAAAGTACATTAAATAATGAAAACATGACTGGAGACTTACAGTTTTTTACTTTCTTACTGTTTAACAAATCAAATACTGTTAAGTGTTTGACTCAATTATATGATATTCTTGGGTCTATAAAGCACTTCCTAACCTTTAGGTTACAGGCTCTCTAAAAGCTCTTGTATTTAAAAGAAAGAATAAACTTAAGAGTTAGTATTTTTTAAACTATTTACTTACCTTTCTTTATTTTAGGAGACCCCAAAAGATTGCCGCTGGTAGGACAGGTACAGGATGTATTTTCATTGGTAACAATTACTTCTACACAACTATTACCATCTTCAGTGCTGCCACAGGCTTTGCAGCTGTTTTCTATGAAGTCTGTTTCCTTTAAGGATCAATATGAAGAGAGAGTAAAAATCTTTACCTCCATATGGCTATATTTTAATTTCCTCAACATTAATTAAAGATAAAAATTAAAGAAAAAAAAAACCTATTCTCATGAAGATCATTAATTCATTTAAAAACCAAGAACAACTGGAACCAAGTCAAAACCTTAATGGTATCAGGAAAGTCTAGGACAACTGTTCTCAAAAGTGTGGTCTGCTGCCTCCAGGGGTTCCCCAGGTCTAAACCATTTTCACCCTAACACTAAGATGTGATTTGCCTTCTTCACTGTCTTGACACTTACACTGATGGTATAGGAGCAGTGGTGGAAAAGCTGCTGGAGCTTTAGCACAAATCAAGACAGAAGCAACCCAAGTGTGTACCGACAGTCACTGTACTCTTCACTTATCAAGCATTCTCATCAGAAATAGAGATAAAAGGATATTTCACTTATAAATGTCTTGTAGCACTAAAAATATTAATTTTATTAAATACCAACTCATGAAGTAGAGGTCTTTTTATTAGTCTGTGAGAAATGAGAAGAATGCTTAGAGCATTTTTGATGAATACCAATGTATGACTGTCTCAAGAAATACCTGTGCAATAGTTTGAGATGCAAGCTAAACTAGCTAGAACACCAGCATCACTTGAAAGAGAGGATAAGAGACAAACCATGGTTATTCAGACTTGAATATTTAAAAGACATTTTCTCAAAAATAAATGAAGTCAGTCTAGCTCTTAAAAGAAAAAGACAGTACATGTTGTCACTGATAAAATTTAAACTTTCAAACTACAATTAGAATTTTGAAAACTTGTATATATAAGCACAATGAGATTGAAGCTTAAGACCTTTCTAATGGGAAGACCAGTGGTTTTAACATGATTGTCTGATACTATGTAATGAAATGTCAACATCTGGGGAGATGTGCCTACCTCAGTGAACCATTATGTTTTCAAATGACCAGTGCATGATGTTATAGAATCATGAATGAATAAAATCTATTCAAACTGCTGATGGATTTTAGAAGTATGAAAGGTCACTTTAAGGTGTCAGGTTCCACACTATAAAAAATCTTTACGAAATTACCACCTGTCAAGTTATAATGCCAAAGAAGAATATCCACAACTATCTAAAAAGGTTTATATTAAAATATTCCTCTCCCCTTTTCCTACCATATATGAGTGAAGTCAGACTTTATTCACATGCTTTGACCAAGCAACATATGCAAACACACTGCATGCAGAAACAGATAAAGAGAATCTATCTGATTCCTTTTAAGCCAAATATTAAAGAGATTTGTAAAAATATAAAGTAAAGCCACTCTTCTCAAATTTTCCTGGAAAGCAGTCTTTTTCAAAATATGTTATTCAATGTTAACATTTAATAGGCTTATTATTTTTAAAAGAATTAACAAATAACTTTAAATTTCTCCACGTTAATTTCTAATACAATAATTGTTGATAAGTATAATTCATATAAACAAAAGCTCACTAGGCACCCTAATTTTTAAGAATGAGAAGAGATCCTGAGACCAGAAGTTGAGAACTGCTCTAGGTCATGCATGGAGATAACTTTTCACATTTGGGCTTTGATCTAACAGAATACTAAGGTCAGACAGTAAGATACTACTAATTATTGAACACTGTCTTTATAAAACAAATGACATTAAAGAGGTTGTTATACAGACTATAGTAAGAAAAAAAGCCAACGTACAAGCCAGAGGAACCCATGTTGAGAAAGCACAGTGAAAGTGCTGAAATCTAGAAAAAAAGCCATATATTGTCAAGTCAATATTAAGGAGTACTACCTTCTCTTGGCTTACTTCCTTTTCATCTGCTGTTTGTAAGGGAGTAGGGATATCACATACACATTTGTTTTTTCGTCTATTCTTCCGTTTCTGGCGCTTCTTTTCTTGCTTGAGTTCTCTTACTCGTTCCTCTTCTGAAAATTCTTCACAAAGTTGTTCCAATCGACTAATACCCTGTACTTTTTCCACAGTCATCTAATACAAAAACAAAGCTGAGACTGAATACTGGCTCAAACTTCTCTTTATTCTCCAAGGAAATTCTCACGTGTTAATTTAAATGATATCATACACACAGAAACTGGCATTTCATACTCCAATTTTGTCTGGCAGTCCCCAAAAAGAATTTTAAATTTTAATACATTAAATGATGACAGTCTTAAAATATCAGGAAATGAATGTACAACTAACTCCTTTGGGAAAGAGAGACTTACCCATACTCCAGTTTGAATCCAGAAATATTCTAATTTTAAATTTCAGAATTTTAACACAGTAAACATTCATCCTATTTCTTCATACAATGAGAACACTATTTAACCTGATTAAATGATCTAGCTTCTGAAGACCAAATATACAGAGAAAAGGAATAAGAAATCTTTACGGCAAGAACGAACATACATCTCCTCACACTCCCCAGAACAATGTTTAAAGTCCAAGGATGGGCTTTTGAAAAAGAGTTTATAGTTCTCACACCATTCTCAAAAGGAACAGGTGACCAGTTAAACAGTTATGACCCTGCGCTAGAATATAACAGAATATTCACTAGCCAAAAATTTATATTCTACAGAGCATAACTGAAAAAAGACATTACTAAATCACAACACAAAACTCAATACCAGCATTATAAAGAGCCTTCAGTGTGCTTCTCAAGAGTAGCTCTCCTATCATGACATTCAGACAGCATTTACTTCATATTGGAAAGAAGCAGGCAAACTGGGACTCATTAAATGTTTCTAATTTTGATGCTTATTTTTGGACTGCTTTTAACTTGTCAATAGTTATGTTTCATAGCAGCTTCTCTCATTAAATAATCGTCAATTTCAGTTCTCTACTCTGAAAATGTCTAAAAATCAAGGCTGGCAGTGTGACAGGTTTAAAAAACAAAGAAAAATCCGTAAACTTGTTCTAAATTCCAGGTCTCCAGCAAACTCCTCTCCTAACCCTCCAAAGCCACGACCAGTGAGTGGATCACAGCTCTCTAAGGCAAGGTGAGAGCAGCGATTACGATTCAGTCCACAATTCACAACTTCCGTGGTGGTCCAGTGGCTAAGGATCTGCCTGCGAATGCAGTGGACACGGGTTTGCTCTCTGGTCTGGGAAGATTCCACATGCGGCAGGGCAGATACGCCCATGCACCACAACTGCTGAGCCCGCCCGCACTCTAGAGACCCAGAGACTCAGCTACCGAACCTGCAGGCTGCAACCACTGAGGCCCGTGCACCCAGAGCCTGTGCTGTGCGACCAGAGAAGCCATCAGCGAGGAGGCCACATGATAAAAGCCCTCACACAGCAAAGAGACCCAGTACAATCAAGAAATAAGTAAGTAGTTAAAAAGAAAAAGACTCCATCTTCCAACTAAGCAGCCCAGCACTGAGGCAGTCCACTGTTCTTACCTCAAAACTCTTGCGTAAAGCATCAACACCAAGATAGAAAAGCATCTGCCATGTCTGCTCTTCTGCCCGCAGTTTCTGCCAGATTCGATGCAGTCTTTCATAAAGATGAATTCCCAAGCAGGTCAGAACTTCTTCTTGAGCTATATCTATTGTCTTAGCATGCCTTTCTCTTCTCCTATAAACGAGAATAAATCACACGTTTCCTACAGTTCTTAAGCTGAAACAGTAAGAGATCGATGACACCTCTCTGCAGGTTCAGGTTTTAAACATAATCTGCATATCTAGTAAACAAACTAATAACAAGACATTTATACATTCAAACTCAACATATATATAAATACACAAGCACACATGTATATTACCAATGCAAAATACACATGCAAGTAGAACTTAGTCCTAATATTGCTAAAAAGAAGGTAATTCAGGAACTGGCCCTAAAGAGATGTTTTTGGGGGCACAGAGATGGCACATATTTAAGTGCCCAGCTCATAGCAAGCATGACAGTTCACCTTCCAATTATACCAAATGCCTACTTGGTTTTTGTTCTTTTTGATGGGGAATGGAGATAGACAATGCTGAAGTGATTCAATCCTGGGCAAAAGCCCTCTAGGCTAGTCTTTACTAGAAATGATCACAAACTTCAGTGACAGAAGTGGTGTTTGTATTCTAAATGCCTAGCAGAAAACAGGCACTCAAATGACAGCCAATACACAAAACAGAGAGGGAGTGGGTTCGATGTATTCTGTGAAGAATTCTTCCTGCCTTTTACAACAAAGCCAGAGATAAAATTTTAGGTTCCTCTGTAATTTAATAATAACAGCCACAGTTCATGAATTACATTCAGTAAAGTTCTTAAACCCCTGTTGCAAAGATCTCGTTTCCTATGCAAAAACCATCATTATAAACAAAATTTAAACATGGAAATGCATGGATGGAGGGGAGGAAAAAAATCCCTTCTAATCATTTTCAAGTGAAAATTTCAAGTGAAAATGATAAGTATAATAATGAAAGCCAAAAAAAGCTGGAATTCCTACTTCAAGCAACAATGAGCAGACAATGGATCAACACTTTCTTCTTTTTTTTTACTCAACTAAATGCATATTTTAAAGAAAGCAAAATCTGTACAGGCACACTTTAATTTACACACATATGTACTGAGGCAGAAGGATAAAATGAAGCAAAGCGCTAGATAGCCCATTCTAGCAAATTACATACTCATACCCTCCTGCGAACTCCGGCTCAGCACGACCCAGCAGATGTGCAATGAAGTCTGTCTCACAGCAAACATGAATGTGCCGCTCGTGTGGACAGCACCGCAAGCCTTCGTAAAGTGCGGCACAGTAGCCCTTCTCCTTGCTGCAATCAAGCTCACCAATAAGGATATTATAGGCTCGCAGGACTTTATTTTTGCAGTCAGTACAAAACCTGTTGAAAAGAAAAATTTCAAAATTAAGAACTGGCTGTGTAATTATTTCATGAGGTATTTAACAGTGTACCAGACAATGACACTCCCCTCCCATACAGGGCATTAAAAAGCCTCCACACCCTGAAGTCACACACATAGAAGGTAAACACACATATAGGGACTACACAGCTAGAGCTAGTTCTCCACTTATAAATGATTTTTAAACTAGAGAAACACATGGGCCTAAAAGAATGAAGCAGAAAAATACCTGTTAGTTCATAAAATACATGCCCAGAAGATATTAGTTGCCAAGGACTATGTCTCTTCACTTCATAAGTGAGGTCAGAAATAAAACAACAGAGGCTACCAACCAATGACTCTAGGACCCCTCTCCTTTCAGTCTCTGAAAACAGTATCTTCAACCAGTAAACCTTGATTCAAATGTTTACATTTTAATAAATACATCACTAGCTAAGTATTAATATTATGTAGGGTGGGGAGAAAGAATGGGAAAGTGGTACATGTATTTTTAGTTTACTGGTAATTTTCTAAATGTCAAATTCTTTCCTCCACGCACACAAAAAAGTATGTTTTCTCAACACACACATAAATAGATATATAACATATATGTAGAAATGTGGTTTCAACGCAGGTGTACCTAATGTGGTAAAAGTATAGAAGAGCATATGAAGTAGGATGACAACATTTTCTTCTAGAAACCAAACATCATTCAATCAGAAAAGAAAAAATAGAGTCTGGTCTTTCTATTTTTGAATTCCTAAAATAAGGAAGAATCCGGTCAGGTGAAAAAGCCAGGCTCACAATATTAGTAACTGGCTCTCTGAGAAGATCAGCTGTGATGGAATGAGGAAATTTTGCTCTCTGTGATTTAAATTCATCTATCCAGGTGAATTTAAACTGCTATCTATCCATAGCGGTTCCCATCAACATGTCAACTCCACAGCTCTGCTCAAGGCTCTGTCCTTGCCTGAAGGCCAGACCCATGCTGAAAAATGCGGGACAACACAGATATCCAAAACCAAGGGCAACATGGTTCCCTCCCTATGTTCTCTTCCATAGGTGTTAAGAAATCACCATTTACACAATTACCCGGGATGGACCCTCAGGTAATTCCAACTCCTCCTTAGTTCATTCCAACTCCTGCTTTTAGAGGTGGAGCCAGTTGGTATCAATTCTTTCTTACACTGAGGAAGGTTACTTCTTTTCAACTCCCTCTGCCCTGTTTTAAATTGTCTAGTCAATTCAAAAAAAAAAAGCTTCCTAATACATTTCCCTCCTTCCACTCTTACTAGCTCTAATGCATCTCTCATACCAAAATAATTTTTTAAAACATCTCATTACCTCACTCTCAGCTTAAAAACCTCCTCACCATCTACGAATAAAGTTCAAACTCATTAAGGCCTCTGGTGCTTTCTTCTCTTACCCAACCTACTATTTCCAGACTTTTTCCCAAGACTCACCTCTCCCTTCATGGTCTCTCTACACTACCCTGCCCCCATACACATAATATATATACAAATGGACTACTTTCGTTTTTCTTTAATTGAAGTATAGCTGATGTATGATGTTGTGTTAGTTTCTGGTGTATACCACAGTGATTCAGATACACACACAGCACACAAAGATTCTTTTCCATAGTCTTTTTTCCATAATGGTTTATTACAGAATATTGAATATAGTTCCCGTCCTACATATACAGTAGGATCTTGTTGTTTATCTATTTTATACATAGCAATGTGTGTACCTGCTAACCCCAAACTCCTAATTTATCCCTCCCCTATTTTCTTCCCCCTCTGGTAACCATAAGTTTGTTTTCTTTGTCTGTGAGTCCATTTCTGTTTTGTAAGCAAGTTGATGTGTATCATATTTTAGATTCCACATATAAGTGATACCATATGGAACCTGCCTTTGTGATTTACTTCACTTAATATGATAATCTCTGGGGTCTCCCAGGTGGCTCTGTGGTAAAGAATCCACCTGCTAATGCAGGAGACACAAGAGATGCAAGTTTGATCACCAGGTCGGGAAGATCCCGTGGAGGAGGAAAATGGTAACCCACTATTTTTGCCTAGAAAATTCCATGGACAGAGGAGCCTGGCAGGCTACATTCATGGAGCCACAGAGAGTCAGACACAAGTGAGCACCTAAGCACACAGTATGCTAATCTCTAGACCCATCCATGCTGCTACGAATGGCATCATTTCGGTCTTTTTTCTGGCTGAGGAGTATTCCACGGTGTGTATGCATGGGCACACACATCATCTTCTTAATCCATTCATCTGTCAATGAACATTTAGGTCGCCTCCATGTACAATGGACTACTTTGTACATAACTGATGCGTCCCTACTACAGTCTTTTTTTCCTTCTGCTTCCTCCCCACTCCCCTCCACATTCATCTCCATTTGCCTAAATCATACCCATCCTTAAAACAGCCTCTTGCAATTTCCATAACTAAAATTCAACCTTCCTATATTCCTATTATCTCTGACTTACACTTATCGTTATAGCATTTACCCTTACAATGTCATGCAATCATTTTGTTATGCACATCTTTTTGACCCAATAGCAGATAACTGTTTCTTGAAATGAATATTTGTTAAAACAGAAGCTCTAAGCCCACTTTGTAAACAGAAGCATCATGTTGGCAAGTAAGTTAAATCACTGTTTCACTAAAAAAGAGACACAGAAATATACAAAAATTAACTCAAAATGTGTTAAAGACCTAAATATTAAAACCTGAAACTGTAAAACTATTGGAGAACATGTAACAATGGAATAGGTGATGACTTCTTGCATATGGAATCAAAAGCACACGGAACAAAAGAAAAAATAGACAAATGAGACTACATCAAACCTAAAAACTTCTGTGCAATAAAGGAAACAATAGAGTGAAGGACAACCCATGGAACAGAGAAAGTATTTACAAACTGTACACTGGATAAGGGTTAATGTACAGAATAAAGAACTCTCACAATTCATTAAGAGACACACACAAAAAAGAGTATGATTAAAAAATGGACAAAGGACATGAACAGACACTTCAAAGAAGATAGGCTAGTAACTACATGACAAAATGCTCAACATCACTATCATCATCATAATCAGGGAGATGTTAATCAAAACCACACAAAATCACCTCAAGCCCACTGTATGGCCACTGTCAAAAATTAGAAAAGAGAGACTTCCCTGGTGGCTCAGCAGCTAAGACTGCACTCCCAATGCAGGGAGCCCAGGTTCAATCCCTGGTCTGGGAACTAGATTTCACATGCCACAACTAAGAGTTCACAGGCTCCAGCTAAAGAGCCCTAATGCCGCAATGAAGACTGAAGACCCCAAGTGCATCCACTAAGACCCAGCACAACTAAATATATATATATATATATATATTTTTTTTTTTAATTAGAAAATAACAAGTGTTGGCAAGGATCTGGAGAAATTGGAACCCTTCCTTGCACACTGTTGGCAAGATTATAAAGTGGCTGCCAGCATGGCAAATAGTATAGCATTTCCTTGACTAGAATTACCATATAATCCAGCAATCCCAATTCTAGGAACACATACAAAAGAATTAAAAACAGAATCTCAAAGAGCTTTTGGCACACATCCATGTTCACTACAGCATTATTCACAAAAGCCAAGATGTGGGAACAACCTAAATCCCCTTGATAGGTGGACACAGTGTATACATACAATGGGACATTATTCATCCTTAAAAAGAGATAATTCTGTCATATGTTAAAACATGAGTAAACCTTGAGGACATTATGCTAAGTGAAATAAGCTAAACACAAAAAACAAATATGGCATGATTCCACCTATATGAGTTATCTGAAGTAACTGAACTCAAACAGAAAACAGAATGGTGGCTGGCAGGAGGTGCAGGGAGGGGGAAATGAGGAGTTTTTATTCAATGGGTGGGTTTAGCTTCAGTCATGCAAGATGAAACAGTTCTAGAGATCCACTGCACAACAGCTAGTAAATAGTTAACAGTACTGTACTATACACTTAAAAACTGTTAAGAGGGTTTGCATGTTATGTATTTTTAATCACAATTTTTAAAAAGTCTTCCCCTTGGTGGGAGAAATGGTCTTAGACACAGAAATAAAATTACTTCCACATTTTAAGGCTATAAATGGTAAGTTGACATTTTTTTAGTAAATAAATGGTTAAATATCATATAGTACCAATAATAAAACTTGAAATATTTTCCCCATATCTTACTGCTTTAAATCGTCAGTTTAATATGTTTGACTATACATGATTGTTAAGTAGCATAAACATAAGCAAACAGCCATTTAAATTTTATATGGAAGCTGTAAGAATGAAAGTGATTTTTCATGTTTTCAAAAGTAACCTTGCACACAAATTAAAAAAAAAAGTTTCTTAAGACAGAGGTTTCTAACACCTAATTTCTAATAATGCACTATTATAACACTTAACTGGCTAAATAGTGTTATAAAATCTTTATTATACCCTGCTCAGAAAAATCTATTAAATAAAATAGATGTGCCAAGAACATCCACTATTCAGACCTTTAAAAATCATTTTCAACTGACTATACCTCAAAAACTCAAACTGTACCTAAAATAAGAACTAGATACACAGGAATAACAAGGACTTGCAAATCTGGCAGACACATATTCCCTGCTGTGCCTATCATGTGCCAGATACTGCCCTAAGAAGTCTTGTTATGTATCATCAATCCTAACAAATTTAGTCTTATAAATTCTATAGGACTACTACTATTATTTTGTCTTAAAAATGAAAAACACAGAAGCACAGAAAAGTAATCTTTACAAAGTTATAATCAGTAGAACCCAGATTCACTGCAATCTTCCTTAACTGCTTCTAATCATACTTTTTCCCCTGCATACTTAATATACTTATAAAACAGACTCCACCTTTCCTATAAAATACTGCCCCCCAAACACAGGAAATATCTACAACCAATATAGGAAATTCCAAAATGTTAGCTCTAATAACGTAATTTATCACCCAAAAAAGCTCTTTGGGGCCAATTCATACTGAATATAAGGATCAATTCATATTGAAAAAGGTATCTATGACGGACCTATACATTCATATGTTTTACGTTTACTTCCCAAACTCCAAATAATTGACATTCTCTATTCTTTTGGGTACAATCAACCAAAAAGGCAAAAAACAAGAAAGCTTGTAACTGAAAAAAGAAAAACACTTAATAAACTTAGTATGCAGATTAAGTCATTAGCTCATTGCCATAAGAACACGAACCTTGATAATGCCAGTTTTTATAATTTACGTATGTTTTCTAGAAGCGTCCTCAAAGTAATAATGTGTATATCTGTCCCAAACTCAAAGAACACATAACCACAAACCCAACATGTGACAAATTTTTATTGAAAGAGTGCACCTCCCCCCAAGAACCCACCTCTAGATGACTCCTTTACCGGTTTCCTTTCTACTGCACTCTCCCTCCCTACGAATTTGCAAATGTTAATGACACTTGGAAAATTCTTTGTAAAGTAATATTCTAAAAAGAAAAATCTGAAGTTACTTTTATAATGCACGATGCACATGATTTCCAACTCTATTTTTAGTTTTTGACAAAGAAAAAATAATTGAAAATAATACTAAGTAAAAGCTGCTATTTTAATTCTGAAAATGACATCATGAAACACTTCCATCAAAAACAAGGAATACAAGAATTTCCATAGTGATTAGTACACTTTATTCGGTTCACAGTTACTCTGTGTTCCTTGAAAGGCTGGCCTGGAACCAACAGGTAAAACACAAGAAGGCCAACATCATGCCATAAAGGAACTTCTTGCCCTAACACTAAGCTTTGCCTGGCGTCAGGTATTAACGGGAAGGCTAGAGTACTATTACAGGAAGAAGGTGTCTGACACCTAAAGCATCTTCCCACTACATCATCATGACCTTTGGACTTACCTGTGTTTTCGCAGATAAGTTTCTAGTGTTTCTAAAAGACAACTAGAGTCAATTAAAACTACTTCATCCCTGCATTCTTGGGACATTAGTTCCCATACGTCCATCCAACAACCTCTGCAGAAAGAAACAAATCTTAGTGAGATAGAGGAATATATAATGGAAAAACATTTTAAAAAGCGGAGTAAAGGAGTGCTTGATTTTACCTGGCTGTTCCCTGGAAAGGTCCATAATGGAAAATGATCCTACACTTGCTGTCCTTCCTGTGGTCTTCACTACTCCTCTTATCTGTACTTAACTTCTCTGAACTGACACTGCTACTGCTCCCTTCACTGTAGTACAGTACAGTACAAAGCTTAGTGACACTGAGATAATCTGAAGGAATAATTTCTATAGTCTAAATTAAGATCATGAACTCTTTAATACATTAAGATATATTAGTAGGGTAAGTTTGCAAATTTGTATATGATTACATATTTACTTTAACCATATTAAAATGTTATTTATACAGGAGCTCATATCTTTACACAAAAACGTGTGCTCAACTATTACGTTTACTTGATAATAATTTAACATTTACATTTATCAAGATAGCAACTATTTAATATTGTAAGCATTTTATGAGCATATCTACTTGGAATGTTAAAGTCAAAAGGACTGAAAAAATTATAAAATATTTTCACTTCTATACACGGATCAACTTTCCACAAATTGAAAATGCTAACAAGTGTTGATCTACTTAATATGATTTTATAGCTAGCCCATGGCAACAAAATTCTTATCTACCTTCACATTTCAAGTAGCTGGGAAAGTCATAGATTAATCTAATTATAGTAAATAAAATTTTACATTTTTGAAAATAAAGATAGCATACTAAGATGAACACTTTACACAGCCTAAATTAGTAGTACTACACAAATAATTTTTTGAAAACTTACTAAAAACTTCCCAGACTCTCCCTCCCCCACAGGTTTCAATGTGGCGCTGGTCACGCATTTTGCTTTGCTGCAGATGTGCATTCCAAGAGAAATGTGTTTCTATTTTCCATTCAATGATAGTCGTCTTGATTTTTCATGATTCTGAACAACTGGCTCCTGCCTGTTCTTCTGCAGGTCTCACTAGTCCTAGAAATTCATTACCTGGAATGCTTGAGATGGAAACACTTCTGAATCTTTACTTAACCTACTTTCTATAGCTAAATAGGTATTTCTCAACCCCCTGCCCACCATATAAGATCAGACATACAATTCAGCTCCCTAGTCCCATCTCACAAGGGCTCGAGAAAGGTGAACGGTCCTTGTTTTGGAAGCAAACACCTCAACTCCTGCTCTGCCTTGCATGTTACATCCTTCTACTCTCATCTTCCAAATTTCGAATTTTCTAATTATGCTTCAGTGATCCACATAATTCTCAAATTCTCAGTACTGATGAAAAGGGCTGGGGAATGACTATTATACCATCTGAATGTGAAACCATTATTCTAAAACGACTTGAAAATTCTATAACTCAAATCAAGATTTTATCGGTAATCTCTCCAAACCAAATGTCTTTATACCACTTCTTCCTGTCAAGATCAAGCTTTCTGAAAAAGGAAGTCTTTTCACTTCTTTGCTCTACTTCCATACTTTCCACTGACAGCTTAGTCCATTAAAACCCTGCAATGCATGCGTTTTTCTACACATTCTGATCTGGATTCTGATCCATTCAGCCACAGAGCTGCTCATCAAGATCACCAATTATCTTGGTGTTGCTATATCCAATGGACTCTGAGGCCCTTGATGACCCAGCAACCTTCAACACAGCTGTCCAAGTCCCTGCCCCAAAACACTCTTTTCCCGTGGTTTCCTCCTGCCTCTCCGGCCACTCTCTCATGTTTCTTTAGACTTATTCTTTCCTACCATTAAACTGAAGTCCTCAGCATTCCTTTCTGTTACTCTCCTTTTCCTGTAGGTGATCTTATACGGTTGACCACTGAACAACACGAGGCTGAATTGCGCAGGTCAACTTACACATGGATTTTTTTCAATAGCAAATACCACAGCACTGCACAATCTGCAGTTACTGAGTATAAGGACATGAAGGAACCATGTATAATATATGAAGTTGCCAACTAGAAGTTACACTCAAATTTTCCACTGTGTGGAGGGTCTGTGCTCCTAATCCCTGTGCTGTTCAAGAGTCAGTGGCACATCACTCATCAGCTACAGACCTACAACCCAGGCCTAGACCTTTCTTTCAGACCACACACTTACTCCCAGACAATAACTTGGGTTTGCTTGTATGAATATGAGAATACTCAAAGGAAGACTGAACTGGACTGTTACTGTTGGTTAGGCTAAAACCTAATTAACTGAATTATACCTTGACCTGAAGAAAATGAAAGGAGGGAACAACAGTGGAAAAATACAAAAAGTCATAGTAGCACAGAATGGCAGTGACCATCCAAAGTGGAGGAGGAGAAGTCTTGGCTAAGCAGACTATACTCTCTGACCAGCTATCCACGTGGCATGGGGAATAACTGAAACTACCTTAGGAGGTGTTGCTTAAGATCAACTAACTCCACTCACACTGATTGCAAAATTCGGCAAACAACCTTCCAAAACATCTGGCTTCCTATGTGGTGGGGCTAGAGCTGACGTTGGATGTAAAGTCTGCGGAGGTATGTTTTTTTATTTCTAAGCTGAAACATAGGCAGACACAGCTGTATATCAATTTAATGAAAGCAGATAATCGATGAAGCAAAGTCAAAGAAAACAAGAGAGCAGTGGAATCCAGAGCAGAAGTGGAAGCACTGGTCTTTGTAGGAAGGTAGCAACGAGCATAGATGTTTACGATGTGGGTAGCTCTTGCTTTTCAGCTCCTCAGTGACAAACATTCATAATCAAGAAACAGAAGGCAGCCTTTGTATTGTATCAGACTACTTTGTGGTTTTAGTCAACAGGTTATTCAGATAAAGGCTACTGTCCAATGAAAATCAGACTAAATTCTGCACTCAGAGAGTCAGGAATTCTTTAAAGATACTGGTAAATCAGGTATGTGAAATAATTATCCTTAGATAACCAATTGAGGTTGTACAGAGTTTTACTGCATTTAGAGTTCTCACATTTAGAAATCATATGTGATTCTTATGTAAATCTTGACTCTAACAAATCAGTGTAAGAAGACACTTTCAGAGAGAGTCGGTGAAACGTGAATATGAACTGGGTAGTTGTAGTTAAATTTTTGTTAGGTGTTATAATGGCATTATCATGAAAGAAAATGTCACTGTATTTAGAGATGAATGTAGTAGTAAAATAACATGATGTCTGGAACTTGCTTTAAAATACTTCAGCAGAGGAAAAGGCAAACAAATGAAATAAACTTGGCAAATCCTGATAACAACTAAGTCTGGGTAAAGGTATTTGGGGTAACAGAGTCCTTGTATAGTCTCTCTACTTTTCTATGTGTTTGACAGTCTTCATGATGAAAGCTTAAAAAAATTTTTTTTGTTCCTGAGTATGGAGGGAAAAAGAGATTATTAACATACCACCACCTGGTCATCCAGATCTTTTTACCAGGGAGGAAAATGTCAACAATACTAACGAGATTTTCAAAAGACTAACTTCTAAAATTAATTCAGGAGCACAGTTTTATATCATCCCATTCTCCCCAAAAGTTACTTCTTAGAAACTCCCTTCAAATTCCATGACTTCTCCTTACCACCCACCCCCAACCCCAAGCACTTTTGAAGGGGAAACTTGGCACTGAGCTGGGAGAAGGGGGCAGCCTTGGGCACTGTAGCACCTAACCAAGAAAACTGCAAATGAGTTACATAAATTCACATTGCTTTAACTAACTCAAGGGTTTTTTGGTAAATCCTTGAAAATTATTAGGGAGACCTAAAAACAAGAAAGACAAGAAAAATAATTTATACATTACAACTATTACATAGGTTAAAGAATGATACCACTACTTTGAAAAAATTAATATTGGCTACATAAATTTACACAAAGATCTCAACCTCCCTTCTCTGAAACATATAATACAAGGGAAAATAAATTTTAGAAGTCAAACTTATACTGAGACCCTATATAGACCCAATGCAAAAAGAACTAGGAGACATATTTATTTTGACCAATTATATGGTGTTCTATTTTACAGTGTAAACAATTAATGAAATAAAACTAGCATTGTTTCTTCTCTTTTTACCAAATAGGATCAACATTTATAATCTTAACACTAACAAAGTATCTTGATAGTCAATTCTACTTACCCCAAAGGTTTTGGTTTGTGCGTGTCTAAGGAGTGCAACTGACATCTCTTGTTCTTTTTACTTTTTGGAATAGCATCTATCATGTCATTTAGTTTGGACCTAATAAATAAATAAATAATAAAAAATAAATAAACCATTAAAGGTCTGATTAACATTAATTTTTCTTTAGAATTTTCAAAATCTTTATGCCCTTTAATGAGAAGTATATTTAAAGTATTACAGACATATCACTTTGAAAAATTCTCTTCAAATGAACTCTAACCCAAGAGTCTATACAATTTTATTCCTATTCCATTCCCAGACTATCAGATGTTGAAGGAGGCCTGCTCTACTCACCATACTCTTTCCCTTAGTCTGCATCGATCTCATTCATCCCTACATCTGCACTGTATCTAGCAGTGTGCCTGGCACTCCAGTATTTTATGACTTATTGCTACCTGACACTCAGCCATACTCCCTTATACAAACAATAGATATCTAAACTTACACTATCCTTGACAATTCCCTGGCGGTCCCGTGGTTAGGACTCTGAGCTCTCACTACCAAGAGCCCAGGTTCAAGCCCTGCTCAGGGATCTAAAATCCCACAAGCTGCACAGTATGGCCAAAAAAAAGAAAAGAGGAGGCGGAGGTAACTAAAAATAAAATAAACAGGGGACTCCCTGGTGGCTTAATGGTAAAGAATCTGAGTGCCAACGCAGGAGACATGGGTTCAATCCCTGTTCTGCCAAGATCCCACATGCCATGGAACAACTAAGCCCATGAGCCACAACTATTAAGCCTGTGCTCTAGAGCCCAGGAGCAGCAACTATGAAAGCCCACAAGCCCCAGAGCCCGTGCTCCATAAGAGAAACCACTGCAATGAGAAGCCCACGCACCACAACTAGAGAATAGCCCCACTCTGCAACTAGAGTAAAGCTCGAGTAGTAACGAAGACCCAGCACAGCCAAAATAAAAATAATTGTTAAAAGTCCTAGCTTATATAGCTAATAAATGTTTAAAAAATAAATAAAACATACATTATCCTTGATGAAGAGCCTTCAACAGAAATTTTATGCAAATATAGAAATACATAATGCCAAACATCCAAACCCTGAATCCAACCAATAAGCAAAGCTTGTCAACTCTTAAATATATCCAGAATTAGATCATTTCTCATCACCGCCACTGTTATGACCCTTGTCCAACTCGCCTCTTTAGCTTAGTCAATTCCAACAGTTGGCCTCCCTAATGGTCTCCTTGCCATCTACCCTTTGCCTTTACATTCTATGTTTCACTTAGCAGCTGGAGTCATCTTTTCAAGACAAAAATCATGTTGTTCTATCTCTATTCAGAATTCCTTCAAAGCTTCTTTTCTCAGGCAGAATAAAAATCCACAATCTCTACCACCACCTTTAGATAGCTTCGCTTTTCCCATTCACACCACTTACCCTTTGGTGATCACAGTGAGTGTGTGTGTGTGTGTCGGAAAAGGCAATGGCACCCCACTCCAGTACTCTTGCCTGGAAAATCCCATGGATGGAGGAGCCTGCTAGGCTGCAGTCTACGGGGTTGCTAAGAGTCGGACACGACTGAAGCGACTTAGCAGCAGCAGCAGCAGTATGTGTGTGTGTGTGTGTGTGCGCGCACACGCATACACTGATGACACAAATTTATACGCCTAGGCCAGAACTCTCTGAACTCTACTTGCATTCCCAACTACTACCTCAAGTTAACATGCCTAAAAGTCAGCTGTGAAATTGCTCCTCCTAGGACTTACAAGGTGGTCTAGTGATTAAGAATCTGCCTTTCAGTGCAGGGGACTCAGGTTCCATCCCTGGTTGGGGAACTAAAATCCCACATGCCTCGGGGCAGCTTAGCCCAGGCACTGCAACTACTGGATCCAGCCATTTCTCATTATCTCTGTGGCCACTATACTAGTCACTATTCTTTCTTGCATGGACTATTGAACAGCTTGTTTCTCTGCCTTCCACTTACTCGTAACACAGAGTTAAAAGGAAGCATAACTCCAAGGTAGACCACATACTCCTCTGCGCAAAACCTTGCCAAATCTTCCCGTCTCAGAGTTAAGATAAAAGACCTCAGCGTAGCATCACATAATTAGGCCTCTCAGTGCTCCTCTGACCTCGTCTTTTATTACTGTTCCCTTCATTCATCTGCCTCTAGTCACAATGGCTTCCTCGCTGGTCTTCAAACACGCCGGGGAAACTCCAATCTCTGAACCTTTACCCTGCTGCCCTTTCTCTGCTTCACCCAAATAACTACATGGCTCACTCTCTCACTCTATTCTAGCCTATATGCAATGTCATTTTATTAGAGAGGCCTTCCCTGACCACTCTCCATGTGAGTTCTACCCACTCATTCTCTATCTCTCTTACTGGTTTGTCTTTGTAACAACATTCTTGACAAAGTATGTATTTGCTTACTGCCTGTCTCTCCCTCAAGAAAAGAAACTTTACAGTCACTGCACACAGAAGTTACTTGTGTTAAATCTGAACTCAAGCTTTGCCCCAGTCAAAGCTACAAAAAAGCTACCCACTGTCACTGAGTTTAAAAATTAAGCAAACTCATTGTTTCCTAATTGATTATACTCACCCATGTACGTAAAATAATGTATAAAGCTTCTTTGCATCAGTCATGCAGCTTCGAGTTACAGACAGGACTCCCTTGGGCCCCACCGTCAGGGGTTCAAGGGCAGGATTTCCAGACTCCACTAGCTGGGAAAAGAGGCGTTCCACACTGCGACGACAACCCACACACGGCACGAGCTGAGAAAGTGCACTCAAGACTTCACGTGATGTCACCACCATGGCAATACTTAGATCTTGTTGCTTAAGCATACTATGTCGCTGAGAAAAAAAGAGAGAGAAAAATAAAGAAGAGTTCATAAAAGAAGACATAAAATGACTTTCACTACTCTTTGTGATTCCTTATCCTTGTGCAGTAAGTACAACCTGGCGGCAGGGCCCGCCGTCTACCTGCAACCGAGTCAGGAAGGCAAGATGGGTCAGCCTTATCCGTGCTGCACTGAATTTATTCCACAACCGTTACACTGCCCTCCCCCGAGCCCAGTTTTAGAATCTCAAGTATAAAAAACTCTGCTTACGGACCTTCCCTGGTGGTCTAATAGCAAAGACCCTGAGCTTCCAGTGCAGAGGGCATGGGTTCAATCCTGAGTTGGGGAACTAAGATCCCGCATGCTGCACAGCACAGCTAAAACAAACAAACGCTGCTTGGGATGCCAGGGCTGTGCAGTAGGTGACCAGCACAGCAAAAAGAAACCCTGCATCTGGAAATCTAGTGCTTGTTCAATGTGTGTATTAAGCACAGTACTCTCACTTAAAACAAAAAACTTTAAAAGAAAAAAGAATAAAGACAATGTAGCTTTACTATGTCTCCTTTTCAACCTTTAACAACACACTATGTTTAGCTGCATGAGTCAAGTTAGGATGGTGATCATGTAGGGCAGCAATTCTCAACCTGGAGGCGGAGCAGGTGTGTTACGGATCAGTGGAGACAGCAGGCCCATCTCACCTATGGAGGAGCCTGCAGTGAGTTGAGTCGGAGAAGGCAATGGCACCCCACTCCAGTACTCTTGCCTGGAAAATCCCATGGACAGAGGAACCTGGTAGGGTGCAGTTCAGGGGGTCCCAAAGAGTGGGACATGACTGAGCAACTTTACTTTCACTTTTCAGTTTCATGCATTGGAGAAGGAAATGGCAACCCACTCCAGTGTTCTTGCCTGGAGATCCCAGGAACGGGGGAGCCTGGTGGGCTGCCGTCTATAGGGTTGCACAGAGTTGGACACGACTGAAGCGATTTACCAGCAGCAGCAGTGAGTGAGTAAAATGCTGGTGCATATGAATGTAGGGAAATGGACAAAAACTCCAGGAAATAACTTCTACTTGGCTGGAGCTATAGTTATACTACAAGTAATGTAGTGTTCCTGCTGCTGCTAAGTCGCTTCAGCTGTGCCCGACTCTGTGCGACCCCGTGGACTGCAGCCTAACCAGGCTCCTCCGTCCATGGGATTTTCCAGTCGTTTACCAATAATCCAGTTTACCAAAATAAATAAATAAAGGTGAGAAATGTAACTCCCAAGAAGGATATTATCATTTTTACCATTAACCTTTAATTCAGTTTTCTCCAAAAGTTAAAACAATTTTGAAATAAAGTAACCATTTATCTTCCTTTATACTGATCATATATAGTATATTTACAAAGTATCACACTGTTTAAAAATTAAATAGGACTGGGAGTTTGGGATTAGTAGCCACAAACTATTACACTTTTTAAAAGTCTTTATTGAATTTGTTACAATATTGCTTCTGTTGTTTATATTCTGGTTTTTTGGCCATGAGGCATGCAGGATCTCAGCTCCTCATCAGAGACAGAACTCACACCACACCCTTTGTATTAGAAAGTAGTCTTAACCACTGGACATCCAGGGAAGCCCCGCAAACTATTATTTTTTTTTTTTTTACTATTATATTTTAAATGCATAAACAACAGGTCCTACTATACAGCACAGGGAACTGTAGCCAATCTTCTGGGATAAACCATAAAGGAAAAGAATATAAAGAATGTATACATGTATATAACCAGTCACTCTGCTGTACAGCAAAAATTAGCATGACATTGTATATCAACTATACTTCCATAAAAAATAAAATAAAATTTAAAAAAGAAATAAAAATCAGAAATTCACAATAAAAAGGTTTTTTTTTTTTTTAACCGAAGAAAACAATTATAGAAAATAACAAAGTTCTCAAAGAAAAGTTGTCTGTCCTATCTTTTAAAAACAGGGAAATTAAACTAAATTTAAAATTAAACCAGTGAAACTAATGCCTTATGGACATGTAAAATGGTAACACACCACCACCAAATCTTTCGCATCACAGGGATGTAAAAATAACTGGAGCAATAATAAAACAAAACAACCTCACAGAACCTTAAGACCTGAAGAGCTCTAGGTAAGATAAAATGATTGCTCACATCTCTGACTCCTTAAAACACACACACACACACACACACACACGCGTGTGTGCGCGCGCGCTCATGCACACACATGCCATTTAAAACATTAATTTTTAAAACTTACCTGAATGAACTGCTTCAGTTGTGCACCATTATTTTGATGCCCATCAAGATTTAACACATTGTCAGGAAATTCCATCACCATCTTAATATGTAAAAGAATACAAATCAATTATTTTACCTTCTTTGAAAGCATTGATACATACTATTTTATAATATCCTAGGACAGAAATAGACTCCCCTAAAGCCAGATTTGCTCCCTCCCACCTCCATCAAAAAGTTAAAAAAAAAAATCCAAATTATAGTTTCTAAAGCCAGAAATGGTACAGTCACTATAAGCAAGGGCACTGAAGTCAGGCAGACCTGAATTCAAATGCACTTTTATTACAATTTACAATTTATGTCACAATTCTGGGCAAGTTACTTAACAAGTCTGATTTTCAGCTTCCTTATTTGTAAAATGAGATTAAGTAGTAACTTTTAATATCTCTTATAGATGGGTTGTGAGGGTTAACTTATATTTAAAAATGTGTGTTGTAGTGGCTAATGAAAGCACTTAGTAAGTGAAATAACCTGATATCTTACATTAAAAATCCTGACATTTTCAGTTATTCCTCACAGCTACAGAATACAGTAAATCTTGTCATGTAAATAACTATATATACATATATGACTATATATATAATGACTTCACTTTACATACATACATACACACACACACACACAGATATATACTCAGAATAATACCCAACACATAGCAAATGTTTGCTCTAATCATGAACGGAAAAAAATACCCTGAAATATTTATTCAGTTCTCAAAATTCATTGCAGAGGATGAGAGAGATATAAAGCTTAAGGTTGTTTCGGGAAGTCAGACAATGGAAATCAGTAATCACCACGTTTTACTGATCTGTGACACCACTAATTTTAAGGAGTAATTTATGTACCACTAGGTACCACTAGCTTATGTACCACTAGGAAAGAACCATCGTAACTGGAAGATGTCACCAAATGAAAGTATCCCAATTTTAGAGATGTTAAATATGAAAAAAGTATGCCTTTGAAACAATGAATTAAGTAACACATTTATATCTTAACTAAAGCATTGTTAAATGTATCAAACATACTATGCTAGGACAAACTTCTATTTCCAGGTGACAAGGGCCACAAACTCCTACACACTCAAAGAGTGAAGTCAAGACCAAGAGACCATTTGAGGCAAAAACTGAAAAACCCACTCAGCTAAACGCGATCTTAAAAAGACTCCTCCCTTCACCAACCAGCATCACAAAGACCTGCTTCTTTAACCAAGTAACCACTCTTTCCCCTCCACATCAGAAATGAGAACCTAAACACATGCTTGTCCTAACAGTAAACAGAGGACTAAACAATCAAGGCAAAGTATCAACAACAGATATAAGACCTTTTCTTGATTTGTGAAGAGGGGACTACTGGATATGTGTGCTAGGAAGGCAAGTAGATACTAAGGATGGATGCAAACACCTATTCATCAATCCAAGGACTTGAGTTCATTTCACAGAACCAAAAACTGCATGTACAATATGATTCAAATTTTCATGTGTATATTTTCTTACAGGAAAAGAAAATATATATTAGATGTGGCTATCTCTAGGTAAAAAGATAGATGACTTTCCCAAATGTATTGTAACATACATACACCACTTATTACCAGGGAAAGAGCTAGTGTTCCTTGTTTCCAATTCTATATTCATCATATCAAGTTCAGAGATATGTTCATGCTTCCATCTCAATAGCTTTTACTATGCTGGAAGTTTCTTCTTCCATACATATAGACTGCATGTCCATAGCTCACAGTTTTAGGATCAATTACCGAAATTTTAGGCTAACCAACTTGTCACCAGTTTTCGGTGTCTTATCCCCAAAGACTGACGGTAATAATAATAAAGACATTTAACGTAGCTTTATGTATACTAGCCACTGTTCTGAGCACTGTCATATATTAACTTTGCCAACAGTACAAAATAAAATTGGTTACTAGTCTTAACAGTCCTGGTATCAGAAATCCTGGCCCATAAAAACTGAAAAAAGAATAGCACAATTAACTCACATGTTCTCTGGAATCACCACATGGTTTAAAACACAAATAAATTTAACTCATCAAGTCATAAAAAAAGGTACAGGATAAACCATGTAACTCACTAGAACACTGCAAGTCACTCCAATCTACCATTTAAACAACTAATACTTTGATTTACATTTTCACTTGCTTGATCCATATATACATCATTTCACCACATATTAATTGCCACCATTAAAAAAAAAACTGAGACAATTACCTATACTATTTTAAAATCAAAGTTATTTAATTTACCAAATCAATGCCTCTCCAGTTCATAGGTGAAATCCTAAATTCTGATTCTGTATAAGTAAATTATTTTTATTCTGATCAACTATATTTTATTGTTTTAATAATTAAAGCAAAGGACTGAGAGCACACCTATATATTAAAATGTACATGCTGACCTTTAAAATATGTACGTTTATAAAATTTAATGGGGCTTCCCTGTGATAAAGAACCCAGCTTCCAATGCAGGTGACACGGGTTCAATCCCTGATGCAGGAGGATCAAGCCTCGGGGCAACGAAACCTGTGTGCCACAACTACTGACCCCACGCTCTGGAGCCTGGGAGCCGCATTCGCTAAAGCCCATGCACCCTACAGTGTGTGCTCTGCAAGAAAGAGAAGCTGCCGCAAGAAGAAGCTCGCACACTGCAACAAAAAGTAGCCCCAGCTCGCCACAACTAGAGAAAAGCCCATGGAGCAATGAAGACCCAGCACAGCCATAAATAAATAAAATTTAATGAATAATACCTAATTCTCGAATCCTTTTTAAAAAGTCAATTAAGAACAGGGTTAAAATTTTTGAAACAAAACCCTCATTTCCAACCATTTCATTTTTACCTAACTAGTACAGACAAATGTAAAGATCAAGTATGTTACTGTGTCTTTTCTGTGTTTCACTGGCTTGCATAATACTAAATTTTCTCTTGTACATACACAATTGAGCTTCTGAGCACACATGCACACACTCACACACATGTTCAATACTGCCCCAATTAGAAACTCCATGCTCACACTAATTAATTATTGTCCTTGCCTTTCCCTTACAACAATGGCTTTTTACTTGTTTACTGGCCAACTACTATACACTCTTCAATGATAACACCAAAATAAGAAAAAGGGAAAAAATAAGGAAAATAAGAGGACAGCAGAACCATTTTCCCTCATTTTTAAAAATCACTTCCCTGACTTATTCTTCAGATTCTAGGTTACCCAAAGGAAGACAGTCACGTCAAGTACTTCAGGTGTGGTCTCACAGAGGAATCATCAGTGTCTGGCTTCATGATGAGGTTGCCTATCCCTAGGCTTGCCAAAAATAGTACAAGTCACTGTCCTGCAATTACTGCTTTATAAAGTTTATTGAATCCATTACCCACTTTCACTCTTAAGTACCTGTCCTGGTTTCTCCTGACCACAAATAATCTGTTCCTAGCGCATTCTCACAAGCTCTAATCCAACATACTGGTTGTATTTATTAAAAATCCCTGTCCTTTTAGTTTTACTTTTATACATCTTCATCTTCACAGCCATCTGTAACATCTATTACCTTTGGTAAATTAAAAACTTAATCAAGAATTAAAAACAGGCAATTTCCCTGGTGGGCCAGTGGTTAAGACTCTGAGCTCCCAATATAGGGGGCACAGGTTCGATCCCTGGTCGGGGAACTAAGATCCCCCATGCCATGACACACATGGCCTAGCCTAAAATATAAAATAAATAAATAAAGATATACATTTTGTGTTTATTTTTTTAAAGCAAACAATACTAAACTTCTAACTGATGCTAACTACCTAATCCTCAAGAGGATACACTACATTTTTCATCTTTTTAAAGTCTCAAAAACCCTTATCAGAGCTTCTAGTCCATTTAGATTGGTTTGAATTAGGAGGGTAAACTGTGTTCCACATTGTAGTAACTTGACGGTATGTATCAAGAATTTTATAGATTTTTATCCTTTGATCTAGTAATTTTCCTTTGAAAAGCCAGAAAAAATTGTTAGTGCAAAATTTTATGCATTATTCATATTTTTAAGAATGTTATTCATAGCAAAAACTAGGACCACCTCTATGTCCAACAAAGGAGGAATGATTACATCCTGGAATGTCATACAACAAAGTATTACAAGGCCATTAACACTGCTTAAGAACAACAAAAATACTAAACTTCTAACTGATGCTAACTACCTAATCCTCAAGAGGATACACTACATTTTTCATCTTTTTAAAGTCTCAAAAACCCTTATCAGAGCTTCTAGTCCATTTAGATTGGTTTGAATTAGGAGGGTAAACTGTGTTCCACATTGTAGTAACTTGACGGTATGTATCAAGAATTTTATAGATTTTTATCCTTTGATCTAGTAATTTTCCTTTGAAAAGCCAGAAAAAATTGTTAGTGCAAAATTTTATGCATTATTCATATTTTTAAGAATGTTATTCATAGCAAAAACTAGGACCACCTCTATGTCCAACAAAGGAGGAATGATTACATCCTGGAATGTCATACAACAAAGTATTACAAGGCCATTAACACTGCTTAAGAACAACAACAGAAAATGTTCTCAATATAACATTCAGTGAGAAGCAGCAAGATATGAAGTGTTACAGAAGATGACATATCTCAACTCTGAATCTGTATGTTTCTATGATGGGAACTACACGAAATGCTGCTCTATAATCTCAGCTATCTCTGGGAAGCAGGGTAAAGGATAATTTGTTTTGTTTTGCAACTATTTTTCAAGATTATAAGGAGTATATATTCTGACTATTAATTCCTTCTAAAAATACTTTTAAAATGGTAATTCTTCAAAGAAAGTGTGTTAGCCACTCAGTCTTGTCTGCAACCCCATAGACTGTAGCCCACCAGGATCCTCTGTCCATATAATTATCTAGGCAAGAATACTGGAATGGGGTACCATATCCTTCTCCGGGGGATCTTCCCGACCCAGGGATCAAATCTGGGTCTCCTGCATTGCAGGCAAATTCTTTACCATCTGAGCCACTAGGGAAGCCCCAATTCTTCAAAGAGGTCTTTAAAATAAAATCTGTATTCTGTCCATCTGCTATTCTGTAATTCTAATAACACTGAAAAGCATTTTGGTACACAGCATACCATTTTCCTAAATATTCCACCGGTTTACTTACTTGGGATTTTTCTCAAACACACCTATATCAGCATTGTACTCAAGTACTCAAACCCACTGAACTGCCATTGAGTCTTTTAAATGTGGCTACAACATACCACATAAAAGAGGAGGCTACTTCCTCATCTACAAGCTTGTTAATTTCATTTTACAAATCCAACTTAAAATCACTAGTTTACCTCAGGCTAGAGGTTTTGGCTTCTGCAAGGATAAATATTTGTAACTGACTGTAAACATTGTAACTAGACTTAACACCTAGAAGTTAACAAGGTTCTAAGACTTGAAATAATCACACAATGTTTCCTCAGTGGATTACCTATAGAGTCTAGGAACAAAGATCAAACCAAAAGTTACCTTCAGGGATACAATGTCATCAAACTATCAATGACCCAGTGCTGAACAAAACCCTCTGTTGCAAGCTTGCTTACTCCCTCTTCCTCAACAGGTGTTTGCTCTACACTCTTCCTTTAAGTAGTGTCTGGTAGAAGGGTTCTGAAAGAAACTTGTTTCCCTAAATATGACCGACTCTTGACAAGATTTTACACAAACCAGCATTCAGTGACATATGTAAGTTCCATAACAAAGCAATGAAGAGTCCCACTCATTTCCTAGCGATAAAAACCCTTCCAGAGTAGATACATAAAAAAAAGATGCTACTTAAGATACTTAAATTAAGCAAGCCTAAATTTTATTTGCCTAGGTCACAAGTCCACCATACAATAAAAGCAAAACTCTACCACCAAGTCAGTCCAATGCCAACTTCCCTAGAGAAGTAACAATAATAAATCACAGTGCAGGTTACATCTTTTTCTAAGGAAAATTTTGGAAATTCATTTAGAAGAGAGTTTAAAAACACCCAAAAGTTGCCTATTTTAAAAAAAACTATTTAATGGATATATCAATGCCACGTCCATATTAAAGGTGACTCTGTGAACATAAGGAGACTCATAAGTGTCTTAAATTTTTGTAAATACTCAAACTTAGGTTGATTTCCCGTTTTGATAGTATACAATCAATAGTAACCTTATATCCAATTTTTTTTTAACTTCAAAGATTACCTAGGACAATAAACACAAAAGGTTGATACCAAACTATATGCTCTAGAAAAGTATCTGTGTTGGAGGCAGAGAGAAGAAAGAAAATTATCAATAAACGAACTCATATTAATTTTCAAATTGAGAAATCCTTCATTTAATTTGATGTGAGTGCTAATTTTTTAAAAAACTTTTTAAAATACAAGTCCATTATACTTTTAATGCAAAAAGTGCAGAAATCATGACCAAAGCATACAAGTACACTTTCTTATGAAACACAAAGTCTATGTACCTTATGTGAGCCCAATCATTCTTTTTCCATGAAAAAATTTTAAAAATGCACTTAGGTAATTATAGATGCTTTCATTTAAAAAGTTCTAACAAATTGTCATTCAATAGCTCTTCTAATGCTTTTTAAAGGTACTGCAGCTCAATCAAGTCTTAATTGAGACTGGCAAACAGAAAGGCATAGAGTGACATCTCTACAATGACTTGCATTTTACACAAAATTTGAAAAAAGTTCAGTAGGTATTTGCAAAAAAGAAATTCAGGAACAAAACACACCAACCACCTTTGAAAAGGAAAAAAGGCAAAGGCAGTATGAGGAAGACACTTAGTTACACCTTATCAAAATGCAAATGTATAATCCAAAGCTTCAGCATCATCAAAATGCACATTTCAAGATTCTCAGAAAAGGTCCATTTCATTTCTTAAGAAATTGTGACAAGCGACTGCACTCATTTCCTGTTCAGATTCAAATTTTTGCCATTTCCTTCTAAAGGAAACACTACAGCAACCCAGGGCAGAGGGTCTGTAACGCTGTACCACCATCAACTCTAAAAAGGAAAACTACTCAGAACT
Source organism: Aepyceros melampus (assembly GCA_006408695.1). NCBI lineage: Eukaryota > Metazoa > Chordata > Mammalia > Artiodactyla > Bovidae > Aepyceros > Aepyceros melampus. Next base: position 274,162 of record SJXQ01010815.1, on the reverse strand, counting down.
GGGTTTGACATTCAAGATGAGCCATCAGCCTTTTATAACGCCCTTACACATTCAATATTGTGGCTTCCTTGGAAAAGCTATCTGTAAATTAAAGAATCATTAATGCAAGAAAGCCCGTTTTGAAGAGTCATGGCCTAGCAATACAATCATTTCCAACAGTTTTAATGGACTAGGCATATTGAGACTCTAGCGAAATCAGATCCTTTCAGTGGGATCTTTCCTGTACAAGAGCATGTCACCCTGCCCTCCGTAATTATGCTTTATGGAGTGAGAGCTGTAGTATTAAGCTAGAAAATAGACAGGTAGCAGTGCAGCTGCGACATTTCCAGGTAATTAAGCCTCCCCGAGGGTAGGTGGTTTCTGTAAGGGATAGGCCCTGGACGCCCGAGATCCTTCAGCCCCTCTCCGAGGAGCGTGCTTTGGGCAAAAGCACCGTCTCCGAAAGGGAAAGGGTGAAGGAAGAGAGCGGCAAAGGAGGATAAGAGCCAGGGAGAGGGGCTCTCAGTGCGGGTGGAGCGCCAGCCTAGGGGCCTGTGGACGTTACCAAAAGACCCACTGCAAAGGCGAGTTTGTGGGGCCTGCCGGAGAGAAGGCCTCGCCTAGGAGTTGCAACACACTCTTTTCTCCAGTGCGCAGCGCTCGGCCTGGGGGAGGGGGAGGAGGGGAAACAGCTGCCAGGGGAGCGGCGAGCCCGGCCCGGCCCGGCCCGCTCACCGTGAGGGTGTCGTCTATGTAGAGGGGAATCTGCCTCCTCTCGAAGGGGAATTCCTCCTCCCCGTCCCTGCACACTGCCACCAGTCGCGCCATCGTCCCTGACGCTGCCGTTGCCACCGTCACCACCTCCTCCCAGCTGCTGCTGCTGCTGCCGCCGCCGCTCTTGCCGCTGCCGCTGCCGCCTCCTCCCAGCTCCTGCCTGCAACAGCCAAACCCCGCGAGCGTAAGCACCCGCCGCCGCGCAGCACATTCGCCACGGGGAGGAGGCGGGGGGAGAGGGAGAGCAGCAGGAGGGGACGGGAGAGCTGGGCTGCGTTTCCNTGGTCATGTATGGATGTGAGAGTTGGACTGTGAAGAAGGCTGAGCGCTGAAGAATTGATGCTTTTGAACTGTGGTGTTGGAGAAGACTCTTGAGAGTCCCTTGGACTGCAAGGAGATCCAACCAGTCCATTCTGAAGGAGATCAACCCTGGGATTTCTTTGGAAGGAATGATGCTAAAGCTGAAGCTCCAGTACTTTGGCCACCTCATGAGAAGTGTTGACTCATTGGAAAAGACCCTGATGCTGGGAGGGATTGGGGCAGGAGGAGAAGGGGACGACCGAGAATGAGATGGCTGGATGGCATCATGGACTCGATGGACGTGGGTCTGAGTGAACTCTGGGAGTTGGTGATGGACAGGGAGGCCTGGCGTACTGTGATTCATGGGGTCGCAAAGAGTCAGACACGACTGAGAGACTGAACTGAACTGAACTGAATTGATAAGGTAGAAAGTAATGGCTGATAAAATAGCATAAATAAAATTCTATAGAGGTCAAAGCGGGGAAAGCATTTTCTCTGTTAGGAGAGTTAGGAAGAGCTCGCGATATTTAAACTAGGGAGAACAGGAAGAAAGAACAAGACTGGTAAGGAGGCATAGAATGGACTGGATGAAGGAGGGATTAGAAAGGGGAAACTCAACCAGGATATTGCTACAATGAGCCAGAAAAATTATACTGGGGACCTAAAATATGGTATAGATATGGAAGAATTAAGGAGTTACACGCAGCACCCTGCACATGTGCACAAACACATACACCCTCAGAGCAATTATTTTTGTCAATTGAGTAGGTTACTTAGATGGCAACTTTCCAGGAAAGATAGGGTTTCAAGAACACTTTTCTTTAAAAATAGCCTTTGGCACCACTTAGCCTAAGTACCACTTTTTTTGAAAGATCCCTTTAACTTCATTAATTAGTATGATTTATCCAAGATTACACTTACAAGGGAAAAAAGTATTCCCATCATCCCATTGTTAATTATGTCTCCAGGCTAACATAAATAAATTTTTCTAGTTACTCTATCTCTATGAAACTTATCAGAGAGATGACATTTAGAGAAAGGTCTATAGGGATTGGAATAGGGGAATCTCATTTGCAATGTGCTATGTTCTTTCTGTTTCCTTAAAAAATAGTTTTGTTTCTATTTTCCATTCTTTTTTTTTATTTGTTTGTTTTCCACACAGTTGACAGCTACAGTCACAGAAATTAAGGATAAATATCTAAACTGGAGAAGAAAATTTCATTAAGAAACAAAATGTCATATTTTGCTTTATTTAAAAATTAAAAGTCATCCTCTATACAGAAAAGGAGCTTGTTAAAATGGAATCATACTTGGCTTATGTGTACAACTTAAAGAAAAGCAGTTAGATGCAGAGATAAGGTTTATTTTTATCAGTTTAAAGAGTGAAGAAACTGCAACATACCACATTTATTGCTTGTTAATTGCATATCTTCAAGGTAACTGTCACTATTGTACAATAGTGACAACTTCTACAAATTGATATGAAAATAAGATTTGCTCTTAAATATTGATCTGTACCTACATAGCCTCACCACCAAAACACCAATGTATAAATCAGGAAAACAACTTCACATTCCCAGAAAACCCACAAAGAGGTAATGATTTAATCAAAATGCATGTATTCTGAGAGCCCCCCAAAGTCATTTTAATGCTAATTTGTGCAAAAGGAATATCAGGAGACCTATTTATTGAATGACAGTTACCTTATTTACAAGAAAATAACAAATGGCCTTATCATTGTCATCACCACTACTATCACCCAAGAGCAGCATTCAAATAATATTCTGTAAAAAAATGATCTGAAGACAGCATGATACTTAAGGAAGGATCTTGATATTCCTTTAGGAAATGTCTAGCAAATATAGTGGAGACAGAAATGACAACCCACTTCTGTATTCTTGCCTGGGAAATGCCGTGGACAGAGAAGCCTGGCAGACTACAGTTCACGGTGTTGCAAAGAGTCAGACACAGCTGAGCGACTAACAACAGCAACAACTAGCAGATAAACAGAGAAAATTAAATTCTTTATACTTAACTCATATAAGAGGATATACAATCTGACACAACTAAGAACAATCATTGTATAAAACATGGAAACTAAGCACAAAATTTGGCAGATAAATTTTTTTGGCAAAATGCAAAATGGTTCAATGCAAAAAAAAGAAAAAAAGCACTCAGCTACACATGTCAGGATCATATTTAGTGTTTTAAAACTGTCATAATGAAATCATAGCAAATTAGTCTTCTGTTTGTCCTTGAAAGTAAGCTGGTTTTATTTTCTCTGGGGCAGGAGCAACTGCAAGAAGTTACTGTGCTATCTATATCCAAACATGTGTTTATTAAAAGGATATATAGATTCTTTGATTTGCTTTGCTCTAGGTACAAATAAGTAATTATTGAGTCTTTACATAAGGCTATTTATATAACTCCAAATGTGGCTTAATGTTTGTAGGAGTGATTTGATTTTTAGAAACACACTATTTGCAAATGTGTAATGGTTAGTATATATGCTTGTGGCTTCAAGTTTCTTGTAATTCTTGTAATTGAAGGGGTCACTGGTAGGATGAAGACTAAATAGTTCTCCTTCTGTTGTGGTGTGATCTTTACATGCCTCCTCCAAGTATTGTTTACTTTGTATTAGTTGCTTGTTCTTCCTATATTCACTGTCAGATAGGAGACGTAAAAATGGCTAGGAAATTGTGCTATACTGCTAGGTTACAACAACTCAGTTCAATAATATATTTTAGTTTGACTCCATCTTCAACACATACACATATCTACTGACATGAACAGTCTCAAATATATAAAGTTCAAAATGAACAAACTCTAGTCTTTCTTTAAATCCATACTCAAGCTCAGCTTTAACATGGAAGCCCAAACCTTCAATCGTCTTACTTGCTCTCCTATCATCCCATCCTAGAGCTTTTCTAAAATGTAGTAGCATTTACAACATAAGTATGGAACTCTATTTTACAACAGAAGGCTTTGTCAGATATATTTTCTCAATAGAACAGAATGACATGATTTGTAGGAAACTCTTTTATCATATTGATGAAGTACTGTAAAGCAGTACCTATTGGAAAGTTAAGAAGCAAACTTCATCCCATATGCCAGTTAGTTTGGTCTCAAAATTCAGACTGCTATCACATAAATTAGGCTTTCACAGATATTCCATAATATATTATGAATGCTGTGTTTCTTTACCATGCTTATATTGTGAGATTGAAGGGGAAAAAACACAAACACAAGTGGCTAAACTATAAGGGAGAATAGTTGAAGGACAAAGTTTAAACATACTGTCTGTTAACTTAAAGGATAGTGTGGGCTTGAAAAGATGTACAGAGAGAAAAAAATAACAAGACCTGTTAATTCACTAAAATTCCAGCTCTCAAGATATAATCTTATGAAATTAAATATTATTTAATAGAAAGCAACATGAAGGCTCTTTCAAGAATTAGAGAAGTGTCATATAAAACAAAGGAAAAAACTATTTTCAACAAGGTATCCATTAACAGTTCAAAAAATTCCAACAAAGAGTCAAAGACCAAACAATCAACCACTATCACAGATTTTGGCAAATGGCATCTTTGATCAATACTTTAGTATTTCAAAACTGTTCTTTCTGTAGGATCAAATGCTTCTCCTGGTTATAACCATTTAACTTATTCATAAGTAATATAAAGACTCTTAGCTTTAGACTGGGGTATCAAATAGTGTCTGGAAGCAAAGACAAGCATCAGTATACATGCAGGTACTTACGGTCATTGCAGAGTGGTCCGCTGAAGGAAGTCATGCTACAGTCACAGCTGAAGCCATCCCACTGCTGCAAGCACACACCTTGGTTGGAACACGAGTCTTCCTGGCAGGTTGTGCTAGGCCCTGAAAAACAACCCAAAAGAAGCTTGGGTTCTTTAAAAAAATCAAAAAATGTGTCACACATGAGCAAGGTCACACACTGTAGTTGCCAACACCTCAAATTACATGACCAAACTAGTCTGGAAAGTTCTAGTTCACACACCTGAATTAGGAACAGAGAAGCTGTCATATGAAGGTTTTCTGGAATTTCAAATATAGGACAAAATACGTTATAATAGTAAACTAAACCAACAAATAGTAAAGCAAGCACATAGCTTCCAATATGATCATGGTAGCAGGTAATCTCATTCCATCTTCAATAACTCTCTCTCACTGTTTGGATTTTAGAAAAATGCATGGATCTCCTTAACTTCTGACCAATGGGGAGAGACACCATGAGAGATGGAGATTACAACTTTCATGAAACTGAGATAAAGATTGGCAAAAAAAAAAAAAACAACTGAAGAGAGTTGTGCAAAAATGTCCTGCAAGTTACTAGAAGTTTTCCTGCAGAAACCATGAATAAAGTTATGACTCTTGGTGTTTTGGATAGGTATGTTGGCAAGTATCAATTCACATGCTTTAACAATTTCATGCAATCAAACATAAAATTAAAAACTGTATAAATGACATGCCCCCATTTAACATACAAGAAAAAGAATGCTAGTCTATTTCTAAAGAATCATAACTAGAACACTGAAAAACAAAGAACTAAAAAGAATGATCAAAGCACTAAATGTAATCACTCTACAAACATATTCAAGACTGAAAGCCTTTATGCAAACTATGCTACAAAATAAAATTTCTTACACAGCATTCAAGAAGGGAAAAAATTAAATCTATACTCAAATAATGGTTACTGCAAAAATATAAGATATATTATCTTGAGGTTTCCACTGTGTATTGGGGTTTCAGTCTTGTTTTATACACACAGGGCTATCTACCTTGCAAGTCAGCTTTCATCAATGCAACTTTGTCAGCAAAATAAAAAAAAAAAAAGCAAAATATATTAAATGTTAGTAAGCAATACTGAAATGGGCAAACACAGAAGATTCAAAAAAGCATGCTGCTGTAAAGGGGGAGAGAAATGCTATGTAGAGCAAACAAATTAATAATTAACAGCCATAAATCTTAAGAGAAGCCAAAAATGAGAAAGCAATAATTGATTAGATTTTCACTACATATGTATTCATAAAATGGTTAATTGAGCCAATGACATGTAATGAAGAAAAATTAAGAGGGCTTTTGCATGTTTTCCTCTCTTGGGTAGATATGAATGCACTCCAAAATGACTGCACTGCTTAGTTGAAGCATGCAGCCCCACTTATCATGTGTAGATACAATGTATATGATAGTCATTATCAGACCCTATCTATTTTTTCCCCCCTCTGGGTCTTTTCTCTTGCTATTGCAGTTAAAGTTTAAAACTGTAATGACAGTCATTCTCTGCCGACACTCAGACCTTACAGTGACACCAAACTATCCAAATGTAGACAACATCATTTAGAGGAGATGAAAGAAAAAGTAAAGAATGGAAGAAGCAAATTGCAATATAATTCCCCGTCAAGAAAATCCCTTTACAAGATTGCAAGGTGGAGTATTTGTCTTTGCTTTTACCAGACTAGGTATTTATTGCTTACAGGTCTCAGAGTTACATCTATATTTTCACTACTTTTATAACTGTCTTCAACTCTCACAAACTGCCCTGTAAATATTTATTACAGAAGAACCTCACTAATAAGGGTTATCTTAGAGATGGGTGGGAAGGGAACAACATCTATCTCAATACCTTTAGAGTATAAACTGAAGATATTTTCTAGCAAATACAATGTTAGGTTTTATGAAAACACAAAAATAGATCCTAGACTAATTAGATGCTATTAACACTGACAGCCTTTGAGGTAACTGCTCTAGTGAATACATGAGAGTTATATGTAATTAGATTTTGTACAAACTAATGTTTTTATAAATGCCAATTTTAAACACTCTCCTTACAAATAGATTTTTATTAGAAATTCTGAGTCATGGTATTCTTCATAAAATGTATTGAATGTAGCCTAAACTATATGAATATTCACAAATTTAGAAATCATAGTATTATAACTACTAACTGTATTATCATAATCATAATCAGTATAGTAATAATAACAAAAATAATAGTTGCTTTTAATAATAATAATAGCTAGTTTTTCTCACTTATGATATCAAAGAATAAAGGATCACTAAATTGCTCAGTTTTTGTTGTTTTTTCCAGTCTGTGAGAGGTAAGATCTTTTATTCCATGGTACTAAAGGCTGAAAATAATAATGGTTGTTAAAAAAATCTTAAAGCAGTATTCCTTAGTGCAGTCCTTCCTGAGCAGAAGCCCAGCTTGGGTCAGGGGCTGTGTTATCAATAATACTGTTCCCCTGACTTGCTCAGCAGAAGGAAAGTACAGGAACAAGAACTGACGAAGAGCCATGCTTTTGCTTTTATCTTTTAGTTTTTGTAAAAATTATCAGAAATAGAATTGCAAAACAATGCTAAACTCTAAAAATGGTAAAGTTGCAATTTTGAAAAATAACCTGCTTCTCCATATTGTACAGCAGACATTCAGAGTTCCTGCCAAGTCTTTATGTGAGCATAAAGATATGCTTTATTATTATGTTTTTATTATCACAACAGTTTTTTATATTTTCAGGTATTACAAGAGAATTCAGGCCTAAGCCTGACAAGTCACATTTTTCAAAGAACTCACCTTCTAGAACAATATTTAAACACTGACAGGCATTTTCATGAGACAAAGCCCTGAATTTTTCTTTTTAGTTTTATAATGTTCTTTTTATTTTATCACTGAATAAAATTGGGAGCAAGCCACAAAGACTTTTGTACTAAGTGTTTGAAAATAAGGATATTTTTGAAAAGGAAAGGAAAGTGAAGGTAAATGACAATGTCTGGAAACCAAAGAAACAATAGAAAAAGGTGCTTAGGTGTCTGGGATTTCAAATAAGACAAACTTGGGCTCAAAGCTTTCACATCTGCTTACTTGCTGTGTGACATTAGGAAGATCACATTACATCTGTAAGGCTCAAACTTGTTTCTTTAGTTCAGTCGCTAAGTCATGTCTGACTCTTTTGCAACTCCATAGCCTGCCAGGCTCCTCTGTCCATGGGTTTTCCCAGGCAAGAATACTGGAGTAGATTGCCATTTTCTCCTCCAGGGGCTCTTCCTGACCCAGGGATGGAACCTGCATCTCCTATATTGGCAAGCAGATTCTTTACCACTGAGCCTCCAGGAAAGCCTCAAGGCTCAATTTACTCCTCTAAGATAATCCAATAATACCTAGCTTTAGAGTCCTGAGAATTAAATGAAACTGCATATATATAAACTTATTGTTATCAGTGCTTGATCAATGGTAGCTTTAATAATGAAGCATTTCTGGAACTTATAATGCAGTTCAAGAGTTGAAGGTTATGTGTCAATGCGCGTGTCTAAAAGCTGTTTCACTGATTTCATGTACAGAAGTTATCTTGACTCAGTATTGAGCTTAATTGAGTCTGATTATTGGTGCATTGCCAGTCTCTATTTTCAGAGTTTGTTGTACGGCCAAAGGTGTCAGCATAAGTTAGGGACTTGCTAGAAACATAAATTCTAGAGTCCCATCCTAGATCTACTGAACCAGAAACTTTGAGGGTATTGTCAAGTGACATGGGTTTTAACAATTCTCCAGGTGAGTTTAATACTTGCTCAGGTTGAGAAACATTAATGTAAAGGGAAAAGGACAATGTATGCTCCATCTATGCGAAGAGTTGACTCATTGGAAAAGACCCTGATGCTGGGAGGGATTGGGGGCAGGAGGAGAAAGGGACGACTGAGGATGAGATGGCTGGATGGCATCACGGACTCAATGGACGTGAGTCTGAATGAACTCCGGGAGTTGGTGATGGACAGGGAGGCCTGGCGTGCTGCGATTCATGGGGTCGCAAAGAGTCGGACACGACTGCGTGACTGAACTGAACTGAATGCTCCATCTGCAAGCTAATATGTGTCATGTAAATAAAATCAACTATTACTCATTGAAATAAGTTACAGAGAAAGGCAGCAAGTGATTATTGTGAGACAACTAATGGCTTCTCACATGAAAGCAAGCTTAGAGATGTGTCAGTCTTGTTGGGTGGACATGGTGGAAAATCATGGGAAGATATTATTAAGTGATGTCAAATTTGTACTATTTCTGTTAATATTAATATGGGGGTTTAGTGATTCTGATGTGATTTGAACTCAAAACCCCTTAAGACAATCATCTTTAGAGAAATAATTCATGGAATATCTAGAAACTGATCATGAAAGATATGTGTATTTCATCAATTCACCTATGACAGGCACATCTGAGATTATTCCTAGGGACCATAGAGAACAGAAATAATTATAAATTAAAAACTGTAAATTTTGATGTTGGAGTAAAAAAAAATAGGGAAGTATTAAGGCAGGAAGGCAGGAACATGTCAACATTCTAAAAATAAAGGAAAAGGGGTTAAGGAAGGGTGAGGATTATTAAAGCTCAGATATTAAAGCAAACTAGATAAAGGAAGGAAGTATACAATGATATAATCTACTGAATGAGTTCAGATGTTCAAACCATAGTTTACGATTACTCAAGAGGATTCCAATCAATCATATTAACCAATTTGTTCATTAGATTATGATGGAAAATAACACCAAATTTTATTGTAAATACACTTTCTCAATACGTTTTTTATTAGTTTTCCCTCCCACTCACCCACTCAATTATGTGCAGGTATTGGGAGGTCATGCGTGTGTCTGTTTTTCTATCTTGTGAATGTCTAGCTGTGAATGTGTCTCTGTCTATCTGCTCCCACCATCTCTTTATAGGTGAGAAGTCATCAAACAACTTGTAGAAAGGCCTATTTTTGAAAAATATTTTCAGAAGAGTGTGTAGTAACTTAAAAAAAAAAATACATATCACCTCCAAGGATCAGTGTTATGTCTCACATTTCTGTATTCATCCACTAGAGAGAATTTATTCACTTAACAATTTTACTTCCTTTGATAAATTAATGAAAGAATAAAACACATAGTTCCTTTTTGTTTTACAAAAGTGTGTTATTCCAAAATATAAAATAAAGAAATATGGCAAAACATTAAAAATTAATTCATCAAAGATTTCAATTAAATAATCTTATTCTCTGGCATGATTAAACAGTTTGAATTTCACCTGACTTTTCAGGAAAATATATGCTGCAGAGAGGGAAAAAATGTATTTTCAAATAAAAAATGTATATGTACTTAAGTAGTTGCTAAACCTAATAGCATTATTTTAGCTGAGAAGAAATGATTCGTAAGCTTTTGGGGAACAGGAATTCACATGTCTCCTTCATTTCTCCCATGTGAAATTTCATTATGAATCTAAAATTTTCAAAATGGCCCAAACTGTATTCAATATTAAAGGAGAAGCAGCAACACATTCAGAGCTACAAAATTCAGGATAATGTGATTAAATTGCATTTATGGAGGGAGAAATGGCTCAAACAATCTGAGGTGTTGAAGTGAAAATTATCTAAAATGAAAGCAGCAATCAAAAAGTACTCCTACAGATCTTAGTCTGATAGAGAACACAAAAGAACAGAAAGATACTTGAGCACATTTCTGAAGTGTAGAATATTAGCCTTGGGGAATAGAAGAAAACAATTTTTGCTAAAACAAACTCACAATATATGGGAGACACTTGTGCTGTCATGTAGACACAAATCATATAGTGATTTGAGAATGAATGGCTGAATGTTATTTTCTTGTTGGGTCTTATTGAATGTAGATTAAAAAAAAAAAACAACTAGCCTCAAGTTGATTAACATTTGCTGGAATAAATATGTTTTTCTAGTTCAAATGGAGTATCTATTAAATGCTATAAAGCAAGCATTGCAGAGCTGATTAGCACGCTAATGAGATGAACCATAGAATGCAAAGAAGTAGAAAAATCAAGATCCATAGATATAGTTCCCATTTTAAATTTATTGAGCATTAGTGTAGGTGTGCAAACTGTCCAGAAAATTTAAGATGTATGGGATGAATAAGGATTTTTTTAAGCCTTAAATAGAGATTGGGCCACTTGTCAGAAATGAAAATGTTGCTGGCCAGAGAGATCTGTTCTAATTTATAGGTGGAATCAGAATTATTTGAGTGTAATAAGGAAGATCTAATACCTTCACATCCTCTCTCAATCTGTCCATTGCAGAAAAGAGCATCTGAGATGAGGTCTGGAAGCCGCCCATTTAGATCAACCGATGCCAGGCACCCTTGAAAGCCCTCCTTGGCATGGACGAGCTTGGGCAATGATTTGTACGTTTCTTTGGCCACTCCTCCTATATACAAGTCACCTGTGGGAAGACAAAAATTGGGTCACAAAAGTAACTTGTCATTGACTTTAACCAACAGTAGGACAGGAAAAATAAGTAGTAAGGTTTATTTTTCATTAATTTTCAAAATTAATAAAATTTATAACTATTTTCTTAAAGGTACAAAACAGCAGAAGTGTTTGACTAATACATCAGCACTAGGAGAAATTTCTAGAAGCTAGTTTCACATAAAACTAATTAATATAGTGTGGCCAAAAGGAATGAACATGGGCCATGAAGAGGCCCCTGAATTAAAATCTAAGTCATTATTTACCAACTTCTTGGCTTCGAGCACTTTTCTTAAAAAACTTTTCTGATAGTTAATAACTTCATTTCTTAAATGGAAACAATAAAGTGCATCCTATAAGACTGTGTGAGGATTGAAAGATAAAATAATGGAGAGTATCAGAATGAAAATACGTAGTAGATGTTAGAAGGAGCTATTATTATCAAATCTACCTTCTGCTTAGAATTCTCATTCTAGGCTTTTCTGTTAACTAGAAGCTCAACAAATTCTAAACATTTGGTGTCTAAAATTGCCTTTTCTATTATGCTTAAATCTATTATCCTTGCTTGTACCTATCTTATTCATCAACTCAATCCCATAGTAGACTGTATATACCTGAATATTCCACTCCTTTGCAAGTATTTATTTATTTATTTTTAGGTAAAGGCATACCACTTTGAATTCGTTAAGCTGTTCTGTGATCATTTAACAAGACATCAATAACGTTTCCCCAATTTTATTATAGTTTCTAGTGGGACATTTTGCTTTGCTTTCTCATCTTCATGTCTCTAGGTTTGAGACTTCTGAATTTAATGAACTACTACTTTAAAAAAAGAGATTGTAATCCAAGTTTGATTCTATTTCCTTTCTATCACCATATATGGATAGCATTGAGTAGATGTAACTGACTCTAGTTAGACACTTAATCAGTGCAAAACATAAGGAGGGTTTACCACAAATTTCCTTGATATACTACTCATGTTTTTAAGTCCTGGTAACATATTCTATTTAGCTACTACTTCTCTGAGTTTGCATTGTCATTTGAATTTTCTGTCTCACCTTAACCATTTTATTTAACTCTCATGACACCTGACACCTTCTCCCACTGTAACACAAAACTCCTACATTCTTAATGTTTTCCAGGCCCCTTTGTATTGTTTTCATGAGACCTGGGAGTGAGGAGAACTACGTACTGATGCTCACTCTGGTTGTTGAGTCATGAGTAATAAAAGCCTTTATGTCTGATCCAGAAACTGTGTCTCCTGCCACCATCCACAAAACAGTAATAAGCTATCTTGGTAAGTAGGGTAAAAACCAACACATAGAATATTCCTGGGTTGTACTGATGAGTAAATTGAACTTGTTTAAAGTCATTGAGCCATAAAAACTGAGAACTTAGGCCCCTGACCCACTAACTAAAGCTCAAAGTACTAAACTAGGATGCCAGAGATCCTCCGTAATTTGTACTGAAGGAACTGGGTATGTTTACTTCTGCTACTTCTTAAATAGAAGAAAACACCTATTGATTATTAACCAAGATTCCTAATCTTAAAGGATACCGTGCGTTTGGTCTAAAATAGGATACTACCTTTGAAATACGTGATTTTTTCTTCCACATTTCCTTTCTCTTAGTCTTTTCTCCCATATTTCAAGTGATTGTGTTTTACTTGCTTCAGAGAAGGGAAATGGATCAGAAACCAAAGACATAAAGTTGTCCTTATATATTTGATCCTTAAGATTCAAGACTGGCAGGCTTCAGTCCTTAGAGGTCACAAAGAGTCAGACTTGACTGAGAGACTAACACTGAGGAGGTTATGCACACAAAGAATGAAGATGGTGAGTAGCAAGTCAGTGGGCACCTGTGCTGTGAGTATAGGTAATTGGAGACTAGCTCCTGTGCAATCTCTCTCTATTCCCAGAATATTGGTACAGTGGAAGTCTTCCACCTCCAAATAATCTAGACATAATCCCAGGGAAATGAAGGAACGAAAAGTTCCTGAGGTTAGACTTGCACTGATTCAAAGAATCAGAGCTCCAACAGAAACTTAAGAAAGGCGAGTTCTGGAAAAACAGAGACAAGTGCCCTTTGTTGCTCATCTGAGAGAGTAGGCTGACTTATACTGTTAGATGTCAAATGCAAGGACCTACTTCCTACATTCATGTATTGAAATAAATTTGTTAGGAAATTTCAGTATTCCTCTAGGCCTACTGAATGTGGTATTAGAGAACAGTGGTAGTTGAACGAAGAATTCTTGGCACTGCTTCAGGCTGTAGAACTTAGCACTGAAAATTATGTATGAAATGCCACATATATGATAATCAATTTTCTTCTTTCTTTTCAATTTATTTTATTTTTTGACTGTACCACATGGCATGTGGGATCTTGGTTCCTCAACCAGGGGTCAAACCCACGTCCCCTATATTGGAAGCTTGAAGTCTTAACCACAGGACTGCCAGAGAAGTCCCTCCTCTTTCTGACCATAACCTCCTTGAGGATAGAGACTGTGTCTTTGTTTTCAATTCTCCCTTGGTGCCTAGTACTGGGCTACAAGCACAGTGAGCACTAAATACTGTCAGTCAGCTGATGCACTGAAGTCATTTAGAAAAGAATCAGAAAAGAAGGAATGGCAAGGCAACCCAAGGGGAGAGAGCTAATTCTAAAAGGCACTTACTTCCATTCCCCACTTCCTACTATGTCCCACTTTTTTCCTGTTAGCACACTTTCCCAAATAACTTTTTAAAGCTTATTGAAGAGAAGTAGTAATCTTTCTCTTGTGCTGTTAAAGAGCAGAAAATATTGATTCAAGCCATGCAGGATACAAGCCTCGGACAAAGTAAGGAGGATGAGTTTGGCTTTATAAGCAGGGGATTCATTCTCATTTTCATTACTGAAGCTGCGCTTAGCACTGCCACTTAATACAGTCTTTATAAACTCTTCATATAGCAGATGGTGGTCTCAAGTCCCCTGGTGGGTTTCCATAGGAAGAGAACAAAGGAAACCTTTAAGTGGCTTGAGCCCTGTGTAGCATTAGCACTTCATCAAAGACGCAGCTTCTCCTTTGATCCTTAAGGTGATGGAAGGAAAATGACCCATTAGCGCTAATGGGATCGTGAAGGCAAAATCCTGTGCATGGAAAGGAAGCTGGGTGTTTTTAAAGGTCCAGCGTGTGCATGATACCCAGGATGGACATCTAGTAAGAGTCAGTTTCCCATGGACTTCAAGCTATGCTCTTATTCTTTCTTCAAGCTGTGAGTGACTGGTTGATTTTCATTAGCATTCTTTAAGTAGGCCATATACAGAACTGACAAGGAAATGATGGAGCTGGGGCAAAAGAAGATACAAAGAACATGTACAAAGCCAGATATATATCAAGAAGCCCTGATCTTTGGCACTAGCGTGGAATGCATGTGTGTAGGAGGTGTGTGTAACAGTCCCCTCTCAAGAATATCACCTGTAGAATGACTTGAAATGATACCACAAGTGTCTGTTTCCCAGTAGCTGGGCAGTAACGAGCAGGAAATAGTGCACAAGCTTTTTAGTTATATGTGGCTACAGACCCTGGGTCTGCCATTTACTGATTGCCTCAGTGTAGGTACATTAAGTTATAAAACTTTTTCAAGAGTCAGATTTTCCATCTGTGAAATGGGTTAATAATGCCCACCCGGTCAGGCTGTGAGAATCACAGAGAATGCATGCAAGCACTCGGCACAGAGTGTCCTCAGCACACGACTGCTACTGGTATGGCAGTGCTGGTGTGTGTGGTAAGAATTATCCATCGACAGTGTACCTCACTCTATGCTGACCCACACTGAGAAATACAGAAGAATATGAAGTCTAAGTTCTCCTCTTGTTTCTACTATAATTAGAGTGGTAAGATATCAACACACAAGTCTTATTTTCCTTGACTTAGTTTAGGGGCATTTGTCTACTTGAAGTGTGTAGTGGAGGTGATGGAATTTCAGTTGAGCTATTTCAAATCCTGAATGGTGATGCTGTGAAAGTGCTGCACTCAATATGCCAGCAAATTTGGAAAACTCAGCAGTGGCCACAAGACTGGAAAAGGTCAGTTTTCATTCCAATCCAAAGAAAGGCAATGCCAAAGAATGCTGAAACTACCGCACAATTGCACTCATCTCACACGCTAGTAAAGTAATGCTCAAAATTCTCCAAGCCAGGCTTCAGCAATACGTGAACCGTGAACTTCTTGATGTTCAAGCTGGTTTTAGAAAAGGCAGAGGAACCAGAAATCAAATTGCCAATATCCGCTGGATCATGGAAAAAGCAAGAGAGTTCCAGAAAATCATCTGTCTCTGCTTTACTGACTATGCCAAAGCCTTTGACTGTGTGGATCACAATAAACTGTGGAAAATTCTGAAAGAGATGGGAATACCAGACCACCTGACCTGTCTCTTGAGAAATCTGTATGCAGGTCAGGAAGCAACAGTTAGAACTGGACATGGAACAACAGACTGGTTTCAAATAGGAAAAGGACTACGTCAAGGCTGTATATTGTCACCCTGCTGGTTTAACTTATATGCAGAGTACATCATGAGAAACACTGGACTGGAAGAAACACAAGCTGGAATCAAGATTGCTGGGAGAAATATGAATAACCTCAGATATGCAGATGACACCACCCTTATGGCAAAAAAGTGAAGAGGAACTAAAAAGCCTCTTGATAAAAGTGAAAGTGGAGACTGAAATTCAAAGTTGCCTTAAAGCTCAACATTCAGAAAACGAAGATCATGGCATCTGGTACCATCAATTCATGGGAAATAGATGGGGAAACAGCATCAGACTTTATTTTTCTGGGCTCCAAAATCACTGCAGATGGTGACTGCACCCATGAAACTAAAAGACACTTACTCCTTGGAAGAAAAGTTATGACCAACCTAGATAGCATATTCAAAAGCAGAAATATTACGTTGCCGACTAAGGTCCGTCTAGTCAAGGCTATGGTTTTTCCTGTGGTCATGTACGGATGTGAGAGTTGGACTGTGAAGAAGGCTGAGCGCTGAAGAATTGATGCTTTTGAACTGTGGTGTTGGAGAAGACTCTTGAGAGTCCCTTGGACTGCAAGGAGATCCAACCAATCCATTCTGAGGAGATCAGCCCTGGAATTTCTTTGGAAGGAATGATGCTAAAGCTGAAACTCCAGTACTCTGGCCACCTCATGCGAAGAGTTGATTCATTGGAAAAGACTCTGATGCTGGGAGGGATTGGGGGCAGGAGGAGAAGGGGACAACCGAGGATGAAATGGCTGGATGGCATCACTGACTCGATGGGCGTGAGTCTGAGTGAACTCCGGGAGTTGGTGATGGACAGGGAGGCCTGGCGTGCTGTGATTCATGGGGTCTCAAAGAGTTGGACACGACTGAGCGACTGAACTGAACTGAGTGTGCCTTGCACTATAAAAGAAGCAGCTTGAGAGGATTCTTTGGTACAGTCCATTTGAATCCCAGCAGTATTAAACCTGGTAACATAAGTAGGACAGTTGTTTAATGCATATCTTTTAATTTGACGTAAACAGACTGAGACAGAAGAATTCTGTGAACACCAAGGGCCAGGTTGTAAGGTTCAGGATAAATGTGCCTTATAAAATAAGAGAGTGAGTGAGTGAGTGAGTGAAGTCGCTGAGTCGTGTCCGACTGTTTGTGACCCCATGGACTGTAGCCTACCAGTCTCCTCCTTCCATGGGATTCTCCAGGCAAGAGTACTGGAGTGGGTTGCCATTTCTTTCTCCAGGGGATCTTCCCGACCCAGGGATCGAACCTGGGTCTCCCGCATTCCAGGCAGACACTTTAACCTCTGAGCCACCAGGGAAGCCCATAAAATAAGAGAAATAGAAGGATTTTATGGCCACTGATTGTAAGCTGGTGTATTACGAAAGAGTTTAGATCAAAAGAAAATATAAGATGCATTATTTTGGGATGATATAAATGCACACACCAAACATGGGGAATAGCACAAATATACAGGAAGACAAAATTAAAACAGCATTCAAGAAAGAACACAAAAGGCCAGAATAGACCAGAAAAGAAGAATTTTCAAAAGGCCCACGGTAAATAATGCTGGATAAGAAAAGTCAAGGGAAAGCCTTTGACTTGAGTAACATGATAGAATTTGTGACTATTTTTTTTCCAAAGGCGATGAGAAGTCCAAAAATATAAGACATGCAGGCTAGGAGATGAGAGAATGTGAAATAGCAATAATCTGGAAAGAAGAGAAGACATTGTATTTAACATTCAACATATGTAATTTGAGTAGGAGTGTCCTTTAGGAAACAGATGATATGAACCAGGGGCTCAGGGATGCTGGGCCTGGAAGACCTGGCTTGGGAGCCATCAACCAGAAGCAGATAAATGAGTGGTGTAAGAAGTTTTCTCTTTTCTTAAAACAGGGAGCATAAGGCAGTTAGAGCAAGGACTTGGAGAGCGTCTTCCAAAAGCAGAATGTAAGCATCAAGGTATAATTAGTTCTTTGACTCAGCTTTCCTGTTTATTCATATGCAGTTTTTAGTGCCTCAAACATCTCAGTTTCATTTTAATTAAAAAGAGCATACATAAAAAGGACAACTGCTTTATAGATTTGAATACCTAAAACTCCAGGGAAACTTAAGGAGACTCCTGCAAGCTTTTGTAAGTGGCATATGGGGGGGGGGGGGAGGTGAAACAATACCCACTGTCTTACTTTCCAACTGGCCAGACTGGAGGAGTTTCTAGAGGCTTTGCTGAGAGGATTTGACCTTGTTTAGTAAAGTTGGAGACTGTGCTAACTTTTGTCTCAATTCTTGCTGTGATTGGCTAATAGAAAAAGTACAACCCAGCTGGGCTAGTTTCTTGAGTTATTCTGTAGGAAAGATGTCTTTCCTTACCTTTGGGAACAATCAAACTCCACCTTCTTCCACCCCCCACCTCCACTGATATGTATCTTTCTCTTCAATTTTCATCTTTTGTTGCATATCCACAAGTGAACATCTGCAGGTTATATCTAGACCATGTAAGTTAACACAGGCTTTCTTGGGGAGAAAAAAACACAAAACTCTTTTTATAATAGGTGTACCCTGTTAGATAAAGAAAAAAACTATCTTTAGTCTCTGAAGAACGAACACTCACTTCTTGCTTTTTCTGGGGAGAAAGCCGATGTTACTATTTCCTGTGATTGTTTAAATAAATGATGTTAAATTACAGAAAGCAAAAGCATAGGAAGTTGTTAATATTTCTCTAACACATTTGTGCTTAAGAGGAGACAAATGGAAGCTTTAATAACAAAGCACACATTGGATTGAACAATAAACACTATTCAAAATCACATCTGAGTTGAGGGCACAACAAATTATCATTATTGAAGTCAAAACTGATAATCTAAGTGGGTTTTTTGCTCTGAGACACTAGATCTGTGTCTTTTATACATGTCTATGGGAATGAAGCAGGCCAAAGACTAATAGAGTTTTGCCAAGAAAATGCACTGGTCATAGCAAACACCCTCTTCCAACAACACAAGAGAAGACTCTACACATGGACATCACCAGATGGTCAACACTGAAATNAGATCTTTTAGAACTAACACCCAAAAAAGATGTCCTTTTCATTATAGGGGACTGGAATGCAAAAGTAGGAAGTCAAGAAACACCTGGAGTAACAGGCAAATTTGGCCTTGGAATGCAGAATGAAGCAGGCCAAAGACTAATAGAGTTTTGCCAAGAAAATGCACTGGTCATAGCAAACACCCTCTTCCAACAACACAAGAGAAGACTCTACACATGGACATCACCAGATGGTCAACACTGAAATCAGATTGATTACATTCTTTGCAGCCAAAGATGGAGAAGCTCTATACAGTCAACAAAGACAAGACTGGGAGCTGACTGTGGCTCAGATCATGAACTCCTTATTGCCAAATTCAGACTTAAATTGAAGAAAGTGGGCAACACCACTAGACCATTCAGCTATGACCGAAATCAAATCCCTTATGATTATACAGGCCCCAACACACCCTAACCTTATCAGAAACCCCACCCTTGAATCACTGCTCAAGGGGCAAGAGCCCAGTGAGTCCACCTTTGTCTGGCAAAGCAATAAAGCTACTCTTTCCTTCTTGTTCAGTCACTCAGTCATGTCTTACTCTTGGCGACCCCTTGACTGCAGCACACCAGGCTTCCCTGTCCTTCACTATCTCCTGGAGCTTGCTCAGACTATGTCCATTGAATCGGTGATGCCATCCAACCACCTCATCCTCTGTCATCCCCTTCTCCTCCTGCCTTCAATCTTTCCCTGCATCAGGGTCTTTTCAAATGAGCTAGCTCTTTGCATCAAGTGGCCAAAGTATTAGAGCTTCAGCTTCAGCATCAGTCCTTCCAATGAATATTCAGGATGAATCTCCTTTAGGATGGACTAATTGGATCTCCTTGCAGTCCAAAGGACTCTCAAGAGCCTTCTGCAACACTACAGTTCAAAAGCATCAGTCCTTTAGTCCTTAGCCTTCTTTATGCTCCAACTCTAACATCTATACATGACTACTGGATAAACCATAGCTTTGACTATATGGATCTTTGTTGGCAAAGTAATTATCTTCTTCTTCACCCAAAACTCTGTCTCAGAGATCTGATTCTGCACGAGTGCACAGATGCTGAGTTTTCAGCTTCACAAGGACCACCTTACCCTTTTCTTTTTGGTCACAGAACTTTATAATGTTTGCTTGATTCATGGCACAGCTAGTAAGGGTCTCTAATGTGACTCCAATATCAGTTCCTTACCTCACAGGAATTAACTTTTTTTTTTTGAGATAGGAATTTAGTTATTCTAAGGAAGCTTTGGAAATATTTTAATCTTTTTCCTTATCAAGATTAGTGTTTCCTTCTGTAAGGCTGGATTTCAAAAACTCATTTCAAATTTTCCTTTTTGGTAGAGCTGTATTGTCTGCTGAAATAGATACCAAAGCAAATATTGTACAATATATAAACTGAAAAGGGTTTCCTGTTTGTTAGTTTTCCAACAGAATTAGGTTTTAAGTTCAGCTCTACTAAATATTATTTGCGGTATCTTGGTAAACTATTTAACACCGATCGATAAGCCTTTATTTTGTCATGTGCCAAATGAAATAATAAAGACTAGCTTGCAGTGACTTTGAAGATTAAAAAATAAAAGACATGGTGGTTATCACATATCCTGATCATAATAAGTACTCATGAGAAATCACAGTGGCTTTCATTGTTGTCTTGGTTGTGGTTCTGAGGACAACCTGATTCTTGTTTTCCAATAGATAGCAATCTACTTATAAATACAACAGAAATAATTAAAAGTTAGTATTAGTTTAATTAAAATAAATTTCTCAGAATATATATTTAGAGCAATTTAAAAATAGTGATCCAAAGATGGTTGTAGTTGGAGTGATGGACCAGACTGAACTTTGAAAGGAGAACAGTCCATATATTTTGACAACCAGATGAGCTTATAGAAATAAAACATGAGCAAAGCCTTAAAAAATAAGATTGGGAAATGCTAAAAGAATTTGAATCTTTTTAAAGATAAATGAAACTTATGGAAAACTTGAATGTCATGCTGTTTAGTAAGAACTTGATCCTGACATAAGGAATATTCATTTGAGATGTTTTTTTCCTTAGCCTTAAAGCAATAGTATAGAATTAGCATTTTAAAAAGTTACTTTTCAAGGCCATGTGTAGAATGAATTAAAGGTGAGAGGGAATGAACACAGGGAGAATTACATGAATTGAAAAACATTTGGAAGGAGGGAAGTTGTGGGAATAGAAATAGAGAACCAGATACAGAAGATATTTCAAAGGGTGGATCAGTAGAAATTAATGGACTAACCATCTAAAATTAATGGGTTTAATGTTTCCATTGAGGCATCCTTTTTATTTCCATTCATACAATTCTTGCTTCTAACTCTTGCTTGATCTGTCTCTTTGGAGAAAGAAGAGAATAATAAACCACCTCATCATTTATATCTCAGGTCTTACATCCACAGCCTTGGCTCTCAAAATATAAAGGCCAGGTTTATAAATCAAGTGAGAGAGAAAACATATTAGAGTGTGGGAATAAGTGCTTTTCAACTTGAGTTGAACTAGTGACAAGATATAGTGGTTCTGTCATAGGTGGTTATAAAAACAGAAGGCTTTAAGGTAAGAATAGTTCACTGTTCAAACACCATATCTTGGATAACATACCCAATGGCATTCTAGTCATATAAAACAATGAATGCATTTAATATAATTCTTCCATAAACAGACTTGATATATATTCTCTAGTTTGTAAGACACAGTACCAGTAAACTCATTAGACTCTTGAACACTTCAGCTTATAATTCTGATTTATAGAAAAAATGTGTTAGCAGGAAAAAAACATTTCTTCAAGCACAGTTTTACATGAGAACTTAATTAAAACAAGCAAAACTGTTCTCATGAAGTCAGGAGGGTGGTCTCAGAGTCCTGACAGTACTGTTCCCCTCCCGAAACAACTGCAGGACACACATATTATCAGACCTCAGCATCTCCACAGAACACAGCTTGAAAACCACTGCCTCAGTGGATCTGAGGTGTTGTTGAGCCAATATTTATGACAAGGTTGGGTATGAGGGCCCACAGTGGAATTGTTCTGTCAAATTAATTTTAGGGTTAAAATATGACCTTGGACTAATTTTAATTTTAAAATGTGATCTTGGACTATCCTGAGCTCACTAGGCCTAGAGCACCAAAGACCAGGTGCAAGATGGACAAGCCCCCACACACACCACTCACCCGCTCCGTCCAACTGGCTCAAGGTGCGAACAGCCAGTTCAGATCATTGTTAAAACCTCTTTTGCTGGGTTCATATATGTGCAACTTGCTATTAACTACTGGTTCACCGAAAGAATTATTTATTCATGTACACGATGAGAGGCAAATATGTCTCCTATATTCAAGGCTAGGTAACAGAAAATGGTAAGAAAGACAAATGAGGAAGAGGAGGAAAAATAGAACAACACAAAAACTTACAGTTTAAATGGTGATTTTTAATGCATAGTCTTACATAACCCTTTCAGTTCAGTTCAGTCGCTCAGTCGTGTCTGACTCTTTGCGACCCCATGAATCGCAGCACGCCAGGCCTCCCTGTCCATCACCAACTCCCAGAGTTCATTCAGACTCACTTCCATCGAGTCAGTGATGCCATCCAGCCATCTCATTCTCGGTCGTCCCCTTCTCCTCTTGCCCCCAATCCCTCCCAGCATCAGGGTCTTTTCCAATGAGTCAACTCTTTGCATGAGTGGCCAAATTACTGGAGTTTCAGCTTTAGCATCATTCCTTCCAAAGAAATCCCAGGGCTGATCTCCTCTAGAATGGACTAGTTGGATCTCCTTGCAGTCCAAGGGACTCTCGAGTCTTCTCCAACACCATAGTTCAGAAGCATCAATTCTTCGGTGCTCAGCTTTCTTCACAGTCCAACTCTCACATCCATACATGACCACAGGAAAAACCATAGCCTTGGCTAGACGGACCTCTGTTGGCAAAGTAATAATATGCTATCTAGGTTGGTCATAACTTTTCTTCCAAGGAATAATCCTTTAAACACACTCAAAAAGAACACATTATTATTTCCATGTTATAGACAAAGAACTTGGAAACTGAAATTTAGAGAGGAAATGAAATTTGTTCAAGATCATGTGACTAGAAAATGGCAAGGCCACAGGTCACACAGAACTGTATTTTGAGTTCTCAGAAATGGAGAAAAAGACAAAATAAAATGCAAAAAGACACCTAAAGCATAATTTTTGAAATGAAAAATAATTCTAAATAGGACTTCAATAAAATTATTCTGTAATGTAGAAGACTATTAAGAGAATATAAAGAAAAACCAGTGATTGGAAGAATATATTTACAAAATATATCCAAAATATTTAAAGAGCTTTTTAAAAGTCAACAGTAGAAAAGAAAACAACCCAATTTAAAAATGAGCCAAATATCTCAACAGATATCTCACCAAAGAAGATACATGATGGTAAATAAGCATATGACAAGATCCTCAACAACATCTTACATTGTTAGAGAATTGCAAGTTAAAACAATGAAATACCACTACATAGCTGTTACATAGGTTAAAACCCAAAACACTGACAACACCAAATGCTGGTGAGGATATGGAGCAACAAGAACTCTGATTCTTTGCTGGTAGGAATGGAAAATGATAGTTTCACTCTGAAAGACAGTTTGACAGTTTCTTGCAAAGTTAAACATTGTCCTACCATAAAATCCAGTAATCACACTCCTTGGTATATACCCATTTTATGTTAAAACATATGTCCATATAAAATTCTACACTTGGACAATTATAAAAGATTCATTCAAATGTGCCAAATCAACCAAGATGTTCTTCACTAGGTAATAGATAAACAAATTGTATATATCCATACAGAGTGGCAGTATTCAGTGATAGAAAGAAATGAGCTATCAAACCACAAAAAGATATGAGGGAACAACAAATGCATATTGCTAAGTGAAAAAAAGCCAGTTTGGAAAGGCTTTACATTGTATTCTCCCAATTACATGACATTCTGGAAAAGGCAAAACTACAGGAACTGTAAAATAATCAGTGGTAGCCAGAAGTTATGGGGGCAGGGGTCTGGGAGGAAAAACAGGTGGAGCAACAAAAGTATGCTATATGATACTGTGATGATGAGTTTATGGGTATATTATACATTGAAATGGCAACCCACTCCAGTATTCTTGCCTAGGAAATCCCATGGACAGAGAAGCCTGGTGGGCTACCAGTACACGGCATTGCAAAGAGTCAGACACGACTGAGCGTACACACACACGCATACACACACACACACATATACATTTGCTACAACCCACTGCACATACAACATCAAGGGTGAACACTAGTATAAACTATATACTTTAGTTAATAAAAGTAAAAAGAAAGAAAAAAAGAGAGAAAGAAGAATACAGAGAGAAAAAGTAGAAAAAGGCAAGTCGGAACAAAGTCAAGAAGGCAATGGCTAGAAGCATCAACACTGATCACATAAATTTCTTGGCATTAACATGTGACTGTCATTACATTTGTTTGATTAATTATTGTCATGTCATACATTTCTTTTCTTTACATTTTCCCTTTCCTGTTTATGAATCTTCATATTGAGTCTTTTGCAAACTAATCATAACCTACCTCTGAATCAATCCTTGTCTCCACATATCAGATAATGAGGCAGACTATTCTTTGTTACAAGGGCTTAATGACCTCCCACTTCATTAACTTATACTTTTCATAAGTAATGATTTATCCATTGGCTCCCTTCGAAAGAAAAATGCCAGTCTTAAGAGGCAAGTATACACACACACAGGTAAACTCAAAGGCACCAACATAGACATTTGACAAGAACAAGCCTTCTGCTTTTACTATAACACCCTGATTAAACTCTTCCTAAGGAACAGGAAAAGTACAAAACTCCAAAAACTTTAAAATATAAAAATAAAAAAAGGGACAGGTGACAATTCGTTCATCATGACATAATTAGCACAACCATGCTAAAAAAAAAAAAAAAAGAAAGTCTGAGTAGGGAAATACTGCATTCTGCAGAGTTTTCAAGTAGGCAACTAGCTCTTGAACTTAATTCTCAGTTTAATGAACCTCCAAATAACTGAATAAACGATAAACGGCCCAGGAGTATCAAGGATGGGAGAATTAAAGGAGAGCCATGATTTTCCACAATCTATCTAGAGAACAGAGGAGGGGGAAGAGGAGTTAAGAATGAAGGTGAAAGGATTAATATTCAGTGTTATTTTTATTGCAAACATTGACATGAAGATAATGAATTCTGGGCCTGACTCCTGAGATGCAGGTTACCTCCGTCCAGGCGAAGGAGGCATGAATAATTAAAAATCCACTTCAAAGTTCACAACCCCCATCTCCTCCCCAAGGTAGTCATCAAGAGAGGCAACAGCCAGTTAATGGGAGGTATGCTTCTTACAGCTCATGCAAATTGAAGCACCTCTGCCTCCAGGATTTCTCTTCTTTGCCAGCTTAGGAAGCAGCGGGTTCCCTGAACTCCTGGAGAGAATGTTTAGCCCTCTTCAACCACAAATCAGCCACCCAGTCTTAGCTTCTTTAAAACTTCAAAACATCATAGGGGTCTGGCCATCAATCAGTGTTTGTATTTTTCATTCAGCTCCACAGAAGCTGGAAAGTTACTTCTGCTAGTGATCCAAGTTTGTTGTCAAAAATCCAGTGCACAATATATACACAGACTTAACTTACCTGTTCACCTAAATCCAAGAAAGACAGCCACTGCATTTGGGGAAAACGTTTAAAAAGCCAGCTTTCATTAATAATGAAAAACAAATACCAGGCTGAATGCACTTAGCAATTTTGATATATATTCCTCTTCCTAGTATCACAGTTTCAAACATGAGTGTACATAAAAGTTGTTTCAGAAAATGTATTAAAAATAAGGATCTTGGACCCCACTCCGAGAAACCCTGATTAAGTAGGCCTTAGGTGAGGCTGGGGACTTCCCTGGTGGCTCAGAGGTTAAAGCATCTGCCTCCAATGTGGGAGACCCGGGTTCGATCCCTGGGTCGGGAAGATCCCTTGGAGAAGGAAATGGCAACCCACTCCAGTATTCTTGCCTGGAGAATCTCATGGACTGAGAAGCCTGGTGGGCTGCAGTCCATGGGGTCACAAAGAGTCGGACACGACTGAGTGACTTGACTTACTTACTTACTTACTTAGGTGAGGCTGAAGAATCTGTATTATTACTAAAAAGAATCCAAGTGACTGTGATACAGAAGTCCTTGAACTAGATTTTGAGGAACAGACATCAGGTACTGACACACTGAGCTTAGCACCCATGGACTAAATGTTCTCAGCTTTGACTCTTTTTATCAAACCTCAATTTCAGTGTCATATCATATCTGAGGCACTAAATTGAAATCCATGCATACTATAAACAGAGTTGATCTGAGGGGCAAGTCAGTAAACTAACATGTTGCACATCTCAAGAAGCTTTGCTTTTATCTGCTGATTTTTTGCAGTGATCCTCACAAGATGGCTCCCCTTCCTTCCCCATCAAAAGGAAAAAAAAAATAAAACCTTCCCTGGAAAACAGTCATCAAATAAGTCAGAAAGCTTTGCAAGACATTGAAAAAGGTAGAGACAAATAACAATTCGCTGGGAAAACAATAGAGTAATTGAGATGAACTCATGAAGTCACTTCTATAAGATTCTCAGCTACTGATCAGAGACAAATAAGAGAATAAGAGAATTTGCATGTATACACACACACAAACACATATATACATAGACATTCATTCATATTCTGCCACTAAAAAACAGGGTTACTGAGAAAATCTGTTTTTCCTGGAATGTCTAAGTTTTTCATCTAGGAAATAAGGTTATCAAACTAATTCTCTGTGACACAAACATCTATGATTTTATTTGCCAAAACTTTGCTGAACTCATTTGTAGTGCCTGTTATAGTGTTATTCACTTTACTGTCATACTGAGTACCAAAAATTTTTTTGTTGTTTTTGAGTTATTTATCCTTCATACATTTCTATTTGTGTTTCCAAACTACCCATCACTATATACTTAAAGTATATGTAAGGATACTTAGATATTTAAGGTCTTTTATACTAGGCTTCCAAAAGCAAATAGTTGGTACACTCACAGTAGGTATCTTGAGGAGAGTTTAATAAACTATTTTATAAGTGAGGGCGTTTGTAAGGAAATCTTGATGAGCCGTGCAGTAACCCGGAGTTAGCAACTGCAGGAGAGCTGTCGTCACCGTTAGGAATGAAGGGACCACGGGACAGTGGACAACACCTCCTGCAGGACCTGTGCTCTTTGGGAGAGGGAGGCAAGCAACCCATGGAACTCTGCAGAAAGGAGATCAAGGAACTAAACCCCCCAACTCCTTCTTCTCCCTCCTCTTAACCTGCCTGCTAGTGCTTCCCATTGTTCAGACCAAATCAGAGGTTAGAGGGTGAGAGAGCCCTTGGATAGAATCCAGGAAGGCTGGCTTCTTGGAGCACAGAGCATGGTGAAAATGTATGAAGAGTGATGCTTGAGAGAAGAAAAATGGAAAATTATTCTTATTTCTTCTGTAGAAGCCAACCTGAAGTTTCCTCAAATTCCTACCTGCTTAACGGTTTGCTGAGTCAGCACTGGATTCAGCATCCTGTTAAGTGGATGGTTCATGTTGCCTTATGAAGATTATTCTATCTCTATTTCACATCACCTCAGATTGGAACTTGGCTGCTTTCCCTTGATGCCTGCAAAGCAACCACTTGCACGAGGCCTGTGTGCACAGAGCAGACTTTACCTGGTTAGGGAAGTAGGGAGATTTAGACACAGCCAGGCAGTAAAAGGCCGATGTCCTGTTCTCCAGCACTCAATCACTCCCTCCAGTTCCAGCTGGGGTTCCCGTTTCTGGCCATGTTTTGGACCCCTGTCCTACCCACCATCAAACCCTAAAGAAGGATTCATCTTAAAAAGCAGTTGAGGGAAACTTAGAAACCTTGCAGTCCTCAAGCTCTCCTCCTCACAGAATTCAATATGTTTCACTTGCTCTCTATACTCCCCTTATCACAGCTACCATCCTGCTGCACCACTAGACTTCAGATGCATTGTTTAAAGGTTTTTATTTTTTCTGCTTGTGTCAGGACTTGCCAGCCCAATGCATGTGAGATCTTAGTTCCCCAACCAGGGGTCAAACCCACATTCCTTGCACAGGAAGACGAATTCTTAGCCACTGGACCATGAAGCAAGTCCCAGGGCTACCATCATCACATCCACATATCCAGGCTTTACTGTCATACTTTAATGAAGTAGACACCTGACTAATGCCTTTTTAATAAACGTGTGCTCTTCCAGGAGAGGGCAACCCCTCTGTGCACACACACATACATACACCCCTTGCACCATGCACAAATTTATGAAAACTGAGGCTGTGAGAAGAGAAGTAACACACCTCAGAATCCAAGGAGCCTACCTCCTGAAACTGATATTCTCCATAATACTCTGCTACTCCAGTTATTTACATGTAAGTGAGTTCAATGAATTTTCTTATCTTAATTCTGCTATAAAACATCTTTACAGGTTATATTGAAGAGGAGCAAGTTATAGAAAGAGATGTTGTTCTGAAATCTCCTGCATCAGTTTTTGTTGGTCAGTCTCTCATACATGACTACTGGAAAAACCACAGCTTGGACCATATGGACCCTTGTGCAAAGTGTTATTTCTGCTTTTTAATGCACTGTCTAGGTTTGTCGCAGCAAACTTGCAACAATGTCCTAGCATTTTAATTAACATGTATACATTTATTGTGTTTACAATATGAATATTGAAATTGTCATTAAACTGATAAAAACAGAGGGCATGAATTAACACTTGGCGATGGGATTTTGGCCTCAAAAAATGTTTTTATTTTTAGCATTCAGCCTAATACTCCTGTACCCAAAGATTGTCTCTGGGTGAGACAGCGAAGAAACAGTTCTTGCAAATGGTATATTTTGTTTTCCTAATGAAAATCCATGAAGGAAATGTTAAAAAATATTTCAAAATATCTCATTGCAAACCTGCTAACTTCCTTTTAAGAGATTTTTTGTTCCATCAGAGAATGTCGCTTACAATTTCATTATCACTCATCATCCTTTCATGACTCATTAATTAGTTTTACATCCAAAATGAACTGAATAATTTTATTCAACTGTACAGTCTAAAACCTGACAAAGTGAAAACACAGTATCATCTTCTAGAAGTCTCTGTGCCTCCAGAGTGATCAATTTCCCAGGTTATTTCCTAGATGCTATCAACAGTGGAAACAATAACTTCCGCTCCGTGCTACATTCTGCAAACCTTTCCTCCCTGTACCATATTCTACAAATCCTTCCTCTGCCCATAGCTTTCCGTTATCTATTTTCATGAATACTATAAATAAAATGAAAGTAATGTTTTTGTTAATATGATAAAGCCACTCCAGGTATGTGTTTTTCAGATACTCACCTAATTTATTTGTATTACAAGTTCTCCAGTGATTTATGTTCAATAATGTAAAATAGCCTTTAATTTCTTTTGTCATTGTCTGTTGACTTTTTCTCTCTTTGATGTCACCCCATATGTAAGGAAATGATTCAAGTGTATGAAGCTTCTTCTCAAACTTACTAATCAGAATCTGCTAGAGTAGAGGCAGGCAATCCATCCATTTTAAAGGACCTCCAATAACTGTGATGAATAGCTAAGCGTTGAGAAAATTGCACCAAATTCAAGAATGTATCCAACACTGAAATTAATTGGGGAATACTTGGGTACATATGTCAGTATATGTTTTTTCTGGGAAGACGATGCCTTTTCTTTTTGAAATTTTCAAAGGTATCTTTAAGAATGAGACAGACACATGATGAAAATAACTCACATACTGAATTCGCCTTCTTCTGAATTTCACTTGGTATCTCTTGAAATAGGCCTTGTTCTTGACAACTTTGACAAACCCCATCCTGCGGAACAGAACCCCGACTCCGCGGCTTGCCACAGAGCTGCAGAACCAGCACGGCTCCGGGGGGGAAAAAGCAGAATGGTAGTATTTTTAAGATCTCAAGTCTTTTGACTTGAGGTCAAAATAGAATCATCTTTCCTAAATTCCGTTCTCTGCTTATTAAAAAGACTTAAAGTCCCAGGGTACATGGGTCTAAAGAGCCATAACAGGATTATTCGTACCTCTATGCCAAAAAAAAGTCCTTCTAAATATTCCTGTTGGCTTATATACCTTCCTCTACTGAACCTCCCAACAAGTGTCTCCAGTATCACTAACTGATTCTCTATCAGGGTCTGCTTTGGACCCTTGCAAGCCACCCTGCTCTCATCATTTACCCTGGATTATGATGCACAAACAAGCTGTTCCTGTGCAAGGGCACTGAGCAAATGGAGCAAATGGCTTCATGCATCAATCCAGTGCTGTATCTATCTGTGGGGGAGAAAGGGAGGGTTGGGAGGAGGGCTTTTTTCTATCTCATTTATGTGCTATCAGTGGGCCTTCTTTTCACTGCACTCTTTTTTTCTTCCTATTGGAAGGAGTCACACTTGCATATCCAAAGGCAAGACTTTATGCATAATCTGCCCCTTTCATCCCATAGTTTTGATCCCTCTTGGGCCTTCTATAGAAATGTTTATGTATTAACCACAATAAAGGAAAGTCAGAGTTAACAATGACAGAAAAAAAAACAACAATAAACAATAGCAACATTCTATGATCATACATTCTACGGTATGTCAAGACTTATAATAAGCAACTTAAATTTTCATTTGATTACATTTCCTTATCTATAAAATTAAATACTTCACTCACTGGGCAGCTGAAAGTTAGGAGGGTCTAAAATGACAATGCTCATGGAAATGTTTTGTAAAATCCTACAAATAACAAAAGTATAAAATGGCCTTAATATTATCAATATAGTTAAAATTTAAAGTTATTGTTGACAAAGAGAAAAATGTCTATCACTACAAGAATACCAGAGGATAAGTCTTGTCTGATTTCAAAGAGCTGACAACTCAGTGAAGGACCTTAGACGATCTATACAAATAATCTTCCATGGGTTAGAGTGGAATACTAAATTCGAATTGAGTCAAGTGATCAACATGAGCAAAAATATAATCATTAAACTGGTATAGTCCAACAAAACTTGTGGAGGGTACAGAACTTAATTTATACTTCAAAAGATGATTAGGATTTTAAGAGAAGCAATGGTTAGTTAGGAAAGCCTGAGAAATGCTACCTTTAATTAATATTATTTTTTTCCAACTTCTTCCTCTAAGGAGTATTCCAAATATTAAATAAATTTCGATCCTCCCAGGCAAAGTCATTAGAAGCAGGCATAATGGTACAATCAATAACAGACAGATCAGGATTAATAAGAGGAAAGCAATTAAGAGAGATGAAAGGTCACGTTGCTTGGTGCTCAGCCATGTAAGAATGTTGGTTGCTTCGTCAGTTCGACCTTGCTCATGGTAAAGGGTTCATTCAGAAGTCTGGCATAAAAATATTCAAGTTGATAAAGTAGGTATTTTCTAAGTACAACATGTTCCTTTGGGCATGAGTTTAAAAGATCTGTCTCCAAATAGTAATTTGTCTTTTAGGAGTCTCAGAACTTAGAGGGACTCTCCTTAGGGAACTACTCGGTGGAGAACAGGCTCTTTTCCCTGTTTTACACCCCATTCCCTGATAGCTCAGCTGGTAAAAATCTGCCTGCAATGCAGGAGACCCCAGTTCAGCTCCTGGATTGGGAAGATGCCCTGGAGAAGGGAAAGGCTACTCACTCCAGTATTCTGGCCTGGAGAATTCCAAGGGTCGCAAAGAGTCAGACCTGACTGAGTGACTTTCACTTTCACCTTGAGACACGCTTTTGTGGTCCAACTCTAAAGCCGGCTCTTTAAAAACAAACAGGCTTTCATTAAAATGATTTGGGCCAAAATAAAATGAAACAGCTTTCTACTCTTGTAGACACAGAGAATTATAAAGAATTAGAAAAATTCTTAATAATCCCTCAAATTCAGACAACACAGGTTATACTGTTAGCATTTCCATCTGCCTTATATCTTTGGGGGCATGTAATGGATCGTGGCAGGTGAACTTTTGATCAAACAGTGATTACTCATCAAAGAAAAGCAGAAAGGGAGCGCAAGAATACCCTTAGTCCTTTTCACCTTAGCCGTTCTTGTTCTCTTTCTGATGATTCTTTTGCAATTGGTCACCTGGGACCTCATGAAAGAGTAACTACTAAAAACATTTGTTGAATGAATGAATGGATGAGTTGATCAAGCAGAGGCAAAAAAAAAAACAAACCCTCATTAGCTTTGAAAACAATGGCAGTGGACTCATCTTTTATTAAGTGCTACTGTATGTCAGGCATGGTGCTTAGATTCTTATACTCAGTGATGAATATTCATCACAACAGCCCCTTAAAGTGAGTTCTATTATTAGGTCAGTTTTATATATGAGAAATTGAGGCTCAAAGTTCAGCTCAGAAATAGAGTAGAATTAAGAAATAGACTAGAATTCAGAATCAAACCTATTGAATTCCAAAGCTAAGCTCTTAACCTCTGTAGGGTTTCTATCCCTATTATATCCTACTCAGGTTTGATAATTAGAAGAGACCTGGAGACAGAGAAAAAAAGGAGAGTAGAGGAGAACTTGGTATTACTTAGTAGCCTGGGTTAACCCTACTCTGCACAGTGGTGACATTTTTTGTGACATAAAATTAATTATTTCTGGTACTAACTTAATCATGCATCTTGGCACTATCCTACAGGTCTATGTCCTAGAAGCTTCAGTCTAATTCTTTCATCCATTGCCTACTTTCTTGATCCACTTACTTTATCTACAAATAATTGAACCAGGTATTTTTCCAGTGAAAGGAAACTTCTATCTAAAGTTCAATTAAGTTGACTTGGAAAACAATCTAACAAAATGAACTTCTGTTGCCTCAGCTATAAAACAAAACAAACTATAACAACTTAGAAAGGGAAAAGGGTATAATAATAATATCTTTAAAATTGTCTTTTCTCTGTATTGAAGCAATTGCATCAAATATTATAGGAAGACAATATGAAAATGTTCGCTATTGTGATTAGGAGACAGATACTCAGGTAAAGGAAGACTTCCATTAATTAAATCTTTTCTAGGAATTCTAGAGGATTAGGTAATAAAACTTTCCTGCTTTTTCCCAAAATCATTGTCCTTCATTCCCTATAGCCAAGCAACCTCAAATACTGACTTAGCTCACTACCAGGTGATTTAATATAAGCCCTTGGAATAATGCCTGCAGTTTTCCATTATACTAAAAACCATCTTCTCCTCTCATTCTTAAATTGTAAAAAAAAAAGGGGGGGGGCTTCTTTATTGTAGGCATCATGTACATACAGTATATCCATTATCACTGAATTCATAACCTTTAATAAACATGTCTACAGAGACCAGGTTGAGAATAAGATAGGCATAGGGGAAAAGACTATTTAAAGCTGATAAACTTCAAAACTGGGGGGAAAAATCATTACGTATTTTTCTACAAAAGTGTTTTTTCTCCTCCCATAAATCATGGTCAGTTTTCCAGTCCTAGGCTTCCCTGGGGGCTCTGTGGTAAAGAATGCGCCTGCCAATGCAGGAGACGCAGGTTCGATGAAATAAGAGAAACCACTGCAGTGAGGAACCCACACACTGCAACTAGAGAGTAGCGCCTGCTCGCCACAGCTGGAGAAGGCCCGCACGCAGCAGCAAAGACCCAGCGCAGCCACAAATAAATCAATCTTAAAAATTGTTTTTTTTGTCCTGTACATTACATTATCAACAAGAAAATGCAGTTGTTATTCTCATTATTATTAACCAACACTTATTTATGAACCAGATTATCTACCTACATGATTTTATCAATGGCATTTTAGTGATAAAGATTTTGGTGCCAAGCCAGTACTTAAAACCATATCTGTTTGGTTGAAATCTGAGTCATTTCTTTCTGCTACATTGTATTCTAAGCATAGTATTGTATGTAACAATTTATCAGACTGTTTTACTAGGAAATTATTAGTATCTGGTTAATTATATAATGTTAAGCTTGCTACATTCTTGAGGATGAATAGTTTCATTCTCTAGCACTGCATTTTGATGGGAATATATTTCAGGAATTGTAATATATATAGGGAAAAGATGGCTATTATATAAAATCTGATGTATAAGCCTTTGAATGAAATACATGTATCATTTAATTTTATCTTTCTACGCTACATCAATATGCAAAATGAAAACATTGTCTTTTCAAGATGTGTTTGCCTCCTGAGAATTTCATAAGTCTCTGTAATAATGAAATCTTGTCCCAGCCTGAAAGTATCTCTACAGTTAGACCAGAGTGGGGAAAAAAAAAAAGATTTCTTTCATGAACAACGTAGTTTCATCAAAAGAACAAAGAAACAGAGCTCTAAATACTGGATTTTCTGCTTCCCTGAGATGTTTAAGACTGTCAGAGGATGACAGGTTCTGATATTCTCATTCTGAATTTTAACCTTCCAACATATCCTTACACCATACTACACTCCAGACATTCGAGGAACACGACATGAGGAATGACGTTTATTGATTGCCTTCTCTATAGAGCAGAGCTGAGCCCTCTTTATACATTACCTTGTACAATCCCCATAAGATCTGTTATCAGTTTATGGGAAAATGCTGAAGCAAATCTCTCCACCACCACTTGAAAGAATATAAGATTGTTCATTTTATTATCATACCAACACATAATGAGATATGCAACTCTACTTTAAAGAAACTATATGAGTTCTACACCAGCAAAACTCGATACTGGCTAGAATGAAGCTCTACACATCCCCCAAAATAGGTGGAAGGATGGATACCCTCGTGAGAAAAAATCACAGGGGCTACTAATTTTTTATTGACCATCCAGATATGGCCTAGGAGAGAAGGAACCTTACAACACAAGCACACCCATCCTGGTTCTGCAACAAGGTGTGCCCTACAAGGGAGACGGATAGAAAGATTCTTGCCAAGAGTCCAAGTGCTTCGTTCTCCAAGTCTGTTGCCATTCAGCAAGTAATTAATCTAGCTGCCCTTGTTCAGAGTTAGTGTTCCACAAACAACCTTCAGCTATGATTTGTCTTTCCAGATTTGTTTGCTGGAGAGTGGAAAACAGATGAAATGATGGTGAAAATGTTGTGAAACACTGTGAAAATGTTAAAGATTCCCATCTAGGTGGCAATTTTTTTTTTCAATTATAAATCACTATCCTGGCATCCTGATTGCAGACTGATTTCCCAAGCCTGACTGTTTACAGTGAGAAAACAGACTGGTCAGTTTGACACGTCTTTCAGTCAACAGGAGAGTGAGATCTCTCATGGGAAAGGGATGAGTTGTCACTGTGATTTTACGCATCAGTCTCATATCTTGGTTCACATGGAGCATTGTGATAAAGGATATGGTGGTTGAGCATTGCCTTCTGAGACTGCAATCTACAAGCTAAGTCCTGTACCTTGGGATGTTCATTGAGGGTTTCCTATGGCTGCAGTTAACAATTTACCACAAACTTGGTGGACTAAAAAGACACAGATTTATTCTACAGTTCTAGAAATCAGAAGTCCAAAAATCAGTCTCACTGGGCCAACGTCAAGGTGTTGTCAGAGCCATGCTCTTGCCAGAGGCTTGAGGGAAGACCGTTTCGTCACCCTTTCCAGCTCCAAGTGCTGCATTCTAGGCGTGTGTTGATTCTTGGTCCCTTCCTCCATTTTCAAAGATAGCAGTGAGCATCCTGATTCAGTGGTCACCTTGTCTTACTTTTCTGGGTCAGATTTATCTCTGTCTCTCTCTTATAAAGACACATGTGATGGCATTTAGAGCCTAACCAGATGATCTAAAATTAATCTCTTCATCTGAAGATCTTTAATTCAGTAACATCTACCAATCTCTTTTGTCATGTAGGATAAGATACACAGGTTCCAGGAATTAGGACCTGGGCCTCTTTGGGAGCCATTATTCAACCTACCACACCATCTTTGGAGGTCTTGTCAAGAAGTGAATACATACCCATTTCTATATTTGTTGGGAGGATACTTTAACATTTCCTTTGAAATTCAACAACCATTATGTATCAGTGAGGGCTGCACCAGGACACAGGACTCATCACAGGTGGTTCAAGTCAGTGGAGGTGGACACGATTAAGAGAGCAAACAATGAATGTGAGACACTGAGTGATTAGCAACAATGGGCGACTTACATCTGATTTCTCCAGGTCGATAGGTGCAATGAGAAAACATTATTGGAGCCCAGTAATATATAGGAACCATATAGGGACCATGAGGAGGGTCCACTTGGTAAGAGACCTGGTCATGACAAGACAAAAGACAAAACTGCTCCCAGAGACCTGGCGCAAGGGTAGGGAGAAAGTGAGAAACACCTGGATGTAGCTTTCAACCTGCTAGTGTTCCCATTGGTCAGTCCCAACCCGAACTCATCTGAGAGGAGAGCCCAGTGGGGAGGCAAACACAGAGCTAAGTGTCTGCAGCACAGAATGTGTCAGAAAAGGGTAGAAAATTAATAAATACCTGGAAGGTAGGGAGGAAGCATACCAGACACATATTATCCCCACATTACCTATAAAACAATGAGTTTCAGAAAAACATCGAATTCAACTAAAAGTAACATGACAAGTGGTTGACCTAAAATTTGAACCTATATCTGTCTGAGACTTGAAAATCCTTTTTTTATTTCTTTCACAGCTTGCTGCTTTATAGCCTTTAGAGTTTAAGTTTGCCTCATTTTATATTTCTGCCTTGGAATTGCTTAACAGCAGTCAAGCACTAAAGAATATTTTTGATTTTCATAACCATTCAATATACAAAATTATATTATCTTCTCATTTATAATCTCAAATTGGTTTGAATCTCCCCCCAACTGTGTCTCACCCCCAGCATTATTTCTTTAGCTTGGAGGGAAATTTTTTTTCCTTGATTCAATTATTCATCCTTATAGCAAACTCTGAATCAAGAATAATTAAATTCTGCATTTCCCACCCCCAATCCTATGTTCAAAATAATTTTCTTCCATGATAGATCTCGGTTTCTAAGGGTATTTCTGCCTGCTCACCAATGTCTACACAGAGAGAATTAATTTAGAAGCAGAGTTTACTAATAGGCCCATTATACTCTTAGCCCCTGCCAGATTTCCAGATTTTACATTTCTCCGGACAGATGATTTTAACCAGCAACTCTCTCCCATTTCTTCCAGGCAGAGCTAATGCACTCAGCGTGACCTCCTCCCCAGCCTGACCATCTTCATGTCTAAACTGAATCCACTTCTTATCCACTCACTGAATCACTCTCCCTAACTTTCCATGGACATCCCTGGCTCTCCACTCCTTTCCCACATGCCCTGACTCATCACCATTCTAAAAAATCTGCATTGGGTGGCACTGTGTCTGCTGCTTTGGAAATTAGAGCTGGGCTCCAATTCTATGCGCTGCTTACAAACCACCTTTCCCCTTGCTCCTCTCCTGATACCACCATGAGGCCGGAAACTCTCCCAGAAGAGAAGGGGAGAGGTGCAATCAATAGTGTCCCTAAACAGAAAGCCACCACAGGGAGCCGAAGGCCTCTGATTAAGACGCTGCCCTGAGCATGACTGATATGCCTGTCTGTGTTGCATGCAAACCAGCCGCCTACGCCCATTCTCCCTGATGTTTCACTCCCCTCACAGAACCAGGAGCGCCTGAAGAGAAAATGGTGCCAGGGTCTGCTGAGGGCTTAAAGGGAATTACTGACAGGTGATTGTTCTTTCTCCTTGAATTGTGCTATACTTAGTTCAGCTCAGTTCAGTCGCTCAGACGTGTCTGACTCTTTGCGACCCCATGAATGCCAGGCCTCCCTGTTCATCACCAACTTCCAGAGTTTACCCAAACTCATGTCCATTGAGTTGGTGATGCCATCCAACCATCTCATCCTCTGTCACCCCTTCTCCTCCTGCCTTCAAACTTTCCCAGCATCAGTCGTGTCCAACTCTTTGTGACCCCGTAGACTGTAGCCTGCCAGGCTCCTCTGTCTGTGGGATTCTCCAGACAAGAATACTGGAGTGGGTTGCCATGCCCTCCTCCAGGGGATCTTCCCAACCCAGGAATCAATCGAACCCAGGTCTCCCACACTGCAGGCGGATTCTTTATTGTCTGAGCCACCAGGGAAGCCCTCTCCTTGAATTAGGATTCTGTCATCAATTAGGAGAGATTTCATAGAAATGGCAATTGAAAATGAAAGATCCCCGTTAGGTCACACCAACCAAGCTCACTGTGAGTTTCCCATTAAAGAGAGCTAGCTCCCAACGGTCTGTTTATGCAACTTGATCCAGTTCAGCTTCCAACCGTCCTGATGCTCTCTTGACACCTTGGACTTGTAAGTGAAGTGAAAGTCTTACTGACTCGGTTGCGTCTGACTCTTAATGACCCCATGAATATAACCCACCAGGTTCCTTTGTCCATGGATTCTCCAGGCAAGAATACTGGAGTGGGTGGCCATTTCTCTCTCCAGGGGATCTTCCCAACACAGGGATCGAATCCAGGTCTCCCATATTACAGGCAGATTCTTTACTGCCTAAGCCAGCAGGAACATCCCCTTGGACTTGTATGTTGCAGTTAAATGAGGCTCACAGTATTTTTATACAACCAAATCCTGGAACACGAGGCTGACTGTAGGTCTGCTGAATTTTACTCAAGACCTCTCTAAAACTGGAAACTTTCAAAATAATCCCATTTTCTGAGGCTCTTGGTGGATATTAAATACATACATAGGCATGTAATACTGAATGCATTTACAATGGGTACATGCATAAATAGCAAAACAAAGTTTACAACGTTGTACCAAGTTGTAAAAGCTTACAATATACGAGCAGGCTATATATTTCTACTTTAGCTATATACTGTAAATTCATGTATATAGAATACTTATACTATAATTTATATACAATATTATATATTGTACAAATCTGTACTACAACAGGGCAATATTATACTTATTATACGTCAGGCAATGAGATCAGCCACTGTAAGAGGGAAAGCTAATAGCTGTCATTTGCATCTTACATAGCATATCCAAGAATTTTATATACCATTAAACTTCCTTAAAATTCTAATGAATATCATTAGCCTCATTTTGCATGAGTTAAATTCAAGCTAGTAAAGGAATCTGCCCTACTTTGCACCATTGGTGAATAGCAGAGCTGGGACTGGAACCATTTGCTCTGTTCATTGACAGAAACACAAAGTAGGATAGCTGTGGTCCCTGCCATCCAGTAATTTATGATTATATTGTGGAAATAAGATATCCACAGGTACGAGGTCAGGTGACAATACAAAGGTGAAGGTGAAGTCGCTCAGTCGTGTCCGACTCTTTGCAATCCCGTGGACTGTAATGTACTAGGCTTCTCTGTCCATGGGATTCTCCAGGCAAGAATACTGGAGTGGATTGCCATTTCCTTCTCCAGGGGATCTTCCCGACCCAGGGATCAACCCCGGTCTCCCGCATTGGAGGCAGACGCTTTAACCTCTGAGCCACTAGGGAAGCCTTGTGACAATACCAAACCACATAGGAAATATCCTGGGTGACAAAAATGACTAATCCCAAAACTAATTGCATAAATAATAAGTACTTGGAATTCAGCAGAGAGAGAGCTTGCTTGTTTTCTATTGCTTGTAGCCATGCTCCCTGCAATCTTTCTGCATAGTTCCTCTTCTTCCTAGGCATTCGCGGCCATCACAAACCTTTGGGCAATTAGTCTCCGTCATCATCTTGTCAGTTATTGAAGTTTATCATATACTTGGCCTCTGACAGTTCCTAAAAACTCAATACTTCCAACCTGCCACGACTATATTTTCTTTCACTTCACTGAACTCTTTCCAATAGTATTTTATCTTTCTGGAACTGTGCTACTTTACCAAGCAAAGGAAATATACCAGTTCAAATGAAACCAGGAGTCATCTGAAATAACCATACACCCTCTCACCAAGTTCTACTTCTCCTTTTTCTACATCACGAGTGGGATATTTTGTCACAGATATTTAGATATTTATCAGGGACAGCAGAGCTCAGAGAGTGCAAGCTACTTGCCAATCAGTGCCAGAAATTCATGTCATGGTGGGAAGGTGATAGCTTTAGCGGAGGAGTCGCTGAAATTTGGCAAGAAACTACATTTAAAAATTTAGGGAACTCTTCAGTTATTTAAATCATGAGTATTTTCAAAAATATTTCAGTTAGCAGCTTGCATCCTTCTAGAAGAATGTCTAGCTCCTACACAGGTTAGCCCTGCCACACAGGAGTTCCAGAGTAGCAGTCCTGTGTGCTATGTGCTCAGTAGTGCCCGACCCTTTGTAATCCCATGGACTGTAGCCCTGCCAGGCTCCTCTATCCATGGAATTTTCCAGGCAAGAATACTGGAATGAACAGCCATTTCCTTCTCCAGGAATTAAACCAGTGTCTCCTGCACTGGTGGATTCTTTACCACTAGCGCCACCTGGGAAGGCCTGGTTACAAAGCAGTCTTATTAGTCTTAAAAAGAAAGGCAGGAAGGAAGGAAGGAGGCATGGAAGGAAGGGAGAAAAAAATGTATAATAACAAAAATTGACCTATTTTAATCTACTATTAAAAACTATGTTTACCCTTCTGTCATTCAAAAGAGGGTTTCAGCATTTTATATTACATATATATGTAAACTATAAATTTACATTGAATTTACATTGCTATTCAATGTAAATATGAGCAGGTGGCTCAGTGGTAAAAGATTCTGTCTGCAATGCAGGAGCCCCAGGAGACGTCGGTTCCATCACTGGGTCAGGAAGATCCCATGGAGGAGGAAGTGGTAGCCCATTCTAGTATTCTTGTCTGGAGAATCCCATGCGATCCCATGGGGTCGCAAAGAGTCGGACACGACTGAAGCGACTGAGCATGCCTGCAGCTCTGAGTTTCCTAGTAGCCAAAGTGAAAGGAAGA
This sequence comes from Aepyceros melampus, assembly GCA_006408695.1. Lineage (NCBI taxonomy): Eukaryota > Metazoa > Chordata > Mammalia > Artiodactyla > Bovidae > Aepyceros > Aepyceros melampus. Next base: position 233,338 of record SJXQ01010815.1, on the reverse strand, counting down.
AAGAGCACAAAGGTTGTACAGTTCCATTATTTCATGATAAAAGAATCAATACCTTCACAAGTGGCTAACATCTTGCTGCTTCTATATTATAAGGCACTTACCAGGTAAAAGATTCTCTACAATTATCATCTAATTTCATCATAATAATAGCCATCACTAACTAATTTAGTATTTTAGTTTGTGCCAGGCACTGTTTTAAAGGCTTCACATATATTAACCAATTTAATTTTCACAGTAATTTTGGATATAGATTCTATTATTATCCCTCTTTTAGAGATGAGGAAATCAAAGTACAGAGGGTTAAGTGATTTGCCCAAAGCCACATGACTAGTAAGTACTAGTGCTTGTGTGCATGCTAAGTCACTCTGGTCCTGTCCGACTCTTTGCAACCCCCTGGACTCTAGCCTGCCAGGCTCCTCTGTCCATGGGATTCTCCAGGCAAGAATATTGGAGTGGGTTGCCATACCCTCCTCCAGGGGATCTTCCCAACCCAGGGATCCAACCTGGGGCTCTTACATATCCTGCATTGCAGGTGGGTTCTTTACCATGATCGTCACCTGGGAAGCCAGTAAGTACTAGTACTGCAACTCAAACTTCAGCCTGGTTTCAGGATTCAAACTCTTAACCACGAGACTATACTGGACCTCAATTAATCCTCTATAGCAGCATACTAAGAAAGAATAGGATAAAGTTATTGAGCCACAGTCACTAAGATAAGAATTTCTAGACCGAGGGGTTCAGATCAAATACTAACCAGTTCCAAAGCCTACATCTATTCCATGTGTGTGAGTGAAAGTCACTCAGTTGTGTCCGACTCGTGTGCCCACATGGACTATACAGCCCATGGAATTCTCCAGGCCAGAATACAGAGTGGGTAGTCTTTCCTTTCTCCAAGGGATCTTCACAACCCAGGGATCGAACTCAGGTCTCCTGCATTGCAGGTGGATTCTTTACCAGCTGAGCCACAAGAGAAGCTCATATCTATTCCATAGTGATCCATATAAAATGGTATCCCATGGGTCTTTATACAAAGCATATTCAAAAATTTAGAGCCGTGATATACAGGAGTTTTTATATTGACTTGTGATAAACATTCAATCTAGGTCTGAGCTTCCTAGTAGCCAAAGCAATGGGGAAGAGTACAAAGGTTTATAATGCCATTATTTTAAGATAAAAGAGCCAAAACCTTCATGAATGACTTTTTTGCTGCTTCTATATTATATTAAAATTTACCTCACTAAAGATATTTCTATACAAGGTTAAACTAAAGGGGCCCAGGAATGGTACTAATACTTTCTGGTAGCCTAGCTCAATTCTAATAATTTACTTAGTCCTGAAGAAATAATTGAAATGAAACTATCTTACAAGCACTTGAAGCAACACTTTTTCTCTTAATGTTTTGGTAAAAGCTGGGTATCGGTTGTAGAATAAAGACTCCCATGCTGAAGCAATCCAAGAAGACAGAGACAATATTCTATTCTATGAGAGTCTACTAGGAGAGTTGAGGATTCTGAACTAAAGTCCCATCAGGCTATCGGAATACAGATTTGAGGTGATGCAGAAGAAATCAAATCAATTAGAACATATGGTGCTTTGGGCATAGATATTTGCTACTCACTAAAAATCCATGTGTTACCCTCATAGATCCAAGTTTCTCACAGTTAAGCAAGGCCATACGAAAAGTTCTGGCCAAGAGGCCATGAGGGGTGATGTGTATCACTTCTAGACCAGAACACAGAGCAACCAATATGTTTTCTGCCCTAACTTTGGTAATGCTGAGTTCTCATGTTCAGATGATAAGACTACAAACTGTCAGAACATCTCTTCAGCCTGAGGTTTGAGCAGCTGAAAACCTATGGCTAATAGCCTACTTAATGATGAAAGACCAAATGCTTTCCCCCTAAGACTGGGGTTGGAAAGATCCCATGGAAAAGGGAATGGCAACCCACTCCAGTGTTCTTGCCTGAGAATTCCATGGATAGAGGAGCCTGTCTGGCTATAGTCCTTGGGGTTGCAAACAGTTAGACATGACTGAGCGACTAACGTAACACACCAAGCTGCACTGGACGTGAGGAACAAGACAGAAATTAATCTTTTCAAAAAATAGTTACTTATTTTTTGGTTGTGCTTGGTCTTAGTTGTGGCATGCAGGTTCTTTAGTTGTGCCATGTGGGATTTAGTCCCCTGACCAGGGATCAAACTCAAGACTCTGCATTAGGATCACAGTTTCTCAGGCACTGAACCACCAAGGAAGTCCTCAGAATTAACCTTTGTGGTCGTCATTGCTATGTCATTGATATTTCAAGGTTAATTTGTTTTTGCAGCAAAGCCTATTCTATCCAAACTAACATAGCACTTCAGTACTTCCCAGTAGAGACTGCATCTAAAAGATTCAAAGTGTCTTGAAATTTCCAACAAATATATACTTTACAAAGTTTAGTGTAAAGAGATATTTAACTTTCTCTCAATATTGTTATTTCTACACATGATATTATATTCATGAAATGAAACATTTTCACAACGAATCAATGTACCAATTTTTTTGGTTGTTGTTTTTCTGGGCTTTTATTTACTGCTCTTTGCTACTTGTCCTTCAGTCATGTTTTATTTGTGTATTGAACACCTGTATCTGTGACACATTTTTCTTTAAAATCAAGTGGCTGGGCTTTTCTCCCCCTGAATCTAGTCATTTGTTTTTCTGCCATTTTAAAGGTGTTAAAAATCTCAGTTCCAATCTACAGCTTGTCATAACATTAACTAACTCCACAGGCATGCCTTTGGAGTAGGTACAGTTAAAATATTCAATAATAGCCTGCATAATTATACCTTTGGGAACTGTCCCATATCTCAGCCACCAGGTGGCAATTTCATCACATTATATGTCCCATTAGGTAAGCAATGGCCTAAATGGTGTGAAAGATGATTTTTTCCTCTGCAAGCTTGTGCTATAAGGAAAGGCAGAGAGACACCGGAACAAAGCTCAGGAGTGTCGGTGAAGAGAGACTGAAGCCCTCCATTGTCTGGAGGGCGGGAAGTCCTTGCTTTCTACATGTTTGTGGCTACAACTAGCGTACTGCAATGGTTTCCAGATTCTATGCACCAAAGAAATAACTCAGCACTCAGTTGAGATGACATAAAGCAGAAAAGTAAGTTTAGGGTACCTATAGGTATTCTGTCACTCTAATATTAGAAGTCAGATCATTTCTTGGGAAACCATAGACCTAAACTTCTCCCTTAACTGAAGCTTCCAATTTGAAGTTCGGTATTGTCACTGTTTTTCTACACTTAATGAGTGCCCACTCAATGACCCTCAAATTTTAGTGGAACCTGAGTCACCTGGAGAGCTGGAGTCTACCCAAGAGTTTCTGTTCCGTATGTACAGAGTCAAGCTTGATAATTTACATTGCTAATGAGAACCTAGGTTATACTAATGCTGCTTATTCAGGAAACACTTTAAGAACCATGGCTCTGCTATGCGCCAAGTCCTGGAGATACCACAGTGAAGACATCATAGTTGTTGCCTGACAGAATCCCTTTTTGATTGTAAGACAATATTTCAGCTTTCTAAGGTTCACTTTTCTTATCTGTAAATGAGGATAATACTGTCTATACTTTAGGTTTTCTATAAGATAGATAAAATACATTCAAAGGTTTTGTCCTATAGTTAGAAAATATAAAACTCTCAATACATGGTAGCTCGTAAGAACTGAGCATCCTGATGAGGAAGCAGGCAACTCTAATCCACTATGAGAAGGGCCAGGGTCAACTCCAACTCGAGTGGAAGTAATCACTCATCAGGAAGCCCTTTCTAACAAGCCCTTTACCCCTTCCTACCAAAGGCAGATAAATTAAAGGAATTAGCATCTGTTAGTATATCATGAGAAATGCTGGACTGGAAGAAACACAAGCTGGAATCAAGATTGCCGGGAGAAATATCAATCACCTCAGATATGCTGATGACACCACCCTTATGGCAGAAAGTGAAGAGGAGCTAAAAAGCCTCTTGATGAAAGTAAAAGAGGAGAGTGAAAAAGTTGGCTTAAAGCTCAACTTTCAGAAAACGAAGATCATGACATCTGATCCCATCACTCCATGGGAAATAGATGGGGAAACAGTGGAAACAGTGTCAGACTTTATTTTTTTGGGCTCCAAAATCACTGCAGATGGTGACTGCAGCCATGAAATTAAAAGACGTTTACTGCTTGGAAGAAAAGTTATGAGCAACCTAGATAGCATATTCAAAAGCAGAGACATTACTTTGCCAACTAAGGTCCATCTAGTCAAGGCTATGGTTTTTCTTGTGGTCATGTATGGATGTGAGAGGTGGACTGTAAAGAAGGCTGAGCACCGAAGAATTGATGCTTTTGAACTGTGGTGTTGGAGAAGACTTGTGAGAGTCCCTTGGACTGCAAGGAGATCCAACCAGTCCATTCTGAAGGAGATCAGCCCTGGGATTTCTTTGGAAGGAATGATGCTGAAGCTGAAACTCTAGTACTTTGGCCACCTCATGAAAAGAGCTGACTCATTGGAAAAGACTCTGATGCTGGGAGGGGTTGGGGGCAGGAGGAGAAGAGGACGACAGAGGATGAGATGGCTGGATGGCATCACTGACTCGATGGACGTGAGTCTGAGTGAACTCTGGGAGTTGGTGTTGACAGGGGGGCCTGGCGTGCTGCAATTCATGAGGTAACAAAGAGACAGACACCACTGAGCGAGTGAACTGAACTGATCTGTTTCCATGATTTTCTACATAAACAATAACATTTTATTTCAGAATCAAATTATTGGAAAATTCTGAAGAAGTTTTAATCAGCAAAATGTTAATATATCACTAATGTCCATAACTAAATAAAGTAGCAACACTATAGGTGGCTGTGACCAATGTGATGCAGACGAAAGCAATGATGATTATGTTCATTTCTGCCACCAGATTGGATAACAATTCCAAGAAATCAGGTGTCAAAATGTGGAAAACTGTGCATCTGAGTCAACAAAACATAATATATACAAGTACATTAATAGTAGCACTGTCTATAATGACAAAAACTTGAAAGGAAAAAAGAATCCTTCCACAATGGGCAAGTTAGTAAATTAGCGAACCTTCACACAATGGAATACTATGCTTTCTTCAGAGGATAAGATGACATTATGTGAACTGATATGGAAGTGTGTCCACAGAATACTGTATAAAGCAAAAAATTAAACAATAAAAAAGCCAGAATAAAACTCGTAAAAACAAAGAAAAGAAAGGCGATAGAATCGAGCAACCTGCCTAGTGCAAATGCAGACCACGTCTTAAATTTGCGATGCTGGGCAAGTTATTTAACCTCCTATGTTCAGTTTCTCATTTGCAAAATGAGGAAAACAACAGTAACAATGTGAAAGCTGTTATAAGAATTAAAGGATTAGCCTATTTAAAGTGCTTAGACTGGTCCTGGTTCATGATACTTATTATTACACATGGTTGTAAAATAAAATTAAATAGATGATGCATACTCATTTCAAACTAGGGGTGCGTCTTCCTATCACAACAGGAAACAGTAAAGGCAGCTTCAAAATGACTGAAGAGATTTAAGCCAAGGTAATGCTTCAATGCTGCCAGTGAACTGGATTGAACAGATTCAGGTATGATCTTTCCCTTCTCATGAAATTTAGCAAAGAATGTGACTTGAACTTTGGCATCTATCTGTGCAGGATATTTTCCATTCTTCCATCAGATAGACTGTCTACTCTAATAGGGATCTGAGTTGAGTTAACAGGCTCCCTGGAACCTCTGGCTTCCGATTTGGTGGAACCAGCTTAAGGAGATTATAAAGCAGGAGGAAAGTATGACCAGGCTTTCATCCCCTGGCTTGCATTCTCCTTTGTTGGACTGAATCCCAAAGGACACAGACCTCAGATTCTCTCACCACAGCTGCTCTTCTCAAATGTGATACTCTTTCCTTTTCAGACCATGAACACTAGTCCTGGGATACTTTACTATTTTTTATTGGCTTCCCTGCCCACACCTTATAAATGGTCTATTTATAAATCCTGCCTCACTCATCCAGTTGGAGTGTGCCATCTATTTTCTTCCAGGACCTGAAGTAAGACAGCACTCCAAGGGAGGTGCCCTCTCGTTAATTAAATTCTACAATGAAAAGATTACTCTTAAGTAGAGTTACTTAAATTCCAGCTCAACCAGCTCAAGTGAAGCAACTACAAAGTCAAAATGGACTTTCTTAGCTTCATTAATTAGAAAACAGGCAATGAAACAGCTATTCTTCTTTTCATGGTGGGGTGTCCATGGTTTTATAATATTGCCAGAAATACAGAATTTTTGAAGCTCTATTTGCCAATCATGTGTCCTTTGGTCCTGCTCAATTCTAAAGAGTAACCCATGCTGCTGCTGCTAAGTCACTTCAGTCATGTCTGACTCTGTGCGACCCCATAGACGGCCGCCCATCAGGCTCCCCTGCCCCTGGGATTCTCCAGGCAAGAACACTGGAGTGGGTTGCCATTTCCTTGTCCAATGCATGAAAGTGAAAAGTGAAACTGAAGTCGCTCAGTCAGGTCCGACTCTTCGAGATCCCATGCACTGCAGCCTACCAGGCTCCTCCGTCCATGGGATTTTCCAGGCAAGAGTACTAGAGTGGGGTGCCATTGTCTTCTCCGAAGAGTAACCAATACACCTAAACAATAACAGAATGAAAATACAGTGCCACATTATTTTTAGCTATCAATCCAGCATGCACTCCCAATGTAGGGCTTATTGGTAAAACGCTATATTATCCTTCAATTAAAAAATAAATTAAAAAAATTTTAAGGCTATGTTTAAGTTCAATACTATAAATTTTTGAGCCACTTAAAGATAAAATGATTATTCCAAGGACAAAGAGAGCATGGACTAATGCCTTTATGGTATGTAACGTTCCCCAATAGTAAATGGTGGACCCATGCAAATCATATGATCAAATTAACTCCCTTTCCCTTGAATAAAAAAAGAGAAGAGAGCTTAAAACACTGATATTTGAAGTACAGGGAAGAATAGCATAGCTTGTTGTTGTTTAGTCACTATGTCATGTCTGACTCGGAGAAGGCAATGGCGACCCACTCCAGTACTCTTGCCTGGAAACTCCCAAGGACGGAGACGCCTGGTAGGCTGCAGTCCATGGGGTTGCGAACAGTCGGACCCGACTGAATGAATTCACTTGCACTTTTCACTTTCATGCATTGGAGAAGGAACTGGCAACCTACTCCAGTGTTCTTGCCTGGAGAATCCGAGGGACCAGGGAGCCTGGTGGGCTGCCGTCCATGGGGTCGCAGATACGACTGAAGTGACGCAGCAGCAGCATGTCTGACTCTTTGCAACCCCAGGGACTGTAGCCTTCCAGGCTCCTTTGTCTTTGGAATTTGCCAGGCAAGAATACTGTTGCCATTTCCTTCTCCAGGAGAATCTTCCTGACCCAGGGACTGAACACACATCTCCTGCACTGGTCGTAGGATTATTTACCACTTAGCCACCTGGGAAGCTCCAGAACAGAATACTAGGGACACCAGTATATCATACTATGGAATAATTATCACTCGAACTCTGGTGTGAAGAGGGAATTGGATCTCTTCTACTCCAGAAGCCAATCCACTCTTTTATGTGCAGAAAACCAATGGTTGGCAATATTTCAATTCATTATTTTCAGAAAAGAGTTGGAGCCAAACAAATCTGAGAAACAATGGACCTAGAGAGGAACATCAGATTATCTTTCCTATATATCTCCAGTTCTCACAGGCTCCCGCAAAGGCATTTCCTGTCTCTTGGCTCCTCCAGAACTAAGCTATTGCAATGGCTTTCTCAATTACAGATTGCCACTTACCACAACTGACAGTGCCTCAGATCATAAACTCCTTGCAAAATTCAGACTTAAAACTGAAGAAAGTAGCGAAAACCACTACCATTCAGGTATGACCTAAATCAAATCCTTTACAATTATACAGCGGAAGGCACAAATAGATTCAAGGGATTAGAGCATAGATAGATAGAGCGCCTAAAGAACTAAGGATGGAGGTTCACAACACTGTGTAGAAGGCAGTGATCAAGACCATCCACAAGAAGAAGAAATGCAAAAAGACAAAATGATTATCTGAGTCGGCCTTAAAAATAGCTGAGAAAAGAAGAGAAGTGAAAGGCAAAGGAGAAAAGGAATGATACACCCATCTGAATGCAGAGTTCTAAAGAATAGCAAGGAGAGATAAGAAAGCCTTCCTCAGTGATCAGTGCAAAGAAATAGAGGAAAACAATAGAATGGGAAAGACCAGAGATCTCTTCAAGAAAATCAGAGATACCAAGGGAACATGTCATACAAAGATGGGCTCAATAAAGGACAGAAATGGTATGGACCTAACAGAAGCAGAACATATTAAGAAAAGGTGGCAAGAATACACAGAACTATACAAAAAAAGATCTTCACGACTGAGATAATCACGATGGTATGATCACTCACCTAGTGGCAGACATCCTGGAATGTGAAGTCAAATGGGCCTTAAGAAGCATCACTACAACAAAGCTAGTGGAGGTGATGGAATTCCAGCTAAGCAATTTCAAATCCTAAAAGATGATGCTGTGAAAGTGCTGCACTCAATATGCCAGCAAATTTGGAAAACTCAGTGGTGGCCACAGGACTGGAAATGGTCAGCTTTCATTCCAATCCCAAAGAAAGGCAATAACAAAGAATGTTCAAACTCCCACAAAATTTGCATTCATCTCGATGCTAGCAAAGTAATGCTCAAAATTCTCCAAGCTAGGCTTCAAAAGTACATGAATGGAGAACTTCCAGATGTTGAATCTGGATTTAGAAAAGGCAGAGGAACCAGAGATAAAATTGCCAACATCCATTGGATCACTTGAAAAGCAAGAGAATTCCAGAAAAACATCTACTTCTGCTTCATTGACTATGTTAAAGATTTTGACTGTGTAGATCAAAACAAATTGTGGAAAATTCTTAAAGAAATGGGAATACTAGACTGCCTTACTTGCCTCCTGAGAAATCTGTGTGCAGGTCAAGAGGCAACAGTTAGAACCAGACATGGAACAACGGACTGGTTCCAAATTGGGAAAGGAGTACGTCAAGGCTGTATACTGCCACCCTACTTATTTAACTTATATGCAGAGTACATCATGCAAAATTTTAGGCTAGACGAAGCACAAGCTGGAACCAAGAATGTTAGGAGAAATATCAATAACCTCAGATATGCAGATGACACCACCCTTATCACAGAAACCAAAGAACTAAAGAGCCTCTTGATGAAAGTGAAAGAGGAGAGTGAAAAAGTTGGCTTAAAAGTCAACATTCAAAAAACTAAGATCATGCATCAGTTCATGGCAAATAGATGCAGAAACAATACAAACACTGACAGATTTTACTTTCTTGTGCTCCAAAATTACTGCAGCTGGTGACTGCAGCCATGAAATTAAAAGATGCTTCCTTCTTGGAAGAAAAGCTATGACCGACCTAGACAACATATTAAAAATCAGAGACATTACTTTACCAAGAAAAGTTCATTTAGTCAAAGCTATGGTTTTTCCAGTTCTCATATGGATGTAAGTATCAGACCATATAAATAAAACTGAGCACTGAAGAACTGATGCTTTTGAACTATGGTGTTGGAGAAGACTCAAGAGTCCCTTGGACCTGCAAGGAGATCCAACCAGTCCATCCTAAAGGAGATCAGTCCTGGGTGTTCATTGGAAGGACTGATGCTGAAGCTGAAACTCCATTACTTTGACCACTGATGGGAATAACTGACTCATTGGAAAAGACCTTGATGCTGGGAAAGAAAACTGAAGGCAGGAGAAACGGGTGACAGAGGATGGGATGGTTGGATGATAATCACTGACTTGATAGACATGAATTGAGCAAGCTCCCAGAGTTGGTGTTGGATAGTGAAGCCTGGCATGTTGTATTCCATGGGGTCACAAAGAGTCAGACACAACTGACTGAACTGATCTGGCACTTAGCGCCTCACTCTGCAAGGACTGAGACATGTGCTGCTGCAGCTGCTGAATTTCAACACCCCCAGAAAGGAGTTCAGAGAGGAGAGCAAAAATGAGGCACTCTGTGCCCAGCAGAAAAACTGGCAGAACAGATCTTCAGATAGTTAGATATTTTCAGGAGCCGATTTTATAAGCCCAAGTCTTGTATCTCCTCATATCTATAAAAGCACTAAAATCCTTCATGGTGATGACTGTTCCTCATGCCTGCTAAGTCATTTCAGTCGTGTCCGACTCTGTGTGACCCCATAGACGGCAGCCCACCGGGCTCCTCGTGCCTAGCAGAATCATTCTCAAAAAAAAAAAAAAAATGTGCTTGATTGCCTGTATTGCCTCCTCACCAAAACCACACGTATACTGACCTTCCTTTCTACTTCTTTGGAACAGTTTCTTGGAGCTAATTGAGGCACTGTCTCCCAGGCTATAGTCCACATTTTGCCCCACATAAAACTTAACTCACAACTCTCACATTGTGCACTTTTTTAAGGCAACAGCTTTCTTCAGCTGCTATCTCTGAGTACCTTACTATCCCCATTTAATGCCCTTTCTCATACCCACACCTCTATATGCAGGTTGTCATTAAATTCTCTTCATCTAACCATCTGGGAAGAAACATTTGAAGTCTGTAGAGGAGTTACAGTAGGAATTGCTCTTTTGAATCCCATCCCAGACCAAAGAAGGTCGAGTTTTGAGATTTAATTAATATTTAATAAGACCCCATTATACATTCTAGACACTCCATTCTGCTGGCAAATACACACTGGAGAAGACACAATGTCACCTTTATTTTACAGATATGGAAACTGAGACAAGGGAATGGCATATGACTTACCCACAGTCACTTACTGACAAATGGTTTTCTCAGAATTTGAACCTCAAGTCTCTTACTAAAAAGAGCAAAGAAGACTGAAGATTAGGGGTCAACATGAAGCGGAAGATGTTGACATGTAAAGGTTTTGATCAATAAATCTGTGATATAAACGCCGACCCCTGCTTCCTTTTAAGCACATATAAATAAGATGTGGGTCACAGTCTATTTGCAGGGTTTCATTCCAGAATTAACCCATGAATATATGGCTTATTTCCCAGGGCAATGCCACATGGGGACTCATATTCAGGATACCTTAAAGTTACCAAAATTACAAATACCAGTGTGAAAGTGTCTCTGCCCAGACAACAAAAGAGTTTTACAGAAAATGAAAAAACAATAGGGAGAGAAATCTCAGAAGTTCCTGACAGCCTAAAAAAGAGAACTAGATCAAAAAGAGGGCAAAGGTCATTGCTCAGCACAAAGTGAAATAATAACAATGATGATGACAGCTAACATTTATTGAATGCTTATTATTTTCCAAGCATTGTCATAGGTGCTTTGTGTTTGCTACCTCATTAAATTTCACAACCATCATATGAGCTATACATTATTATTATTATCCCCATTTTGGATATGAGAAGCTGAGGCTCAGTGAGATTAATTAACTAGTTTAATTAACACTTAGAAAAGAATATTTCACTTGATCTGCATTTTCAGCCACATTTCATGAGAAGGAGTCTGTGTTTCATGCTGCCAAGACAATTGGATAGGAATGGCAGTTCTAAAAGACATTTTCTAAAAGACCTGCTGGGCTGGAAATAATTGAAGCCAGACCCTGCACCCTAGTTCTTTTTCTTAGCTACATTTCATTTAGCTAGCTGGAGAACAATTATCTTAATCCCTGTCTTTTCTGCTCTAAAATGTCACATTAAAGAGTAACCATCCATCAGTTAGCCTTATGGCATTTAATTATAACTCGGTTTCATTCATGTGAAAGTCCTAAGAAAGTCTACTAACCTGGGGACAATTCTATGCTGAACTTGAAAGATGGTTGGGCTGTCTGTGCTAATGATCAAAGAACGAAGCCAGGTTAATAGGAGTTCATTCCCATTTTCCAATTCACGTCTAAACTCAGCAACTCTGTGATAACCTTTTGACTGCTGAAAGTGGAACTGAGAGGGCCTAGTTCAGCAGCTATGTAGTCATGATAATAAAATCCATGGTTGCTACTAAAATTCTTCCATCTAAAATGAAAGTCAGCATGATACATAAGAAAGAACAAGGGCCTGGAAGACACAAAAACGTCGGCTCCAGTCTGGATATGGCTACAGTTCAGTTCAGTTCAGTCGCTCAGTCGTGTCTGACTCTTTGCGACCCCATGAATCACAGCACGCCAGGCCACCCTGTCCATCACTGACTCCCAGAGTTCACCCAAACTCATGTCCATCGAGTCGGTGATGCCATCCAGGATATGGCTACAAGTACTAGTTAATTTCCAGGTACTCTGAACCCATGATATTCTCCATTTTTCCTCTGACCTGCTCTGTGTCCTGGAGGCCGACACTGGCAGATCCCTTGACTGCCAGCATCCAGTTGGGTTCAACCAATGGGAGGCTCCTGCAGGAAATATGATGGCAGGAAGTGATAGGGATTGAGTATCTTTTCCTTCTTTTATATCACAGCTCTGATAATAGCTGCAAGACTTTACAACATTAGAGTTCCCACCAGATTATGCCTTCTCTATAATTACCGTTCTCACTGGGCTCTTAAAAATACAGTCTCCTCACTTGGTCCCTCTAGAACTAAGGGGGGTTGTAATGGCTTCCTTAATTGTTTCATCAACCCATTTTTACTCCACTTACCCATATCTCTATATGTAGGCTGTCATTAAATCCTCTCTATTTAGCCATCTGTAAATAACGGTTTCCTGCTAATATCCTAACCGATAGCCACGTAATCCCAATCCTTTACATTTCTTTAGTCTCTATTTGCTCACTGAAAAAAAGGAGATAGTAATATTTACTTTGCAGTGTTCCTGTGGATAATGTGTATGTTCTCTGAGGTCATGTATGTTGAATTCTTGATTTACATTAGGCACTTGGTATAGGAATATGGAAGATCCAAAACCGCAAACTCTGACATGTAACTTCACGACACGCTACATTTAAATTCTCAATAGCGCATTATGCTAATGTTATAGATTTCTTATTTTGTCTTCCTGCTTATTTTCTAGAACTTTCATCATGATCTACTCATCTGCATTAGATCAGCACAAATGAAAAAGGAATACACAGAATTAAATTCAATTCAACAAAAATTTACTGAGCATGTATCCTATGTCATGCATTGTATTCAGCACAAGGGACACAATGATGGGAAATGAGCTGAGTCTTTTTCCTCAGAGTATTTAAAGTTTGTGAGAATAAACTATAATTTTTAGCTTAGTTTTTTTTTTCTTTTAATGTAAAATTTATGTTTACACATAATGAGAGTAGATACACTAATCTTAAGTGGATATTTGCTGCTATAATAAAAGTACACACCTGTGTGACCCAAATCTCTTATCATGGTATCAACCCCCAAAAGTTTTCTCATGTCTATTTCCAGGTAGTTCCTGTCCCCTTTGCCCCACTGTTCTGATTTCTTTCATCATAGGTTCATTTTCCTTGTACTTCTCACATAAAATGTCATTATTCTCTAGTTGCTTCAAAATTTCCTCTTTATCCTTGGCTTTCAGCACTCTGATTATGCTATCCTTTTGTTTTTGCTATTTTGTTATTGCCCACAAGTCCCCAAGGTTCTGCTCAGTGTTTTTCAATCTTATTTTCTGTCTTCAGATGAGTCTCCTATTGAGTCATCCTTAAATTCACTGATGACTTCCCCTCTCATTTCTATTTTGATGATAAGCCTATCTGGGGAATTTTAATTTTGGCTATTTTTTCAGCTCTAGAATTTCCATTTAGTTCTATTTCTCTACTGAGATTTCATACGTTTCTGTGCATTATTAGCTTTAAAAAAAAAAAAAACTTCTCTGAGAATCAATATAATAACTGCTTTAAAATCTGAGCTCATTCCAACATCTGAATCATCTCATGATTGATCTCAGTTGAATTCCTTTTCTTTTGAGACGGGTTCACCTTATGCTGAGTAATCTTGCATCCTAAACCCTGTAAATACTGTCATGGAGATGCTGGATGGCATCACTGACTCAACGGACGTGAGTCCGAGTGAGCTCCAGGAGATGGTGATGCACAGGGAGGCCTGGCGGGCTGCCATTCATGGGGTCACAAAGAGTCAGATACGACTGAGCGGCTGAACTGAACTGAGACATGCTGCATCTTGTCATGCTCCTCAAAAGAGTACTGATGCTTTTGTCTTTATAGGCAACTAACTTGGCTGCACCTAAAGGACAACTCTCCTTTGTGCAGCTTAATTTCAGTTCAGCCTTTCAACATTAGCTGTGAAGACTTGAGATTTCTTCAGCCTTGTATGGATCAAGAAGTCAGTCAGTCAGAGATTCAACCAGTATTTCTTTTTTTTTTTTTTTAATAGAATCTGGGGCTCCCTCTCTCTGGTTTTCTCCATCCCAGGAGTTGCCCTTCTTTCCTTCATGGCTAATGTCTTCCAAATATATACTCTGTTCTTCAGACCATAAAGACTTTCGATTTCTATTATACACAGTACACACCCTGTACTGGGGTAACACTGGTCTACCCTCAGCATTAAAACCATAAAGACAAGAAACTCAACAGGCTCTAGTCCATTCTTACAAGTTTCCATTCTCCCACCAGATTATGCCTGTTTTCTTAACTCTCTAGTGCCTTCAGGTCGTTGCTTTCTTGTATCTTGTCTAAAGCTTAGGTTTTTACCTATAGGAGAGTTGGAATCAGAAGAAATCCTAGAGATAAAATGTAAACCTAAAAACCACGTGTACAACGGATATATGTTTTGTTGTGAAAAGGGAAAGTGTAAGAAATACAAATACTAAGGAGGTTAATAGACATAACACAGATTAGAAGGTGTGAAAGGACCTCCTGTAGAAGCATTAGTTAAGGAGAATTGGAAAGAGATATAGGATTTAGCTAAGCCAACAAAAGCTTGGAGTCAGAAAGAATATTTCAAAATTTAAAAATAATAATGTTGGTCTAATGTTGGTCTCACTGGTGTGAGAGATAGTACTAAATCTTTGTAACAGAAGATTCATAGCTTACTGAAATATGAAGTTTGAGGTTTAGAGTATAAATTCAACTACCTTGGTTTAAGAGACTTGTATCTATGAAATTTTCAAACCTCATCTTATTTAGGAAAAATTACAAAGCAACAGTATCTTTATATATAGCTCATTCTCAGAGAAATGCTAATTAAAAGACAGTTTGATAAGCAAATTAGGCTGACTTCTTGTGTGTTGTTAAAAATAGACTCATTCCTTTTTCTCACTTGTTGTATAAACACTTTAGAAAACAAAAAGTTATAAAAATTCAAGATCCTACCACCCGCTTATTTATATCTTTATAATTCATGTAAGGTAAACATAGACATCAGTTAATATTACAAAAGCTGTTGACACGATAGAAGATACTCAGGGTTAGGACAAGAAAACAGAACTGTCATTTTCTGACTAGACAAGAATGAAAGTGTCTCAGCTTTGTTGTGCTATCAACAAAAATAGTACAAAATCAGCCACAAGTGAATATTTATTACCTGCTGATTTATTGCTGGCTTAGTGCTTTCAGATTTTCTCTGCTCTGCATGACTTATTAGTAACAAAATTCTTAACAAACTAAATCTAATTCTAGTTGCAACAGGTTTGACCAAGCACAGAATACATCAGTGTTCACTTCTTTTTCTCCTTCAAATATTCAGCCTCCCAAAAGCTCATCAGTCAAAACTGTTTTTACAATAGATGCCAAAGAATTTACTAAAAAATTTTCTATACAAACCCTAATAGCTATCAACTATTTGAGCCCTGAAAACAGAAGCAGCAGCTCAACTATGACTCAAAGGGAAGTGAATAGCATGACATACTATTGTGCCACTTAGTACTAAACTTAGAGAAAAAAGACCTTTGATCAGTTATTTCTGAAAAAAATTATACTTAAAAATGTCATCCTAAGTCACAGAAGCTAACATCTACCAGAACTGAAGGAGAATCAAGTGATTATGCATACTTAAGTGGAATGAAATAACGGTGTCTTCTCGCAAACTTTATACTTTTTTTCTATTTGCCAGTATGTTATGTCCAAGGTATGGGTCCAGTCAGATGCTAAACACTGTGCAACAGGTGTCTGTATTTTTGCAGGGGAAATGGACAGGCTATCCAGGAAAACATTCATTTTAAGTAAAGACAAAACTGGCAGGTAAGCTGAAGCAAAACTGAGAACAGAATGTTACACTTCACTCAAATTTGTCTTATACAACAGTCCCCATGGACGGATTCTTCCAGTTCTAACGAGAGCAAGCAATGATCACTGTAATCTGAAAGCTCTACGTCTACTTGCAAAATGCTAAGAGATGAAGCACCCGACATGCTGCCAGCACACTGGGCTCCGGAATGGAGCTCAGCCTTGTAGGAAGGACATGGTGTCCTATCAGTAAAGCAGCTCAGTTCAGTTCAGTCACTCAGTCTTTGTGACCCAATGGACTGCAGCACACCAGGCCTCCCTGTCTACCACCAACTCCTGGAGTTTACTCAGATTCATGTCCATTGAGTCGGTGATGCCATCCAACCATCTCATCCTCTGTTGTCCCCTTCTCCTCCCGCCTTCAATCTTTCCCAGCATCAGGGTCTTTTCAAATGAGCCAGTTCTTCACATCTGGCGAAAACATTGGTGGCGAAAACACTGGAGCTTCAGCTTCAGCATCAGTCCTGCCAATGAATATTCAGGATTGATTTCCTTTAGGATGGCTTGGTTGGATCTCCTTGCTGTACAAGGGACTCTCAAGATTCTTCTCCAACACCACAGTTCAAAAGCATCAATTCTTCAATGCTTAGCTTTCTTTATAGTCCGACTCTCACATCCATACATGACTACTGGAAAAACCGTAGCTTTGACTAGATGGACCTTTGTTAGCAAAGTAATGTTCTGCTTTTTAATATGCTATCTAGGTTGGTCATAGCTTTTCTTCCAAGGAGGAAAGTGTCTTTTAATTTCATGGCTGCAGTCACCATGAAACCAAAATTAAAGTCTGTCACTGTTTCCATTGTTTCCCCATGTATTTGCCATGAAGTGATGGGACCGGATGCCATGATCTTAGTTTTTTGAATGTTGCGTTTTAAGCCAACTTTTTCATTGTCCTGTTTCACTTTCATCAGGAGGCTCTTTAGTTCTTCTCTTTCTGCCATAAGGGTAATGACATCTGCTTATCTGAGGTTATTGATATTTCTCCCGGCAGTCTTGATTCTAGCTTGTGCTTCATCCAGCCCAGCGTTTCTCATGATGTACTCTGCACATAGTTTAAATAAGATGCATACACAATACTTAATACAGTCAGCCTTCTGCACCCACAGATTCAACAAGCCACAAATGAAAAATATCTGAAAAAAATTCCAGAAATTTATAGGAAAGCAAAACCTGAATTTTCTCTCTACAGGCAACTATTTGTATAGTGTTTACATTGTATTTATATTTATTTACCTAGCATTTACATTGCATTAAGTATTATAAGTAATCTAGAGATGATTTATAAAGTATGTTGGAGGATATGCAAAGGTTATGAGCAAATACTATGCCACTTTATGTAAGGTTCTTGAGTGCCGGGAGCCAGTGTGAGGAATCCCGCCCATGGCAAAGGTCATGAGGAAGGAACCCAGACATACGCAAAGGCGTGATCTGGCTTCAGGGTTTCCCCCTGGGTTTTCCTGAACATCTACCCCCCAAAACCAGAGTCTGTCTGCCTTATTGTACTGTGCTTTCCACTCTTCTGACATAACAGGGGGTCATCCCTGATCACCTTCCTCTAAAAGGAATTAACTTAGGGCTCCAGTTAACAGTCTCCTGCATATAAAAAGAATGTCTTGGCTTAAACCCCTCTGATAGCTTTCTAACCTACCTGACTGGTCTGTCGGGACTTTTACAACTTGTGAATTGTTTACAGCCCCCCAACGCAAGAGGCATGAAGCTTAAAGCATCTTAAAGATACAGAGCTTTTTTATAAAGAGCTGAAAATCATATTGGCGACGGGTTTCACTGTTGACTAAATGACTGCTGCCAGGCCTCCATATTCTTTATCTTTTAGACACCTGAAGGATATTAATCAATGTAATTGGCATATAGAAAAAGGAATATAGTAGTTTATATGTTAGCAACACTAGACTTTTGAGTTAATTACTTTTCTCTTTGTTATAAATCACTGTACTTCTTTCACTGTTATAAATTGTTGTGTCCTTGCTATGTAAGAATGTAACTTTATTTAGTGCTTTCTGAGAGTGGCACCAGACTTTGGGAAGAACAACACTATTAAGGCAAATTAGTCTTCTGGTTGACAAACCCTTATCAGAAAAGGGCCATAAAATGCTAATTGGCCTCCTGGCCAGAAGATGATGTAAATCACCTAAGACTTGTGTAGGCAACTAGGTATGCAGAGAGAAAGCCTGGTCTCGATAAGAGTCAGGGCTGCTGATGCTGCATAATTTTGTATTACCCATTGATCTCTATGTACAACCAAAAGTATAAAAGGCCTTTCCGGACAATAGAGGATGGGCCAGTCACTGGAAAGACTGGTTTCCCCCATGTGGTCTATTCTTCTCTCCTTTTCAGGCCGAATTCCCATCCGGGGCGTGGAGGCTCGCCAAGTCTACTTACTTGCCCTGGCTTCTAAGACCCATGAGAGAGGAAGCCCAAGGCAGGGCACCCTCCGCTATTCAAATGGGCACTGGTGGCCTAACATATATGGTGCAAACCTCTTGTCCTGAGGTTTTATTAGTTTTCCACATAAACCAAGTTATTCAGCCTCTTTTCTTCACTAAATTTTCCTACTATACTATTTCTTCCTAATCTCTTTTTATATTTCTAAATAAATAAGTTTTTCCTCACCACACCGTCCCCGCTTCGAATTACCCTGGATCCACCAGGGCTGGACCCCGGCACTTGAGCAACTGTACATTTTGGTTATCTGATGGAGAAGGAATGGCAACCCACTCCAGTGTTCTTGCCTGGAGAATCCCAGGGACGGGGGAGCTTGGTGAGCTGCCGTCTGTGGGGTCGCACAGAGTCGGACACGACTGAAGCGACTTAGCAGCAGCAGCAGCAGTGGGGATTCTGAAATCAACCCCTTGCAGATACTAAGGGATGGCTGTATATTCTTCTCCCTCTTTACTATTGAATGTATTTCTTTGATCTAAGGAAATTCTGTCATTAGATTAGGCATTGTGTTCCTTCTGGAATGGTGCTTGAAAAGGGAGTGGGGTAATGAAAGCAAACGCAAATATTACACCTTTGTAGAGGAAGGATTTCTGCCATCCCCAAGAAACATAAAAACAAAGAAATATGGAAAATATATCCACCTACCTCTCTCATCAGGTGTGTTAACTCCTCCATGCTTCTGAGCTGGGCACTGAACTGCACGTGTACATAGACAGGAGAAAACCCCAGAGAGGAGATGAGAGGTCTGCAGCACAGTCTGCCAGAAGCATGGCCACATTGATTCTGCATGTGCTGGTGAGCATCCACAAATGCCGGTTGCCTCAATAACAGCTACAGTAAGACAAGGGTGAGGCCAAGATGATCTAAGGTGGCACATAATATAAGGCTTTCTTTTTAAACAGTGCTTTAATTTACAAAATTACAGTTATTATTACACAGTTATGGGATTCACCGGTGGCTCAGTGATAAAGAATCTGCCTGCCAATGCAGAGATGCAGGTTCGATCCCTGGGTGGGAAAGATCCCCTGGAGGAGGAAATGGCAACCCACTGCAGCATTCTCGCCTGGGAAATCCCATGGACAGAGGAGTCTGGCAGGCTACAGTCCATGAGGCCACAAAGAGTCAGCCAACGACTTAGGAACTAAACAGCATGGGGTTGATCCCCTGGAAGTGAATACAACACTTGACCCACGTTGCTATCACTCTTGATGTGCTGGGGATCTGTTAAATCACCAGGTAAATGCCTCCTCAATAAAATGAAAAGATCAAAAATACAGCTTTGTGGTTACACTCAGCTGATGAAAATGTTAAGTATCACTCAGTTCAGTTCAGTTCAGTCACTCAGTCGTGTCCGACTCTTTGCGACATCACTAGGAAGTGAAAATAAAGATGTAATTTTTCAATTCTAATGAATCAGTCCTCTGAATCCCTTGATAGGCACTTTGCAAAATCACAGAAGCCCTGGAGAGGAGGAGGAAGATGGAAACATGGAGTGGAGGAACAAAGGGGGAGGGGTTTTGCTTCTAAAGACACACCCACAACAGCTCTATGATTCTTCATTAGCCTGTTGGATACCCTGCTGGGTAAACAGGGGTGAAGAGACAGTGGTTCCTGCACTCATATAATTCCAATTAAGTTTCTGTGTGTATCTGTGTGTGTCTGTGTTTGTGTGTGTTGAGTAGAGAATAGACAGAGATTAGAAACAGATTAAGATTTCCCTGGTGGATCAGACAGTAAAGAACCCACCTGCAATACAGGAGACTTGGGTCGATCCCTGGGTCAGGAAGATCCCTTGGAGAAGCAAATGACAACCCACTCCAATACTCTTGTCTGGAGAATTCCATGGACACAGGAGTCAGGCAGGCTACAGTCCTTGGGGTCGCAAAGAGTCAGACACAACTAAGTGACTAACACTTTCACTTACACAAAACAGATATCTATAAGTGTTATGTTGAACTCTGACATTCAGTAATTTCTTAGGACAAAGTATGCCACTAAGGAGCATCCCTTTGTTACTGTATATGAAAGTGAAAGGGAAGTTGCTCAGTTGTGTCTGGCTCTTTGTGACCCTTTGGACTGTAGCCCACCAGGCTCCTCCATCCATGGGATTATCCAGGCAAGAAAACTGGAGTGTCAGTATACAGTATTTATCCTTCTCTTTCTGACTTACTTCACTATGTACAATAGGCTCCAGGTTCATCCACCTCATTAGAACTGACTCAAATGTGTTTCTTTTTATGCTGAGTAATAGTCCATTGTGCATATGTACCATAACTTCTCAGTCACTCACATTGAGGGAAGAGAGGATAGATGTATGGAGAGAGTAACATGGAAACTTACATTACAATTTGGAAAATAGTTAGCCAATGGGAATTTGCTGTATGCTTCAGGGAACTCAAACGGGGGCTCTGTATCAACCTAGAGGGGTGGGATGGAGAGGGAGATGGGAGAAAGTTTCAAGAGGGAGGGGATATATGTATACCTATGGCTGTTGAGGTTTGACAGAAAACAACACAATTCTTTAAAGCAAGTATCCTTCAACTAAAAAATAAATAAATTTTAAAAATAAAGTAAATAAATAAAAGTATTCCTATATAAAAAAAAAAAAAATACTGGAGTAGGTTGCCATTTCCTTTTCCAGGGGATTACTATATATATATATATAGTGTGTGTGTGTGTGTGTGTGTATATATATATATATATATGTAGTTATATAAATAATGCTGGTAGTTAAGTACTCCTTAAATTAGCTTAGCAGAAAATTTGATAAAGGGTTTCCTCAAACAAATTTTTATTTCTTTTACCTTTAAAGCCTTTGTGCAACATCCAGTACAATAAGAGGAGTTTAAAAAAAATTAAAATACATTAAAATACATTTCTTCCAAGAACCAAAAAGAGAGCAGAAAGGGTGGGAATGTTCAGAGGATGCGATACTAATGTTAAATTAGTGCATTTCAAAGGTGTTTTTGAATGCTTAAAACAGACATACTCATCTTCACCCATAAAAAGAGAAACAGGATTCAAAGATAAACCTGAAATACATTTGTATTAGCTGCCATTTGAAGAATGCCAAGCCTTCCTCCCTTGGTGTGAGTAACTGAGAGAGGAGTTGACACAGAATACAGAATATGAATCAGAAACCTCAATCCTGAATGCTAAACGGTTCATCCAAACAATCAGTAATTTACGGCAGTTGCACAAAACACTGATTTTATATTTGGTGCTTGAAACCTGACATTGCTAGCAACTGATACTGATTACCATAATTAGAAAGTAATAGATTAATTATCATTGTAATGACTAGTATGAAATTAAGTTATAAAAGACTTCATAAATCAAAGAGAAATGAGAAAAGTCTAAAACATATTGTGAAATAATGTTTTCATTAAGTTATCTGAGCATCCAGCCTGCCAATAAGAGATTACCACAGGACTATTATCGGAGGTCATTCGTATGCCAAGGAGACAGTAGGAAGTTTCTGTGACATACAACCTTCCAAGAACTGTAGTTTATTCTCAGGAACAGGATCCTGTATTGAAGAGTATTGCCTGATATCATACTAGTCACTTCTGACAAGACCCAGAGCTAAACAGCTAAGAGGTTCACAGGTATTCAAAACTACCAAAGCGCTGCCAGATTTATTTTTCTAATTGAAAGTCTACTATGTGACAAGCACAATGCTAATTCTGGGGCTCGATGGTTGAGCAATTAGACACTATCCCAGATTTCTTAGACATAAGGTATTGGACAAGAAATCACTATAAATTGTGATGTGTTGGTTATGATGGAGAAAGTCCAATTCGCTGTGAAAACACAAAGAAGAGGCAGTTAATCCAGTGTAGAGTGTTCAGGAGATGGAAGGGACAGGTGAGAACTGGAAGGAAGGCAGTGGAAGCAGAAAGAGTGTCCCCCAGGGAGAGGGAATGCGCTTGTAAGCACAAAATTCGAGAGGACGTGATGATTTCAGAAACATGAACGAAGTCAGGAGTTGCTTGGAGGGGAGAGGTGGAGAGAGGCAGATGACTAAGGCGAGACTGGAGAAGTACACAGGGTCACATGCAGTTCACCTCCTAAGCCCCCACTGTGTTGGATTGTGTCCCCTCCCCCACAAGAAGACTTGCTGACATCCTAACCAACACCACCTGTGAACGGGACCTCCTTTGAAAATGGGATCTTGCAGTTGTAATCCATTTAAGGCACGGTGGCGCTAGTGTAAAGAACCCACCCACTGATGCAGGAGACATAAGAGACTCAGCTGCAGTTCCTGGGTGGGGAAGATCCTTTGGAGGAGGGCACGGCGACCCACTCCAGTAGTCCTGCCTAAGAGCCCCATGGACAGAGGAGCCTGGCTGCTGCAGTCCATAGCATCGCAGAGAGTCAGACACGACTGAAGCCACTTAGCATGCACACATGCGTAATGGGGCTTCCTTCGTAGCTCAGTCAGGAAGGAATCTGCCTGCAAGGGCAGAAGACCCAGGTTCAATCCCTGGGTCGGGAATATCCCCTGGAGAAGGAAGTGGCAACCCACTCCAGTATTCTTGCCTGGAGAATCCCATGGACAGAGGAGCTGGGCAGGGTACAGTCCATGGGGTCACAAGAGTCAGACACGACTTAGTGACTGAAGCATCAAGCATGCATAATGAATTGGGAAGGTCCTAATCTGATGTGATTGATTTTCTTATAAAGAGAGAAGAGGGACTTCCGTGGCAATCTAAGGGTTACGACTTCACCTTCCCAGGCTTCTCTGGTGGCTCAGTGGTAAAGAATCCGCCTGCCAACACAGGAGACAGGAAGATTCCTGATCCAGGAAAATCTCATGTGCCACAGAGCACCACAACTAGGGAAGCTCACACACCCTAGAGCCTATACTCTGCAAACAGAGAGCAGCCTCTACTCACCATAATTAGAGAAAAGCCCACACAGCAGCAAAGACCCAGCAGAGCCGAAAACAAATAAATAAATTTAACTTAAAAGAAAAAAGACCACCTTCCAATGCAGAAGATGTGGGTTCAACCCCTGGTCAGTGAGTTAAGATCCCACATACCTTGAAGCTAAAAAATCAAAATATAAAACAGAAGCAGTACTGTAACAAATTCAATAAAGACTTTAAAAACATCAAAAATATCTTTAAAAAAAAGAAGAAGAAGCGGAGAAAGCCATGCAAAGACAGAGTACAGAGAGGGCCATCATGCTGCCACAAACCAAGCAAAGCCTGGGGCTATCAGAGCCTAGCAGAAGCAAGGAAGGACCCTCCCCTAGAGACTTTGGAGATAGCATTGGCCTAGCTTCCGTGACAACTTGACTTTAGATCTTTAGTGTCTGGAACCTTATGAGAATACTTTTACTTTGTTTTAAGCCACCCAAGTTTGTGGGATTTGCTATGGCATCACTAAAAAACTAACAGCTTAGGAGTTTTGAAACTATTCCTCAGGCCAAGAAAATGCCCACTGGTGAGATCTGATTCGGGGAGTGATATTACCAGTCTTCAGCTTAAAAGGATGAGTGGCTACACTGGAAAATACAGACTGGCAGGAGAGGAAGACTAGTTGATGAGAAGCTGGAGGAGATAGCAGAAAAACTGGAAGTTTTGCAGCCAGGATTCAGACTCAAGTTGTATCCCATTAGAGCTCTTCCAGCAAAACAATGCTGTGGCTTCCACTTCTGAGAAGCAATACTGTGGCTCAAAGGAAGATGCTCCAAAGCAGAAGGCAAAATCTCTAGAATCTTCCACAAAGCTAACTCAAAGACTGAATTTATACATGCTGCTTCCTCAGGCTACTCCTTTTGGGGAAAAACAAGTATCTCCTATTAGTGTTCCTACTAATGCAGAGTAGCAATAAAAGGAGCTGTGAAAATAAATTCCAGCTTCCAATTTGATGTGACAGTATTGTCACATAAAAAGTTTTCAGGCCCAAGAAGGGAATTAAAAAGATGTTGAATGGCCAAACATGACAAATGCCCACAATTTCCAATAAATGAAATTATCAAATCACTAGCTTTTAAATCACAAATGTGAGGTTCATATTTACTTTCTTCCTTCTCTTATATCCATATACAATTAATCTTCAAATTATGTTGATTTTACAAAATATCTAAGATTTTTTTTGTCTCCTCTGCCTCCCTTTTTTAAGATATCTGGGTATTACTCCTTGCTGCATAACTTACAAAACTAGATACCTTGCAATTCTCATAGTCTATGAGCTAACTAAATCCCTTTAATATCCTCTTAAATCAGTCTGAGAAGGTTCTGTTCTTTACAACCAGGAATCATGACCCCCCCATAACAAGATAAAAAACTGAAAGAAAACCAGGTTTAGTGTAAAAAAACAGTTAAAGCAGTCAAAATAGGTCATGTCCATAGACAAAGAGAACTCCTATTTCCCTATATTGTAAGGATGGGCCCAGGAAAGTGGAATATTCTGGTAGCATTTTAATATAACCAAACTAAAACACTATCTGGCTCATTTTCTTATCCACATCAGCCTTGGTGGCAAGTTTATCACCAAAAATGAATGAAATGTATACTACTTTGTATGCTTATTTGTATGGATGAACTAGAAAGAGTAAAAGTTGGCAATTTATAGGTATGAGGTTAAAAAAAAATACTACTACCTTAACATATGCCATCAGAATTCCTCATGGAAAAGGACCTATCATTGTTTTATGAAGTTATTTTTCTAGTTAAGTCATTTGAGGTGGAAGGTGAAACGCTGCGTAAGTTAGTTAACAGAAAGAACAGATTATTCAACTGATCTGCATTCAAAATTAACAAGCACTAGGTATGCGCTAGTTAGAAAGGATAAGAGGTAATCAATATTAAGAGAAGGGAGGAGAAGACTATGGGAGTGAGTGAGTGAAGTCGCTCAGTCGTGTCCGACTCTTTGCGACCCCGTGGACTGTAGCCCACCAAGCTCCTCCGTCCATGGGATTTTCTAGGCAAGAGTACTGAAGTGGGTTGCCATTTCCTTCTCCAGGGGATCTTCCCGACCCAGGGATTGAACCCAGATCTCCCGCATTGCAGGCAGACGCTTTAACCTCTGAGCCACCAGGGAGGAGAGGGAAAAAAGAGAGAAGCAAACTTTTGGGATGCTGGAGTCGATAATGGCAGATATGACTGCAAGATATTTTTTAAAGATTGATGCTTGTTATTTAATTTGTTTACATGGATGCCCTATAACTTTGTTGGCATCCTTAGTAACAAAGTCTACTGCACATACAAAGCCTTGGGTGAGTTTTGTTTTCAAAGCAGCAGCGGAATGTCCTATCTGACTTGTTATGGTAGAGAACACAGATAGCATCCATGCAACGATCAATATAAATAATCAACTCTTAGAACCAGTGCAGGCAGACGCTTTAACCTCTGAGCCACCAGGGAGGAGAGGGAAAAAAGAGAGAAGCAAACTTTTGGGATGCTGGAGTCGATAATGGCAGATATGACTGCAAGATATTTTTTAAAGATTGATGCTTGTTATTTAATTTGTTTACATGGATGCCCTATAACTTTGTTGGCATCCTTAGTAACAAAGTCTACTGCACATACAAAGCCTTGGGTGAGTTTTGTTTTCAAAGCAGCAGCGGAATGTCCTATCTGACTTGTTATGGTAGAGAACACAGATAGCATCCATGCAACGATCAATATAAATAATCAACTCTTAGAACCAGGTCAAGGCTGTATATTGTCCCCCTGCTTATTTAACTTATATGCAGAGTACATCATGAGAAACACTGGGCTGGAAGAAGCACAAGCTGGAATCAAGATTGCTGGGAGAACTATCAATAACCTCAGAGGGCAGAAAGTGAAGAGGAACTAAAAAGCCACTTGATGAAAATGAAAGAAGAGAGTGAAAAAAGCTGGCTTAAAGCTCAACATTCAGAAAACGAAGATCATGGCATCTGGTCCCATCACTTCATAGGAAATAGATGGAGAAACAGTGGAAACAGTGTCAGACTTTATTTTTTTGGGCTCCAAAATCACTGCAGATGATGACTGCAGACATGAAATTAAAAGACGCTTACTCTTTGGAAGGAAAGTTATGAGCAACCTAGATAGCATATTCAAAAGCAGAGACATTACTTTGCCAACAAAGGTCTGTCTAGTCAAGGCTATGGTTTTTCCAGTGGTCATGTATGGATGTGACAGTTGGACTGTGAAGAAAGATGAGCACTGAACAATTGATGCTTTTGAAGTGTGGTGTTAGAGAAGACTCTTGAGAGTCCCTTGGACTGCAAGGAGATCCAACCAGGCCATCCTAAAGGCAATAAGTCCTGGGTGTTCATTGGAAGGACTGATGTTGAAACTGAAACACCAATACTTTGGCCACCTGATGTAAAGAGCTGACTCATTGGAAAAGACTCTGATGCTGGGAAAGATTGAGGGCAGGAGGAGAAGGGGACAATAGAGGATGAGATGGTTGGATAGCATCACCGACTCAATGGACATGGGCTTGGGTAAACTTTGGGTGTTGGTGATGGACAGGGAGGCCTGGCATGCTGCGGTTCATGGGGTCACAAGGAGTCAGACATGACTGAGTAACTGAACTGGACTCAACTGAACATCTACCAGGAGCATGCTTTTCTCTGTTTTTGTAGTAGATACTCATCAAATTTTCGCTTCTAGGCTTATCCCTTAATAAAACACTTAGAATTGTTTCTCCCCATTATAGTCGTAAAAGTGAAAGTGTCAGTCGCTCAGTCATGTCTGACTCTTTGTGCCTCCATGGACTGTAGCCCACCATGCTTCTCTGTCCATGGGATTCTCCAGGCAAGAGTACTGGAGTGGGGTTGTCATTTCCTCCTCCAGCGGATCTTGAACCTGGGTCTCTTGCATGTCCTATGTTACAGGCAGATTCTTTACTGTCTGAGCCACCAGAGAAGCCATAGTCACCAAGACGATGTTATTTTCCTTCACGTTACTTTCCTTGTTGGGTCATTTTTGAGGTTTAAGGGAGATGGCTCTAGAAGGTTTCTACTACACAACAGACCCTCATAATTTGGTAATCATTATTATTAACATCATAACCAAGACTGATCTCACTTTTTGCTGTTGGTTTCAACCCTTCTAAGGAGAAGCAATCCAGATGGCATGCAGATGTAGTTCAAAATGCCACCTCTTTAAATCCCCAAACAGTTCCTCCTCTCACAAGCTGTGAGGGTCAACAACTGAGATAAGAGAGACACAGTGTTGAAAGGATTTGGGCATTGAAAGCCTGTTTTATTTCAGACAAAGAATCAAACGTATCCAAGACTGGTTAGTCTAAGCAGGGTGTTTCTACAAAATTCTTTGATAATGGAAATTTGGAAACATACATCCTGTCTTTTAGAAATGGGGCCCAGCAGTCCTTGGGGATTTAAAAGAGTCTAATCCTTAATGATATAGCTAAACTTAGCAAAGTGAGAAGAGAAGGGTACGTTCACACTGTTAGGGGCATTGCTTAGCAAAAACTGAATGCTAACTATAAATTTTCAGATTTAGTCAATTCTTTCTCAAAATATTTATGCTAACACTGCCTTAAAGAGGGAGTCTCACTGCCAGTTATTCTCTCCGTTGCCAGTTATTTAGCATAAAGAAGACACATTTTAATATAGTGGTTTATTCCCATTATTTCACAAGACAATAGGAAAGAAAAAAGAAGAGTCACCCCATTTTGCTATAAGCAGTTTCATATCCGGCAAAAGGTAAAATGTGAATATGCAACTGTTGTTCCCAATTAATATAGGGACATAAAGCTCTCTGAAACCCATTTGGGTTCTTCAAATGTATCTCTAAATGTTTCTCTTCTCTAAGAGAAAAAACAATGAAGAGAAGCTTAGCTGATGGTTGGAGTCTCTCATATGGGAAAGCTCAGAAAACAATAAAAGGTTTTCCTGACTGTTCGCTCATCCACTCAGTCTCAGAGCAGAAACATTCTTCATCTGCCTGTCAACTGGACAGACTCTGAACATAAGGCAAGAGAAAGGGTGTGGAGGGGAAAACATATTCCAGATTGCCCACTTAGAATCTCAAGCAACCATCACATCTGCTGTTCATACACTGAGGAAAAGATGAAAGAATTAAAGCTCTCTGAAACCCATTTGGGTTCTTCAAATGTATCTCTAAATGTTTCTCTTCTCTAAGAGAAAAAACAATGAAGAGAAGCTTAGCTGATGGTTGGAGTCTCTCATATGGGAAAGCTCAGAAAACAATAAAAGGTTTTCCTGACTGTTCGCTCATCCACTCAGTCTCAGAGCAGAAACATTCTTCATCTGCCTGTCAACTGGACAGACTCTGAACATAAGGCAAGAGAAAGGGTGTGGAGGGGAAAACATATTCCAGATTGCCCACTTAGAATCTCAAGCAACCATCACATCTGCTGTTCATACACTGAGGAAAAGATGAAAGAACATGTATTTCTTTGAAGATTATATATCATAATCACTACTGTTGGACACAATCAGAGGTAAGAACAATTTTTTAAGGAAAATATTTATCAGCATCAATCACTGTATGAAGCATTCCAAAATGTTTCCCCCTCTTCACAACCTTTGGGAAAAGCGCCTTTACATAAAGGAGAAGCAAGCAAGCCTTGAAATGTCTTCTGGCCTCATTCCAATGCACCATCTTTTCCTACACTGATCTTCCAGTGTTCAGGGACACCACGGTGACATCCTACATTCCTGAATCTAGAGACATATGTGCTCTAGAAAGTATCACTGACCTGAGGAACGAAGTTACTTACTCTGGGCACATTGTTGAGCTTCCCACACAACCACTGTTTGCCACAAACTGTCATCATTAGATGGGCATCCCAGGTGGCTCAGTGGTAAAGAATCTGTCTACCAATGCAGGAGAAGCAGGTTCCATCTGTGGGTCAGGAAGATCCCCTGGAGGAGGAAATGGCAACTGACTCCAGGTATTCTTGCCTGGAAATCCCCATGGATAGAGGAGCCTGGTGGCTACAGTCCACGGAGTCGAAAGGAGTGAGAAGCAATTGAGCATGCATGTCATCATTACATAGCTTACTTCTGAGATTCAGGGGGCTGATGATGATTTGACAGGATTATCTATTTGTTTATTTCTGGAAGAGTCAGGCAATCCTATAAAAAGATTCGATTCTGCAAGGAAAATGTCATATTGGTTGCTATGCCCTTTGTACAGTTTTCATCACTGGCCCTTCTGGTCTCAGCCTTCCCACTGGATCACCGTGTCCAGCTCTCCTGTGCATCCCGCATCTCTCCTTTTCCCTGCTGGTCCATGGTGCTCAGGCCCCTGGATGTCTCCTCCCCAGAATGACATCAGCTGGAAGCAGCAATAAAATGTAGTATAAATTTCCCAGGACCAAGATCAGTCAATCTAAAATGCAGTTATGGTTTTGCCCCACACTGTCTGTGTGACCATGGGTGAATCACTTAACCTCTCTGGGTCCCAGCTTTGTCATCTGTAAAATGAAGGGATTGAACTAAATGAAACTCTGAGGATCTCTCCCTGCTCTAAAACTTCAAAATGAAAAGCAAAGCTTTACGCAAGTTTGACCACAGTCATTTATTTTCACAGTGGGAGTCTTTAATAAAGTTTGCCTTTTGCTGGAAGTTTCTTCAATTTCTCTGATTATCTTTTCCTTCTGGGTAACTCTGATTCTCCTCCTAAAGGTTATTCTCTATTTCTATGATAATGATTGAAAATGTTGTGCTTTATGAAACATCTAGGCTTCTTATCAATACAAGCTGTAACGGTCCCATTCCTTAGACAGTTTTATCATTTTCTTTTTCCCTCTTTTGAAATAAACATGATGAAAAATTTGAATGTTAGTTAAAAGTAAGCCTGCATATCAGTTTAAGAGCGACTCAGCAGAAAACCAAAGAAATACCATTCCCAGGCCCTGACTAAAGAGTGTGTCATCACAGATTAATTGCCTCTGAGAAGACTTTCCTGATTAGTCCATCCTACTACAATTCTTCAATTCTTAGTTCATTTATTACATTCTAATCTGTATCAAACAATCTCACCATGGTATTTTTCCTCTAGCCTTTTCTATGCTTAATACAGATGCATATATTGCTGCTTCAAAACCTTTGTAGAATTGAGATGAGACAGGAAAATTAAAATCCACCAGCCAATAGGACAATAACTTTAGTGTTGACAACATTAAAAAAGTATATACCCCCAAAATAATCTAGATCGAAATGTTCTTCTCTTTAAAGATGCTGGGTGGGAAGAGGTGGGCGGAGGGGAGAAGGTGGTGTGATTCTAAGGTTTTCCAGCACTAATGACTCAGCTCTGGTACTCAAACGAAAAAGGCCACCCCTGCAGCTGCCTCTGAAATGCACCCACAGAACTTTCCTGAGAATATATGTACAAAAGAGGAGGGTGGGTGTTCAGCTTCAACAGCTCTGAGGCCCAATGTACAGTCAACTCTTATAATTTGAGTTTGTGATAAAGATCAGGTAAGAGGAAGTAGGAAACATAGCTTTTATTAATAATTCATTTTACGCCATAACTTGGTTCTTCTCTCTCTAATCAAACACTGACAAACAACAAATTACTTAATAAATATATATTTAACATTTAATCTATATAAGGCAATGCTTTATGTCCTTTGAGGAATATATCATGCTCAGAGATACAGTTCTTGACTTTATGAAGTGGTTTAAGATATCACACATCCTTAGAAAAGACACTAGTCACATATGCAGCTTGTGCTAAGGGTTGAATAAGGGATGGGAGTGTTGATGATTGCTTGTTCATCTGTGTGTTTGCTTCGTTTTCTTTGTTTAACTCCTACATTCTCACCCATGGCCTCACTCACGCACCTATCTGGGGACAGGATTCATTCTCATGCCCCTTTGGGGGCCATGACAAGGACAATAAAAAGTAGGCTATGAAAAGCTGGCCAAAGCGGCATAGTCTACATCAGGATGAAAATGCACAGGAATTAAGTTAAAGGCAGGAATGACTGTAGCAGAAGGAAATCTGTGCTTGGCTTAGAGATCACTCATGTTAGGACTGAACCAGAGGCAAAGAAGACCTTCTCTCACCGCCTTTGCCTCAAGGACTTAAGGGACTTGAAGTGTTTCTTTCAGTTTTCAGTCAGTTAAGTCACTCAGTTGTGTCCAAGTCTTTGTGACCCCATGGACTGCAGCATGCCAAGCCTCCCTGTCCATCACCAACTCCTGGAGTTCACTCAAACTCATGTCCATCAAGTCAGTGATGCCATCCAACCAGCTCATCCTCTGTCATCCTCTTCTCCTCCTGCCCTCTATCTTTCCCAGCATGAGGGTCTTTTCAAATGAGTCACTTCTTTGCATCAGGTGGTGAAAGTACTGGGGTTTCAGCTTCAGCATCAGTTCTTCCAACGAATATTCAGGACTGATTTCCTTGAGGATGGACTGGTTGGATCTCCTTGCTCTCCAATGGACTCTCAAGAGTCTTCTCCAACACCACAGTTCAAAAGCATCATTTATTCAGCGTCTTCAATTTTACTCAGGAGAAAATTTAGTGAAACCTAATGAGAGTCCCTTGGACTTCAAGGAGATCCAATCAGTTCATTCTGAAGGAGATTAGTCCTGGGATTTCTTTGGAAGGAATGATGCTAAAGCTGAAGCTCCAGTACTTTGGCCACCTCATGCAAAGACCCGACTCATTGGAAAAGACCCTGATGCTGGGAGGGATTGGGGGCAGGAGGAGAAGGGGACGACAGAGGATGAGATGGCTGGATGGCATCACGGACTCAATGGATGTGAGTCTGAGTGAACTCTGAGAGTTGGTGATGGACAGGGAGGCCTGGAGTGCTGCGATTCATGGAGTCGCAAAGAGTCAGACACGATTGAGCGACTGAACTGACTGAATGACCAACAGGGAGCTTCCCTGCTGGCTGACAGTAAAGAATCCCCCTGCAATGCGGAAGACCTGAGTTCAATCCCTGGGTCAGAAAGATCCCCTGGAGGAGGGCACGGCAGCCCACTCCAGGATTCTTGCCTGGAGAATCCCCACGGACAGAGGAGCCTGGTGGGCTACAGCCCAAGGGGTCGCAAAGAGTAGGACACGAGTGAGCGACTAAGCACGGAAAGCACAGGCTGACCCATGGAGCGGATCAGGGGCCTTGCGCGGGGCAGAGCACTGTAAAGTCGCTGGAGGCCATCCCTGGGAGCCCAGCGGCCAGGACTCCACACTCCCAGTGCAGGGCGCCTGGGTGTCAGCCCTGGCCAGGGAACCAGATCCCACATGCCACAACTAAGTCCTGGTCAGCCAAATAGGTCAATAACGTTGAAAAGTCAGCTCCATCTACTCGTCTTCTCTAGCTGTTGCTGTTCAGTCACCAGTGTCTGCCTCTGTGTGTGTTGCTGGTGAACCTACACCTAAACAAGCGAAAAAATCAATGATCGTTTTGTGCCAACCTTGAAACTTCTAGTCAGTGCCTGGTAACTCTTACTTCATTTTATTAAT
This sequence comes from Aepyceros melampus, assembly GCA_006408695.1. Taxonomy (NCBI): domain Eukaryota; kingdom Metazoa; phylum Chordata; class Mammalia; order Artiodactyla; family Bovidae; genus Aepyceros; species Aepyceros melampus. Next base: position 200,222 of record SJXQ01010815.1, on the reverse strand, counting down.
TTTATTTGCTTACTTGTGCTTAGCTGTGCTAGGTCTTTTTTTCTCTGCTGGCTTTCCTCTTGTTACAACACGCGCGAGCTACTCCTCTTCGTTGCAGTGTGGGGGCTTCTCATTACAGTGGCTACTCTCAGTGGAGAGCGGGGGCATGAGAACACAGGCTCAGCTGGGGCAGTGCACGGATTTAGTTGCTCCATGGCATGAGGGATCTTTCCAGATCAGGGATCAAACCCACGTCTCCTGCACTAGCAGGTAGATTGTTTACCACTGACCCGTCAGGGAAGCCTCTGATAATTTAATAGTAGAATTTTTTTTTTTTTAATCTTAGTTGGAGGCTAATTACTTTACAATATTGTAGTGGTTTTTGCCATATATTGACATGAATCAGCCATGGGTTTCCATGTGTCCCTCATCCTGAGCCCCCACCCACCTCCCTCCACATCTCATCCCTCTGGATCATCCCAGTGCACTGGCCCTGAGCAATGTCTCATGCATTGAACCTGGACTGGCGATCTGTTTCATATTTGATAAGATACATGTTTCAACGCTATTCTCTCAGATCATCCCACCCTCGCCCTCTCCCACAGAGTCCAAAAGACTGTTCTACATATCTGTGTCTTGTTTGCTGTCTCGCACATAGGGTTATTATTACCATCTATCTAAATTCCATATATATGCGTTAGTATACTGTATTGGTGTTTTTCTTTCTGGCTTACTTCACTCTGTATAACAGGCTCCAGTTTCATCCACCTCATTAGATTCAAATGTATTCTTTTTAATGGCTGAGTAATATTCCATCATGTATACATACCACAGCTTTCTTATCTATTCGTCTGCTAATGACATCTAGGTTGTTTCCATGTCCTGGCTATTATAAATGGTGCTGCGATGAACATTGGGGTATACGTGTCTCTCAATTTTGGTTTCCTCAGTGTGTATGCCCAGCAGTGGGATTGTTGGATCATATGGCAGTTCTATTTCCAATTTTTTTAAGGAATCTGCACACTCTTCTCCATAGTAGCTATACTAGTTTGCATTCCCACTAACAGTGTAAGGGGGTTCCCTTTTCTCCACACCCTCTCCAGCATTTATTGCTTGTAGATTTTTTGGATAGCAGCCATTCTGACTGGCATGAAATGGTACCTCACTGTGGTTTTGATTTGCATTTCTCTGATAATGAGTGATGTTGAGCATCTTTCCATGTGTTTGTTAGGTATCTGTATGTCTTCTTTGAAGAACTGTCTGTTTAGTTCTTTGGCCCATTTTTTGATTGGGTCATTTATTTTTCTGGAATTGAGCTGCAGGAGTTGCTTGTATATTTTTGAGATTCTTTGTCAGTTGTTTCATTTGCTATTATTTTCTCCTATTCTGAAGGCTGTCTTTTCACCTTGCTTATAGTTTCCTTTGTTGTGCAAAAGCTTTTAAGTTTAATTAGGTCCCATTTGTTTATTTTTATTTCCAATACAGTGGGAGGTGGGTCATAGAGGATCAGAGAGTGTTTTGCCTATGTTTTCCTCTAGGAGTTTTATAGTTTCTGATCTTACTTTTAGATCTTTAATCCATTTTGAATTTCTTTTTGTGTATGGTGTTAGAAAGTGTTCCAGTCTCATTCTTTTACAAGTGGTTGACCAGTTTTCCCAGCACCACTTGTTAAATAGATTGTCTTTTCTGCATTATATATTCTTGCCTCCTTTATCAAAGATAAGGTGTCCACAGGTGCATGGATTTATCTCTGGGCTTTCTATTTTGTTCCACTGATATATATTTCTGCCTTTGTGCCAGTACCATACTGTCTTGATGACTGTATCTTTGTAGTAGAGCCTGAAGTTAGGTAGGTTGATTCATCCAGTTCCATTTTTCTTTTCAAGATTGCTTTGGCTATTCACAGTTTTTTGTATTTCCATACAAATTGTGAAATTATTTGTTCTACTTCTGTGAAAAATACCATTGGTAGCTTGACAGGGATTGCACTGAATCGTAAGAAACTTTATCAATGCACTATACCGAAGCTGAAACGCCAATACTTTGGCCATGAGCAAAGATGGCCAAGAACTGATGCAAAGAACTGAACCATTTGAAAAGACCCTGATGATGGGAAAGATTGAAAGCAGGAGGAGAAGGGGAAGACAGTGGATGAGATGGCTGGATGGCATCACTGACTCAATGGACATGAGTTTGAGTAAACTCCAGGAGCTGGTGATGGACAGGGAGGCCTGGCATGCTGCAGTCCATGGGGTCGCAAAGAGTCGGACATGACTGAGCGACTGAACTGAACTGTTGCCTTCCCACCATCAAAGACTGTAAGTGAAAGGAATAATCTGTGTAACCACTGAAGGTGACCCTGGTGCTGATTCACTGTGCCACTTATGTAATCAAGCCATGTTCTCCCTAAACCTGAATTGAATTAGGGCAACATTTGAGATAGCACAAAGGATTGAAATGTCTGTAAAATCAGGCTCCCAAGAACCAGAGGTATCACCCAATATCGAGCTATATTAATAATTTAAGTAATCAGAGGTACATGCAAGAAGGGGAGAATCTAAGGCCATAAATGCACATAAAGACACTCTGTAGCTCACATTTAACATGTGGTCTCCAAGTGATGCTTGCAAGAACATCAAAAAAAAAACGGGGGCTTGTTGATCCTAATGTATTTCCATTCTATATTCTAATTGCTACAAAGCTCAGATGACATTTTCCAGCAAGCCATTCTTCATGAATGACGAGATTCTAGGTTCGTTTATCATAGTTGGTTTGGATACATCCTTAAAGGACTCTCTAGGTGAGAAGACACCTGCTAGTGAATGTCAATTATGTCTGCTTGCATACAAAAGGGTGTGACCAAATAGTCATCCTTTCTTCCTGGGGAATCATTCTGTGAAGGGGGAAAAGAGGCCTGCTAGGATTTTGCTGGCGGCCCGGTGGATAAGACTCCACACTCCCAGTGGAGGGGCCTGGGTTTGATCTCTGGTCAGGGAACTAGATCCTACATCCCACAACTAAGACTCGGCATAGCCGAATAAATAAATATTCAGAGGAAGAAATCAGGGCTGCTGCTCGATCTTTTCTTCACTGTTATTTATTCGCCAATTTGTGTCCAACTCTTTTGCGACCCTGTGAACTGCCTGCCAGGCTCCTCTGTGCACGGGATTTCCCTGTTAGAATACTGCAGTGGGTTGCCATTTCCTTCTCCAGGGGATCTTCCCTACCCAGGGATCGAAACTACGTCTCCTGGTCTCCTGAACGGGCATGCATATTCTTTACCACTGAGCCACCAGGGAACCCAGATCTTTCCTTTTTAGCAATTAAATATGTTACAATATGTAATAGATAGTATGGAATGATCATTAAAAGGTTAATAGATAAACCGACTCACTTTGAAGAGACTACCCAGACTTTGAAAGTATCTGCTCTTAACTCCTAGGTTTCCCAGGTGGCTCAGTGGTAAAGAACCCCCCTGCACTGCAGGAGATGCAGTTTCAATCCCTGGGTCAGGAAGATTCCCTGGAAAAAGAAATGGCAACCTACTCAAGTATTTTTGCCTGGGGAATCCCATGGACAGAGAAACCTGGCGGGATTACAGTCCATGGGGTCACAAAAGAGTCAGACACAACTTAGCAACTAAATAACAACAATCAACACATAGTATTTGGTAAATATTAGCTATGAATACCATTATTTTTAATATAATTTTGAAAGAAATTTCTTTAATTGGTCAGCAAGACCTAGGCTTCCTTATGCAATCTTTTGAAAAATACAAATAAAGAGGTTCTGGAAATGGCATCTTAATAAGAATAATAAAGATGAGGCCCCCAGTGACTGTATGGTGGATAATCATTACATGGAGTTTGCTCAAGATGAATGTAACTCAAGGATAAGAGATTATTCTTCTGACAGAAGTCCTCATTGTTTTTTAACCAGAAGTTGGCAGTTAATGAGAAGTACATCATGCTATACCTAACTCCCCTCTCTTTCAGGGGAGGAAGGGAGGAAGAAGGCTGAAAAGAGGAATAAAATTCTTTAATCATTTAGGCTGACAAAGTTTTTCTGAAATACTCAATTTTAGCACAGTTTCTGAAGGTAAGAATTTCTCATTCTTCATTTATTTTAAAGGAGAGAGAAAAACGCAGAGAAAATAAAAATAAGAATTCAACCAAAGAATATATTATGTAACTTTCTGCTACTCCAACAATGTGTTGTTCTTTATTGCATGGATTTAGGGCTCAAAAACTTTAAAACATCCCTTCTGCTTCCAACTGTAGCTATTTTATTTAAATGAGGCCAGGACTGGGACTAAATCAGAGCTGGATGCATAGAATTGTTTCCTCATCTTCATCTACCCACAAAATAGCAGGTTACAATCCAGAAAGCAGAAGCTACCAACGCCTTCTCCATTAATCCACAGGCTAACTTTCATCTCAAGATCAAGGACAGGATGCACCCAGTGTTTACCACTGGAGAAAGGACTTCTCTCTAGTTCTTTGTGAAGCTTAGTATCAGAAACTAAAAAGGTTCTGAGCGGTAGGTTGCAGTTAAAGAGAGAAAAAAATAAAAGCTACAGTTTTCAAATGAGACAACAAGGCATAGCAAGAATTACAAAAAATGGAAAGTTTATTGGCAGCATTTATACAAATTTCACTTCCATATTCTTTCTTTTCTCTTTCCTCCACCACTTTAGGTTTCCTGGAATTTCCACACCTTTTACACACACTTCGAAATCACCAACATAAGAAGGATTTGAGATCTACCTATCTTAAAAAGGAATGAAGAATATTTTCCTTCCGCTATGGGTAAATCTGTAATTTTAAGTTCCCTTTCAAATTATAAACTGAAAACTTGTGTTGACTATTTTGACAGAATAAAATACATTTTTACTGCAGAAAAAATGCAAAATATAGAACAGTATATAAAGTGAGCATGAATATTAGGGATTTTGCATTTTTACAATGAAAAGATAGAAGGTTTGATGCTGTTACTATTTTTAGCCAAGTGGGCTATTTGCTTACTAGTAATATAAATCAAATGGTCAAATGTATACCTATACTTAATATCTTAATTTAATCATATGTGCATATTTAAATTACATATAGAACATAGAAAAATCTATTTTTTCTATCTCACATTCTTTGCACTAATATTCACTAATCTGTTCACATAATCATTTCTCAAGAGAGGAGAAAGGATATGCAAATAAAGCTTCTGTGAATGCTGGATATAAACATTCCATTTTTCTTAATTCTTTTTATGCCTTGTTGTCTCATTGAAAGCTGGTATAACACAATGTCGGGGTATACACCATCTTCACGTCCACTAAGGTACGTCACGTAAAATATTTTGAATGTTTGTGATGCTCCCTAGATATTTTATCCTAAGCTAAAACTATTCATTCACATAAAATGGCATATTTTATTTTCTTATTCCTCCTGTATTTAATATATTGACCATGTCAATAAACAAAATTCCAAATCTTACTTTATTCTTTTTTAAAGTGTGCTCTACAGTGTGTACTGTATAAAATGTCCTTCTACCCTAGCCATTGTAAGGTTGACCAAGAATAATTACTAAATCTGAAATCAATTTCTTTGTCTTCATTTCCACCCATTTTGTCAAGTGACTTCTACAAGTGTCTGAAACTAACTTTGATTGAGGTCGTTTCAGGGTAATGTGCTTACCCAACATTAATCCTTTTTTAAAATAAAGAAAAAAGTGAACGAACATGTGTAATATGAGAAACTTTATAAAGATTTCAAAATGAGGCAATTAACTCTTTATTGAGGACAATTTTGACAGTGACAACTCTGAATCCCACGAAAACCACTGTTAATATTGGTACACATTTCCTCCTAACAATAGATTTTATACTTTAATTCCACATTATAACCAATTTTGGATCCTGCTTTTTCTTACCCATCTAAGCATTACTCCAAGTCATTAAATATTCATCTTAAATGTATTTTAATGATTGCACAATATTCCATACATAGATACATCAGAATTTACTCATTTCCCCTCTTGATGGATATTTAGATTATCTTCAATGCCATATCATGAACAGTGTTTCAAAGAAAATCATTGTGTATAAATCTTTGTCAGCATTGCTATTTCATTACAGTAGATTCCCAGAAGAGGAATTACTATGTAAAATAATATGTACAATATTGAAGCTTTTGAAATAGATTAATACCTTGCTTTTACAAGAGTTATACTTGTTTTCTTCTCTTGCCAGTGGTAAGAGAGAGTGCAACTGCCATATCTTTACCAATATTGAGCATTTTATATCTTAATTTATTAATTTGATACTCAAAAGCATTACTATTATTTATTTTTCAATTACAAATGAAGATAAACATGTGCTGTGGTTAGTCGCCCAGTCTGACTCTTTAAGGCACCCCATGACTGCCCTCGCCAGGCTCCTCTGTCCAGAGGATTCTCCAGGCAAGAGTACTGGAGTGGGTTTCCATGCCCTCCTTCAGGGGATCTTTCCAAGCCAGGATCGAACCCAGGTCTCCCACATTGCAGGCAGATTCTTTGCCATCTGAGCCACCAGGGAAGCACATGAATACTGGAGTAGGTAGTCTATCCCTTCTCCAGGGGATCTTCCTATCTCAGGAATCAAACTGGGGTCTCCTGCATTGCAGGTGGATTCTCCAGCAGCTGAGCACATTTACCAGTCATTTGTATTTTCTTTGTTATGATTTCCTCCATGTTCCCCCTCCATTTGTTTATTAAATAGCTACTGCTTTCCTTATCAATCTATGTGAGCTTTATATATATTCATGATGTTAACATTTTGTTAACCACTGTTATTGAAATCACATTTCAATATTTCTAAATAATTTTAATTTTTATGATCAGAATTTTTTTCAATTTTTAAAATATAGCTTATTAACTTTTTTCATTGCCTTATTTTTAAAATATAGTTCACTATGCAAGTCAGAAAAATATTCATCAATATTTCGCCTAATTTTTCTTATGATTTCATTATTTCTTTATTTACTTTCATGTATAATTCTTTAACCATCCATGGCAGATAAACTTTGGGATGGTCCCATGACCTTTGTCTCCAGATAAGAATCCTGCCCTAGCTGACAACTGGTTGCAGCCTCATAGAAAACCTAGCTAAGCCATGCTCATAATTCCAACCTATAGAAAAACTGATACAGCAAAGGTTTATACAACGTATTCAAGGGCATATGGCATAAAGATATAATTCAAGAGATGCCCAAACTGCTCTGACTCTAAGGAATTAAGTGTTCTCTTTTATCTGTCTGATAAAGGAAGGCTTCGTGGACGAGGTGAGTCATGTTCTGTAAGGCAGATGCAGCAAGGTGGGTTAAATATCAATGTAGAGCCCAGAGGAAACTGGACATATTTGGACCACATGGATGCATGCCAAGTAGCTTCAGTCCTGTTCAACTCTTTGCGATTCTATGGACTGTAGCCCGCCAGGCTCCTCTGCCCATGGGGTTCTCCAGGCAAGAATACTGGAGTATTCTTCTGGATACTACTTCTACTGGAGCCATGCCCTCCTCCAGAGGATCTTCTCAACCCAGGGATTGAACCCACGTCTCTTATGTCTCTTGCCCTGGCATACAGGTTCTTTACCACCAGCATCTCCTGGGAAGCCCAAGGACCACAGTAGAAGGTAAAATTTAACTGAGATAAAGTATTTCTGTAGATAAGTACTACAGGATAGAGTGGGAAAGGGTAAAGACAGGCAATGAAATGTTCTTGAAACCTGATTAACAGAGGAGTTAAGAGTATAGCCATGAAATTAAAAGACGCTTACTCCTTGGAAGAAAAGTTATGATCAATCTAGATAGCATATTCAAAAGCAGAGCCATTACTTTGCCGACTAAGGTCCATCTAGTCAAGGCTATGGTTTTTCCTGTGGTCATGTATGGATGTGAGAGTTGGACTGTGAAGAAGGCTGAGCACTGAAGAATTGATGCTTTTGAACTGTGGTGTTGGAGAAGACTCTTGAGAGTCCCTTGGCTGCAAGGAGACCCAACCAGTCCATTCTGAAGGAGATCAAGCTGAGATTTCTTTGGAAGGAATGATGCTAAAGCTGAAGCTCCAGTACTTTGGCCACCTCATGCGAAGGGTTGACTCATTGGAAAAGACCCTGATGCTGGGAGGGATTGGGGGCAGGAGGAGAAGGGGACGACCGAGGATGAGATAGCTGGATAGCATCACGGACTCGATGGAAGTGAGTCTGAGTGAATTCTGGGAGTTGGTGATGGACAGCGAGGCCTGGCATGCTGCGATTCATGGAGTCATAAAGAGTCAGACACGACTGAGGGACTGAACTGAACTGAACTATGAGTATAAAATCCCATCTCAGATTTTGTACTTAGTCACAACCAGTTAAACCCCTCTCAGGTCAGTTAAAATTTGAAACTGAGAACATAATGTAACTTGTAGTAGGAAAAATGATAACCATCATTTGCAGCATCATGGATGGACTTAAGAGATTCTTATACTGAGGGAAGTTAAGTCAGACAGAGAAGGAGAAATATCGCATGACATCTCTTATATGTGGAATCTAAAAAGAAAAGATATAAGTTAATTTAAACAGATAGAGACTCACAGACTTAGAGAACAAACTTATGGTTGGCAAAGGGGAAGGATGGGGGAAGGGATAGTTAGGGAGTTTGGGACCAACATGTACACACTGCTGTATTTAAAAATGAATAACCAACTAGAACTTACTGTATAGCACAGGGAACTCTGCTCAGTGTTACGTGGCAGCCTGGATGGGAGGGGAGTTTGGGGGAGAGTGGATAGATGTGTGTGTGTGTATATATATATGGCTGGGTCCCTTTGCTGCCCACCTGACACGATTATAACAGTGCTAATTGGCTCTACTCTAAAATACAATAAAAGGTTTTAAAAAATGACAGCCATGTTTTTTCTCCCCTTCCTTAAATTTGTAATAACATTTCTCACCAATGAAGTTAATGTGGCTAAAGGTAGACATTCGCATTCGGGGAGGAGACCTGGGTCAGGTACTGGAATGCCCCTTGCCACCTGGAGGCACTGGTCAAAATAGCCTCATCTTCCTACCCATCAATCAGTGACGGCAGCAGGGTTTCCTACAGACCACACACTGTTGTAAACAATGATTTGCCAACATCCTAACTTTTCAGGGACTCAGTTCATCAAAAGGAGAATTTCTTTGATGGAATAAAGAATGAGTTAACTGATAAAAAAAGATAAAATGGGTTAAGCCATGAAGTCAAAGAAATATGTGCACCTCAGCAAGTACCTTATGCAGAAGCAAAGAAAGAGAAAATCATGGAATGTTGGCTCTCTGGCTCCCAAGGAAGGACAGAGAGGTAGGAACCCGGTTAGAGTTTGACCTCATCGAGCAGAGTCTGACAGACCAAACTGTGGTCTGAGTAAGCACAGACCACTGTATTAAAAATAAAACAATGAGAAAGGAAACATGCAAATGAGCCAAAGAGTAATTAGAGGTGGGACAACAAGCGGTCCAGTTTCTGCCTCCTGGAGATAGAACAGGCTAGTAATGCAAGGAAGCAAAACCCCCAGGGATCAGAGTGGGTGCATCAACCTGAAAGTGACAAAGCAATTACTGGCACAGCCCCAAAATCGAATACCATAAAATATCATGGCAGATATGGAGTTAGTGATATTTATTGACATATTATTAAAGGAACATTGTAAACAGTATCATCACATAAATATACACAGAGTGGCGGGGCAGGGAGAGAAAGAAAACGTACAACAAAATAGTGATGGTAATCACTGATGAAAGTTTTCTCTGGGTGATGAAATTTGGAGGCTGTTTCCATTAGCTTATATGCAGTTCACTTGTGACTCTTTTAAATTGAAAAAGTATAACAAAGTTATAATTTTTAATCAGATGCTACAATGCATAGCAATATTCTATGTAAATGGTAAAGTGCTATTCAGATTGGAGTTACTATTCATCACCACTCTAATTTTTTCTATCCAACTGCTTCTATGATTTCAACATAACTCATATCAGTGGGAGGCAGATTATATGGCCTTCGGA
>SJXQ01010815.1:151759-189937 GCA_006408695.1 Aepyceros melampus | reverse complement strand
ATGACCTTGGGCAAGTTAATCAACCTTGGTATAACTGATAAAGGTAAAAATGGGTATGGGTATGGTGACAACTACATCAAAGGATTGCTGTGAACACTAAATAAATTGATGAAAGCAAGGAGTTTACTCTCAATGAAAACAGTAATTCAATACAGGTTAGCCACACTTATTACCACTGCTCTGCATTCACCGAACATTTGCTGAGTTAATGCTCAGGGCCAGGGAAGACCTCCCCACCTCGAGGAGTTCAAAGACCTGTGGAGAAAATTACTGAGTAAGTTCTGTAGTACCTCTGTGCCTAATTCAGTAAATACAGCACAGCAACAACTGAATGAGTAGTTCTGATAAGTGTGATGATAAAGTATATGTGTAGACCTCTGAGAACAGGAAAGATTGACACACACCTATGACAAGGGGAGTAGTGAGGTTTCAGAGGGGAGATGACACTCAGTCTTAAAGGATGAGCGGCTGCTTAACAAGCAAGGGAAGGAGTGTTACAGGGAGAGGAAACAGCAGACTCAAAGCCAGACACATAAGAAGTCTTGTCATGTTGGGGGGACTGAAAGTGGTATCATAGGGCTAGAGAATGCAAAAGAATGCATCAATATTCAAACGTCAGCATCCCCCAGCTGTGCAGCAAACACATGTGAAACTCTGAAAGGCAACCGGAAGCTTCAAATGAGACTCAGTGGAGTTAGTACACAATGGTACACAAAGAAGTATCATTTCACAATTAAATTCATAAATTAAGCAGCAAGATTTTAGGAGGGAATCAGAGGTTTTAAAATGCACTTCACATATAAAATTAAGGAAAATAATTTGACCTTGGGATCAGACCAAATATTATTTCCTCTGCTTTATTATCATTATATATTTTTATAATTACACTGTCAAACAATATTAGCACTGGTGATACATGCAACCACTCAGCCCACCCTTTTCACCCCCAGAAGAATACACAAAGTAAACATGAAAATGTTCAGAATCAGTACTTACTTTGCCTTTACAAAGGAAAAAAATCAGTACCTTTGGTGGCACTGGACTATTTCTACTAGCTCTTTGTTTTTATAACAAAGGGGAAGTTTTGGACACAAAGGATACATTAAGTGATAAAGAGCTTCTGTAAGTAAAGCGCTAACTATTCCACCAGAGAAACTAAACCAGTAGGCTGAAGATAGACCACCATCTCAGCTGCCATCACTTAATCAAGTGTGATATACAAGCTCCCCACAAAGGGAGTAAGGGGGAAAGTGGGCTTCATTTGCTTTGGATAATGAATATTCTGCATTTAAAGTAATCCACCCAATTAGGATTCATCAGTGTTTAGCAGACAGTAGAAATTAACACAGCCTTTGGAAACTGTATTCACTGTCTCCTTGTACTTAGGCAAAGCAAGAGAAAACCTTGACAACAGCAGCAGCAAATAGCTCATTTCTCTTTTAAGTCACTAGAGATCCTTTTTTGGACAAATCATTGGATTTAAGATTTAGCATATAATCCAGATGCATTCAACAGCTCCCTAAAACAAATATATCAACAATTGCAGAATGATGACACATAGGTAGGAGTATGCTGATTGAATTGATATGTATAACACTTAGAGAATAAGACACAGAGATGAATAAGGAACTCAGAAACTAGCTGGCCCAAATCTTACAATCTTTCAATATGACTCCAGAACACTGATTGTACTAGCCCGATTCCCCAGTCTTAACTCTGATACTTGTTCTAACCTCTCCTGCTGCCTTGGCATTTGCCCATGTGCTTCTTTCTGGAATATTCTTTATTTCAATGTGCCTGGTGATCAGTTTATTTCAGTATTCATCTTCAAACTTTACATTTTTTTACCAAAGCCTTTAACACCTCTCCCAATATCTGTGTACACTGCCTGCCATATTATGGGATCTCATTTGTACCTTCTACTTCTCCTTTATAACACATGTCACAGTGTCATATTTGTGTTTGAAAAGTGCCTGTCTTCCCCTAGAGATGGTGATCATGTGTGGATCAGCCATATCTATTTTGTTTAGCTTGCGTCTCCCAGTGCGTGGAGGCACACAATATGCTTTTTAAAATTAATGGATGCAACCTTTACTTCCAACATAACAGAATATTTAAATGTCACAGGTGTTTTCACTGTTTTATACAACTGTATATATTATGCCTTCTGCCTCAAATATCTTTCCTGTTTTCTCTGGCTAATTTCTCCCCATCCTTCAGGATAAATCAGAATGCTTCTTTGGAAGCATTCTCATCTCTAGCCTAACAGGGATTAGTCATTGAAGTCCTTTGTGCCCGGATCCTCTGCACATTTCTGTCTCATAGCAGATACTTTCTTTTTGTAACAGTATGATTTCTTTAAAACAACATCCAATAAAGCAATCAACCAGACTAACTAAACCTTTCAATTCTTCTAAAAACTCACTCTTGCCTAATTGGCTGCTCTCGAACAGTCCTGCAAACTTGCAGGCATCATCATCAATGTTCACCCAAAGCTGGGAATTCTCTAGGGGTCCCGTGCTTAGGCCTCTACACTTCTACTGCAGGAGGCACTGGTTTGACCTCTGGTCAGAAAACTGAGATCCTATAAACCACACTGCACAGTCAAAAAGAAATAAAATAAAGTAGATCTCTAAAAAAATGTTCACTGAGAGCCAACTGTTTGTTCCCATACTTTTTAGGTCAGGTGTACTTGTTATTCTAATTATACAATTTAATTAAACTGTGTGTAAATGACAAAATGTGGTTATGCAAGAGTATTTTTTCTAGAAGTTAAATATTTTGAGAAGATAGATAAGTTGTTATAAAAAATAAGTCTATCAAATTCAGTATGGTCAACACTAATTTAAAAGACTGTGAGAAAAAAATCTAGAATTTTTTGGAAGCAATCCAAATATATTTCCTCAGTGGGTGAATGGAGAAACATGTGGTATATACATACAACAGACTATTACTGAGTCTTAACAAGAAAGGAAATTCTGACAGAGGCTACAACCTAGATGAACCTTGAAGACACCGTAAGTGAAATAATTAAGTCACAAAAGAATCAATACTATATCAGTTCAGTTGCTCAGTTGTGACCGACTCTTTGCAGCCTCATGGACTGCAGCACACCAGGCCGCCCTATCCATCACCAACTCCTGGACCTTGCTCAAACTCATGTCCATTGACTTAATGATGCCATCCAACCATCTCATCCTCTGTTGTCCCCTTCTCCTCCTGCCTTCAATCTTTCCCAGCATCAGGGTCTTTTCCAATGAGTAGGTTCTTCCCATCAGGTGGCCAAAGTATTGGAGTTTCCTTCCAATGAATATTCAGGACTTATTTCCTTTAGGATTGACTGGTTTGATCTCCTTGTGATCCAAGGGACTATCAAGAGTCTTCTCCAGCACCACACTTTAAAGCATCAATTCTTCAGAGCTCAGCTTTCTTTATAGTCCAACTCTCACAAGCATACATGACTACTAGAAAACCATAAGATTTGACTAGATGGACCTTTGTCGGCAAAGTAATATCTCTACTTTTTAATATGCTGTCTAGGTTGGTCATAGCTTTTCTTCCAAGAAGTGAGTGGCTTTTAATTTCATGGCTGCAGTCACCATTTGCAGTGATTTTGGAGTCCAAGAAAATAAAAGTCTGTCACTGTTTCCATTGTTCCCCCATCTCTTTGCCATGAAGTGATGGGACTGGATGCCATGATCTTCATTTTTTAAATGTTGAGTTTTAAGCCAACTTTTTCACTCTTCTCTTTCACTTTCATCACAAGGTTCTTTAGTTCCTCTTTGCTTTCTGCCATTAGGGTGGTGTCATCTGCATATCTGAGGTTATTGATATTTCTCCCGGCAATGTTGATTCCAGATTGTGCTTCATATAGCCCAGCATTTTTCATGATATACTCTGTATATGAGTTAAATAAGCAGAGTGAAATATACAGCCTTGACATACTCCTTTCCTGATTTGGAACCAGTCCATTGTTCCATGTCCAGTTCTAACTGTTGCTTCTTGACCTGCATACCGCTTTCTCAGGACGCAGGTAAGATGGAATGTTAGGTCCATGAATCAAGGTAAATTGGAAATGGTCAAACAGGAGATGGCAAGAATGAACATCCAACATTTTAGGAATCAGTGAATTAAAATGGACTGGCATTTAATTCAGATAACCATTATCTCTACTACTGTGGGCAAGAATCCCTTAGAGGAAATGGAGTAGTCATCACAGTCAATAGAAGAGTCCAAAATGCAGAACTTGGGTGCAATCTCAAAAACGACAGAATGATTTCTTTTTGTTTCCAAAACAAACCATTCAATATCACAGTAATCCAAGTCTATGCCCCTACCAGTAATGCTGAAGAAGCTGAACAGTTCTATGAAGACCTACAAGACCTTTGAGAACTAACACCAAAAAAAAAAGATGTCCTTTTTCATCATAGGGGACTGGAATGCAAAAGTAGGAAGTCAAGAGATACCTGGAGCAACAGGCAAGTTTGGTCTTAGAGCTCAAAATGAAGCACATCAAAGGCTAACAGAGCTTTGTCAAGAGAACACGCTCATAGCAAACACCCTCTTCCAACTACACAAGAGATGACTCTACACATGGACATCACCAGATGGTCAACACTATATGATTCCACTTATATCACGCACCTGGGGAAGTTCACACAGAGACATAAAGTAGAATGGTGGTTGCCAGGGGCTGAGCTGAGAGGCGGATTTGGAATTACAATTAACAGATGCAGTTTCAGACTGAAAAGATGAAAAATTCTAGAGAAGGATGACAGTGATATGCAACAATGTGAATATACCTAATGCTACTGAACTGCATGGGGCTTCCCTGGTGGCTCAGACAATAAAGAATCCACCTGCAATTCAGGAGGACTGTGTTCAATTCCTGGGTTGGGAAGATCCCCTAGAGAAGATAATGGCTACCCACCCAGTATTCTTGCCTGGAAATTCTATGAACAGAGAAACCTGGGGGTGGGGGGTGGGCTACAGTCCCTGGGGTTGCAGAGAGTCAGCCATGACTGAGCAATTAACACTTTCACCTAACTATATGGTTTAAAATGGTCAAAATGGTGAGCGTTATGTTATGAATATTTTACAGTTTTAAAAATAAATATGTTTCATTCATGGAGGAGGTTTTTATAATTCCTCACTTTGACTTAAAAATTAATTAAATAATTATTGATCTCCATCATGATTGACGAATAGGCTTCTATTACATCAGCTTTTAAACTATCTTTCGTCTCCAGCAGACAAGCAGCCACAATGAGTGGGGACTATTTCTTTCATCACCTGTCACAGACTCTCCAGAACATATCACATTTCCTGGAATACAGCGAGTGATCAATAAACATTTGTTGAATGAATGAATCCCATCATTTTACTGCTAAGGAAACAGAAGTTTATAAAAGCCCATACTAGACAAGCTAGATAGTGGCAATGATGGGAAAACATTTCAAACTAACCAAAACTATATCCAATTTTTTTCAAGAAATAAATTAATATGTATTAAAATTCTATTACATTCCAAGACTGTGGTTGAAGTTGACAATACAAAGATGAGCTATACCCAATTCCTGCTATCAACATGACTTTGTACTTCAAGACAAGGATATTAAACACCCACATCCAGGAATGTCTCATGTAAACCTCGAGGAACAAGGCTGGCAGGTGGGTTGCTTAAGAAATTACTGCAAACTTAGAGTCTCTGAAAAGGAAAGAGTCCAGCCTGGGTGCAAAACAAAATAATTGTGGGTCCAGGCAGAGCTCAGTCAGTAACTCATCATCTCGCCTTGGTAGCTTCTAACTTCACTTCTCTGCACTTCAGTTCCGCATCTGTAAACAATCTCCTGAGTTAAATTTCTCTATTTAGCATCTACAGACTCTCAGAAAGCTTAACAGTCCTTGAGAGCCTGACTTGGATTCTCAAAGTCTCAGAGAGGAGCATTTTGGAAAAGGGAACAAAAACAACCATCTGCGGTCTCCATTATCCCAGTGGAAACAGCCCCAAACCATAAGCCCCACAGTCCAGCGACATCCAGCACCGTGTTTCCTGCCTAAGTCAATACCTGCTAATCTTATGGCTAAGCTGTCACAGCAAGTGATGCATGTGGAAAATAGCCTTCTGGGGAAAGGGCCAAAAATCCTCTCTTCCCAGCCAAAGAAATCAAAAGAAGTGACAGCCTCATTCAACTCTCAGGGTCCTAGTGAGAAGGAATTGTTTCAAGCTAGGGAAATAAGTCTATCTTCATCTTTGCATGTTCTCAAGGATGTTCCGTGACTTATGAAAACGGTCCAGAAAAATCAAGAGACACCATGAGCACTTGCTTAATTCACCATTGCTCTTCATGATTGAATTCAAATCAAACATTCTCCTGATCCTGCTCCATCCTCATTTGTATCAAATATCCTTAATCTGTGCTCTCAGAATCCAGATATAAAGCTTTATCCAATACTAACTATTCACAAATTTCTTTAGTGTCATATCCCAGCTACCCAGTGAACACCTTGAGTGCAGGCACTCACTATGCCTGGCATGTTTTTACTGTATTCTCCCTGTTAACTAGGACTTCCCAGGTGGCTCAGTGGTAGAGTATCTGCCTACCAGTGCAGGAGATGCAGCTTCGATCCCTGGGTCTGGAAGATGCCCTGGAGTAGGAAACGACGATCTGTTCCAGTATTCTTGTGAGAAAAAGCCCATGGACAGAGGAGCCTGGAGGGCTACAGTCCACAGGGTCCCAAAGAGTCAGACACAGCTCAGCAACTGAGCATGCACATGCACATGCCATGATAACTAGTGTGGCACAAAATTTTTTTAAAAATACATTTAATAAAAGAATTGCCTATTTACCTATCTGTCTACTCCACTGGATTATAAACCTTTTGAAGACAAGAGTATTATCTTGCTCATTTTTTACATTTTTTTCAAAAGCATACATGTATTCCATTTTAAATAAAGTTCAATAATAGACAAAAACAATGTATGGTGATAAAGTCAAAATCGTGGGGCTATGGGAGCAAAATCTAAAAAGAGCACAGTGGAACTTTCTGGGATGATGGGTATATACTTCATCTTGATCCAGATTGATGATACACAGGTGTACATATACATGTGTATACATTCATCAAACTGTGCACTTAACACATTATGTTTTACCATAGGTAAAGTATGCTTCTAAAAGTTAAAGGAAGAAAAGAAAAAAACTGCAGCATTTTAGTAAAAATGTCTAGAATCAGGTACTGTGGAGAAAGTAGTAAATAAAACAATGTGTGATAAAGAGTAAAATCAATAATAACATACTGCAATTGCAAGCTTCTTTTGACTAAAGTAAAATAGTGACATAATTTGAACAGCAACCTTGCAGTGTTCCTTGTTGACTTCCAGTTTTTATCACAGTTTAATGTCTTTATTAACACATGTACAGTAAGAGTTCATTGAAAAAATACAGAAATTAAAAATATCATTTTTATATTTTTATATTCAGTTCAGTTCAGTTCACTCAGTCGTGTCTGACTCTTTGCCACCCCATGAATCGCAGCACACCAGGCCTCCCTGTCCATCACCAACTCCCAGAGTTCACTCAGAATCACGTCCATCGAGTCATTGATGCCATCTAGCCATCTCATCCTCTGTCGTCCCCTTCTCCTCCTGCCCCCAATCCCTCCCAGCATCAGAGTCTTTTCCAATGAGTCAACTTTTCGCATGAGGTGGCCAAAGTACTGGAGTTTCAGCTTTAGCATCATTCTTTCCAAAGAAATCCCAGGGCTGATCTCCTTCAGAATGGACTGGTTGGATCTCCTTGCAGTCCAAGGGACTCTCAAGAGTCTTCTCCAACACCACACTTCAAAAGCTTCAATTCTTCAGCTCTAAGTTTTCTTCACAGTCCAACTCTCACATCCATACATGACCACAGGAAAAATCATAGCCTTGAATAGACTGATCTTTGCTGGCAAAGTAATGTCTCTGCTTTTAAATATGCTATCTAGGTTGGTCATAACTTTTCTTCCAAGCAGAAGC
This sequence comes from Aepyceros melampus, assembly GCA_006408695.1. Taxonomy (NCBI): domain Eukaryota; kingdom Metazoa; phylum Chordata; class Mammalia; order Artiodactyla; family Bovidae; genus Aepyceros; species Aepyceros melampus. The sequence goes on along the minus strand of SJXQ01010815.1, from coordinate 181,920 downwards.
GTCTTTTAATTTCATGGCTGCAGTCACCATCTGCAGTGATTTTGGAGCCCAAAAAGATAGTCTGACACTGTTTCCCCATCTATTTCCCATGAAGTGATGGGACTGGATGCCATGATCTTCATTTTCTGAATGTTGAGCTTTAAGTCAACTTTTACACTCTCCACTTTTACTTTCATCAAGAGGCTTTTTAGTTCCTCTTCACTTTCTGCTATAAGGGTGGTGTCATCTGCATATCTGAGGTTATTGATATTTCTCCCGGCAATCTTGATTCCAGCTTATATTATTGCTACTTAACTCGGACACTGGCTTACAGTCAAGATAGGCTTGTGGAACAAATTCACATTAAAATAAACAAATTCCCACACTTTACCTCCCATCTCCCTTGTGCAAATTTGCTTTGAAGATGTCCACTGATATCCCTTTGAATAGAAGCCTTTTACACACACATATACCAGGCTGAAGAAATTCAGGACCTGCATGGCATGGCACTGATTGCTAGGCAAGTGGGCATTTGCGGTTGGGACAACTGGACACAAGTTCTTATCATCTGGGGGTTTGTTTTAAATCCCATGGGTTAACCTTCTCCTGTATTCTATACCCTTCTATAACATTCTTTCTTCCCATGTAGGAGAAAGTTCAATGCCCTGTAATTCGAGACTACTGAGTTCCGGTCCTAATTCTGCTTTGAACTCTGTGAACTGGGCATGTCATTCTACAAAATAAAAGGATTAGCTAGCATACCTCTGAGGCTTCTTCCAGGAAATTTAACATGTTATGAAGTTGTAACACAGGTCAAGCCCATGAACATGTGAATAACATTAAACAACTCTTCTGGATTATTTCTTCCTTCTCATTTTTCTCCACAGGGTCAACTACTCAGAAGCAAAGAGCTGCATATTCAGAGTTACTGGAGACATGCACTCAGAAAATGTATTGAGGTGCTTTCCTATTTCTTGAAGAACCCCCTTCCTGTATTACAGACTGATCAGAACAGTTGGTGGCATTATAAATGAGGTTCCAAACTCGCAGGGTATACAGTCTCAGCTAAGACATTCTCAGCTCTGAAAAAAGCAGAAAACCTGAGGTCCACTGACTTCCTCTGTCTAATTCAAATATTGCCCTAATGACTTCAGAACACTTCCTACTTCTTGCCAATAAGATTCCTTTTTGCACTGTGTGGTTTTGGGTCTGCTCCCATGGAAGTCAAAGTATGGCTTGCATGCATTCTTTTGAGATTCTCTAGTTATTTTTCTCTAAGAAAAGCATTCAAGTGATACATTGAAAGTACAACTAATCTCCCAGAGCCACATAACAGATCTCAGGTGAAATGAGAAACTCAATAGCTCATTCAAGGTAGCTCATTTTTATCTTCTATGGGAAAATCACCTATTCAGTTCCAAGCCCTAATAACTGGAAAAGAAATATCCATCCAAGACAATCACTTTTGAGTCCACTGTACTATGGCCCTATGCATAGACCAACAATAAATATATTTTAAGTTAACAGAGGCCCGTATCCATCTGCCACCTTTCCTGTACACACACACAGACACACCTTTTGTATTCAGTGTATGCACAAGAGGAGTAAATTTATTCTGAATATTACTTAAATACACATGGATTGACAAGCTGTTTATCCAGTCTCAGTCTACAGTCTTCAGATGAGAAATTGAGGTGACTGTTTTTTTCCAGCCTGGGCATTTCTTCAAGCAGGCTCATCTCAGCAAGCAGAAATGTGTATTGCACTTTTAAATATTGAAGAGTAACTACCAACCATGAAATGGGTCACTGGTTCCACTCCCGATTTGCAGAAACACCGCATCTTACATTTACAGCATTTTGTAAGTGATTCTAAAGATGAACCTCAAGGTATAGGGCAAGAGCAAGCAGTATGCTGCATGTGAGTCTCTTGCAAACACTGTTCCCTCTCTTTGAGGTTGGAATGCGCAGTCTGCTGAATAACACCCTGCACTGGCCACTCATCTGAAACAGAGTGTCTTAAATTTGACCTTGATTCACCTAGCACTCTGGTTACAATGAAATCCTGACTCAAGGTCTGGGGTAGGGCCTTCCCACAAGCTCCCAAGTGTTGCTGCTGTTTCTCAGACCACACTCGAGTAGGAAGGACCTCAGACAGACCCATCAACCCTCTCGTTCCAACAATGACTGTGTTTCCTTGTTACAGTGACAAGAAGTAGGAAGGATTTGGTAAATATATAAAGGCTTTTTTCTTTCTCAAAATAGACTTCAAACAAAGTCTCTCCTATCATTATGTTCTAGTTTCTTCTGTTATAAATATCAAAACATTATTGGGAAATAAATCATAAGTCCCTGAAGTGATACAGTCAAAATATACAGAGAAAATGTAAAGGATTGATATTATTTAGAATCACTGACCTCAGAACAGGGAAGGATTTCAGTGTAAACCTGGTCAAATCCAAGTATCCCAAGCAGGGTTTCCAGAGTAGAGGAGGGTGAATCGAGTCCTCACTTGATTTGGAGGCAGAGCTAAAAATAGAGCCCAATTATCCTCACACCCACAAAGAAGTACTTGGCTTATACTAAGTTCACAGTATTATTATTATTATATTATTAAAAAGAGAGTACAATAATAATTCAATTATTTCCATTATTTTATCTCTTTTCACTGTATTCCTTGAGATAGGGCTACAACAAACATATCTCCATTTTAAAAACTGAGGAATCGAGATTGTAACAAAGGGACTCCTTGCTGGTCCAATGGCTTAGACTCTATGACCCTAGGCAGGGGGGCTGGGTTCGATCCCTGGGATCCCACAGACTGCACGTGTAATGTAGACTGAAGATTCTACATGCAGCAACCAAGACCTGGTACAGCCAAATAAACAGTAAAAAAAAAAAACTATACCAAGAGTATATAATTTATATATACACTTGAAAACACACACACACACATACTTGCCTGGACAAAGCTACAATTAGTTTCTTCCAAACAGAACTCTGATCTGTCATTAAGCCAAACTCACTCCTAGTTTTATGTTTTATATAAACAAAGTGTGACAGAGAAAACAATGTGCTGTGGTTTGTTATTCTTCTCTTTGTTTCCTTTCTTTCCAAGTTCGCCCAGCGTGCACGCATTGATCTTCTTCTCATATAGTTATAGTGTGCTTTTTTTTTTTCTTTTCATCAAAACAATTAGTTGCAGCTCAGAAGATATAATTCTACCAGCACATCACAGAGAATCCTGTTTCCTGCCTGCTTTAATGAAGTCAGGCATCGTGGGAAGCTGAGACACTAGGGAAAAGAACATGCTGTAAAGTATAATTGCTTTCGAGAAGAAAGACCTTCCCTTGTGAATCCATTTTGGATTAAACAGCGTAATTTTTTTTTCTTTCTCTTTTTATTTTCTGGCCCTTCTTTAAGGCTATTTTGTGCAATGCCCTACACTTGGGTACAAGATTTTCCAGCTTTCAGGGGTGTTAACGCAGAAGATGGGCTAAAAACAAAAATTAATTTTCAGCTGTTTGCCCTCCATCCCAAGATTGCTTTTCAAATACCATTTTTTTGCTAATGTTCTCATGTTGAATCATTACTATTACCTTTAGGCTGTCCCCATCTCATTTTGACCACGTCTACCACCTCCAATGCCTCCTCAGCGCTCCCGCCTTTGTTCCATGTGCTCCAGCCCCACTGGCCTTCTTCGAGTGTGTCAGTCATGTTTCTCCCAGGAGGCGTTTGCCTTCACTGATCCTTCTGCCTAGGATGCTCTTCCTCTCCAGGCCCCTGCATCACTAGTCGATGCTAGCTCCTTCAAACTGAAGTCACCCCCTGCTACTTTCATTCACAGTGCTCTGCTTTCATCCTCACACAGCATGGATCACTATCTAGTACTTCTGTGATTCATTTAATTTTCTGTCTGTCACAAAATGTAACCTCCAGGAGATCAGGGACCATTTCAACTGTGATCATCACTGTATTCTGAACATCACTTGGCACACAGAAGGTGCATAATAAATGCCTGCCAAATGATCGATATGCAAATAAATCAATCATAGGGTACATATCTAGAATCACAGAGTCTTAGAAAAAGAATTAAAAATTAATATATCTATTCATTTAATCTATAAAAGTATAAAATAAACTCCAGAAGTTGAGAAGGTCTCAGAACCCACTGCAAAGGAGATTACTCATTAATTTTTTTCAGCAAGCTGTTGTCAGGTGCCAGGCACTGTACAAGACTCCTATGAATCAAATCACGGGAAAGACAGATGTGGTCTTTGCCATGACGGCACTCAGGCTAAGAGGCACAGAAAAGGGAGAGTAGGGACCAATACTGGGATAGCTAGGGGAAGCATTATTCTCCCCACCCAGAACACAGTATAAAACTTTAGAGTCTCAGAAGTAAAGAAAACTATATAGCTATCTAAAACAAGAAAGAATATAAAAATGAAGGCAATAGGTGGTGTCAATCACAGAACATCTATCAGCGTCCCATTGTTCTGTAACTTAGAGAAGCACAAAGCCATCAGAACAGATACTAAGCTAAAAATGAACTGTCAGTGCCATCTCTTGGAGAAGTGTCCCGCTACCATGGTTGAGCACGACCCTTCCTGCTTAGGGACTCACAATAATCATGACTGCCCCAGAATTCACAAGGGCCAGATGAGCAAAGCTATATGCAAGATAAACAACCTAGACTATGGTTTTATTCTTCCTAAAATGATTATTAAGGAGTTCCCAGGGAGAAGAAGATAAACCGAACTGTGTGAAAGAAAGTTTTATCATTAAGAAGGTGCTGCAAACCCTCAGTCAGCACTATTGAAGTGGCAAATTTCTAGGGACCCATGTATAAAAAGGATTATGCAATAGATGATTACACTCCAGTGGGTATAACTTAATCATAACATAATTAGTGGCAGGAAAATAAAAAATATTTCACATAAGCATTAAAATCTGCCAACTTAAACAAATCTTGCTCATTGGCACATATCATAAGCAGAGACTTAATCATAATACAGCCTTGATTTTGGCCCTCCTTAGAAGCCATAAGCACAGCCTCTTAATTATTATCAATGACCTGGGGGATCAAATGGATAGACTTGGCTGAAAACCTACTAAATAGCATATATTATAATAAATTTAGAGCCTGATGGTTAATCTAGGTTATTCTGGACAAATGTGCTTGACTTTTCTGAGGCTATAAAGGGAGAAAGAGAAGACTATTACTGTTTCAGTTACTCAAGTCTCAAGAGAATTTATTTTCCTTATTGAAGTGTTGAAAATGTTTTATCCACCCTATAAATCCAAAAGGCATGGGCCTTGGTTTAAGGAGCTACCAATCCAAAATAAACAAACAACAACAACAAAAAATAGTTTCTCCTCTCTAGCTGTGTCTGTATAATAACAAACTGACTACCAACCTGAAAAATAATCAGTGAATTATATGAACAAGGCAAGCTTGTTCTACAGGCACAAGAAGTGAAGTTGAGCAAATCTTTGTGTTTTTCCATTAGCGTTGGGACAAGTGTACACTTTCCATAGAATTCCTATCAATTTCAAAGGCCTAAATCATAATGCCACAGATCAACCCAGGATAGACTACTCAATTCTTTACATGCATAGTAGTCTTCCTTACATAATACAGTGTAAGTTCACTGGTTTCCCCACTATGGAGGCTAGAAGATGCCAAATTTTCTATCAAGGCCCACAAAGTAAATATTCAAGACTTGAGGATCACATATGATCTCTGTCACACTTTCTTTTTTGTTTGGTCTGGTTTTTACAACTGCCTAAAAAATTAAAAATAATCAGTCTGTCCACTGTACAAAAACACCAACTACCAGAGTTTACGAACGCCCAGACTTACCCTGACACCCAAGTATAATAAGAATGTACAGTCCAAACAAAGCACGTAAGAAATGACTTTACTTTCATTGTGAGGATGCTTTGTTCCCTTTAAAGAAATTTTGCTTTGTTATTGTAGCAAGAATAACTTTTAAAAATTATTATGTCTTTTCACTCCTGCTGGATTGGTTGAAGTAGCACTAGTTGATAAAAGTAATAAACCAAAAAATATCAAGTAGTTACTCAAAAGACAAGTTTATTTTTGAACCAACAAGAGGATGGGCAAGGATTATCTGCTCCATATGGCATGCAGGAACCCAAGCTGACAGAAGAGTAACCAGTATTGACACAACACTCTCAAGGTCACCACTGATGTTGACTTCCAGCTGGTGGGCAGGAGACAGGAGAGAGCACAGAGAAAGCATGTCCATAATAAACAGTGTCAACCTAGAACTGGCATGCAAAGCTCCCTTCACATTTCATTGGTTAGAACCAGTTACATGGCCACAGATGCAGGGATAACCAAGAATGGATGTGAATCCAACATGAACTTTCCAGAAAAAACTCGGCACTACTGAAGGCAAGTGCAAATGTTCATGGAGATAGTTCTCTGCCCCACCTGAGACTCCTAATTGCTTCCAACACCCTCAAGGAGCTCTGCCTTTCAACAAATTATAGCCAAAGCATTTGCAAGTGCTTCTAGGAGTAGGCAGACGGGCCAAGAATAAGGAACCCATTGCTTAATTTTTGTTTACTCAAAGTAGACATCAATGGATGATCCATAATTAAACAATTTTCCTGAAAGCAAGGCTTCAAAGAAAAGAATTTCTAAGAACTCTGAAAGCTGGGTTTTTCCATAATACAAAGCAAAGCATCAAGATGTGACTGAAGAATAGATAAAGAGCAGGAAGGTGAGAGGCTTTGACATCAGTTCAGTTCAGTTCGGTGGCTCAGTCATGTCCAATTCTTTGCAGCCCCATAAATTGTAGCAAGCCAGGCCTCCCTGTCCATCACCATCTCCCAGAGTTCACTCAAACTCACATCCATCGAGTCAGTGATGCCATCCAGCCATCGCATCCTCAATCATCCCCTTCTCCTCCTGCCCTCAATCCCTCCCAGCATCAGACTCTTTTCCAATGAGTCAACTCTTCACATGAGGTGGCCAAAGTACTGGAGCTTCAGCTTTAGCATCATTCCTTCCAAAGAAATCTCAGGGTTGATCTCCTTCAGAATGGACTGGTTGGATCTCCTTGCAGTCCAAGGGACTCTCAAGAGTCTTCTCCAACACCACAGTTCAAAAGCATCAATTCTTAGGTGCTCAGCCTTCTCACAGTCCAACTCTCACATCCATACATGACCACAGGAAAAACCATAGCCTTGACTAGACGGACCTTAGTTGGCAAAGTAATGTCTCTGCTTTTGAATGTACTATCTAGGTTGGTCATAACTTTTCTTCCAAGGAGTAAGCGTCTTTTAATTTCATGGCTGCAGTCACCATCTGCAGTGATTTTGGAGCCCAAAAAAATAAAGTCTGACACTGTTTCTACTGTTTCCCCATCTATTTCCCATGAAGTGATGGGACCCGATGCCATGATCTTCGTTTTCTGAACGTTGAGCTTTAAGCTAACTTTTTCACTCTCCTCTTTCACTTTCATCAAGAGGCTTTTTAGCTCCTCTTCACTTTCTGCCATAAAGGTGGTGTCATCTGCATATCTGAGTTGATAGATATTTCTCCCGGCAATCTTGATTCCAGCTTGTGTTTCTTCCAGTCCAGTGTTTGACTGTGAACGTTTTCTGCCATAGGTAAAGCAAAAGTCTTTCCCAGCCTGGGAGATGGAGGTGGGAATGGGCTGGAGGAACCAAGAGAACTTTAGAGAGAATAAGAGAAGGGTTAAAATGCTGCCTCTGTAATCAGCTTGGCTTTGAACCTCCTGGTTGTTGGCCCAGAGCAAGGAAGCAAGCCAATCTGAGGCACTCATAGAGGAGCTGATTTAAAAAAAAAAAAAAAAAAAAAACATGGAATGACCAGAGGGACTGTCTTCCATTCCTTTGGCAGCCAACCGCTTGTGACTTAGGAGGAGATTTAGTAGCTCCCACATATTCCAATGAGGGAAAAATAAGGACTAAATATCTATCAGATATCAGAACAAAGAAGATGCAAAGTTCATGAAATCTGATCGTCTGTAGCAGCTATCAGAATGTGACAGAAAACAAGAAGGAGCAGATTCATTCCCATCCGCAGTCAGCAAGAATCCAGGAGCAGCCGTGCTAACTAGAGGTACCTCTCCCCACCGGGATACTGGGCCATAGCTTTCCCTAGCACCCAATGGCATCAAGAGAAGGATAAAAGCAAGCAGAGAAGAAGAACAGAAGCTTGAAGTTCTGAGTCACATCTCAAAAGGCAAGAAGATTCAAACTGGGCAGTGGCTGAAATAACGCTGACATCGGACTACAAGTTCAGCTAGAAAGGACTGAATGTACCAGAACACCATAAAGTAATTTGGCAGCTTGAAGGAACGCTGAGAGTGAGACGGATTTGAGTTATAGAAAACTAAAAAGTTATAGTTCTGTGCCCCGAGCGGTAATGTGTAAATTTATATCTGATCTACCATGTTTATTTTCATTCAACTGTCTTATTCCCACTAGAGCTGAAGGCAATATGTCAAAACACTTTTACCTACTCCAGGAAAGAGTACTTGAAGTGCAATCTCAGGATATTAGATGTGGAAGAGATCTTCATAATAATGTTAAGATTTTATGTGGTTGTTATAAAGACACGCTTCACCATCAGACAGACCAGGGTGCAAATCCTGTCTGTGCTGGGTGGTGGCTGCAGGACCCTGGACTCCTTGCTGAGGCACTGATCAGTTCTCTCCTTTATAAAACAGGACGAACACGTGCTCCACAAGATTGCTGTCAGCTGAGTGAGGACGTGTATGAAATACACATACCTCAGGACCTGGCATGGGATGAAGGCTCAAAATATGGCAGCCGGAGGCCATCCAGCCCCACACTGTCAGACAGGGAAACACGGAGTCAACAATGTCAGTGGGTCATCAGGAAACAGAAACCAATATTAAAAGCATTAAGTGTATTTTTTTTTCAGGTTGAAACAGCGTATTTCTTTTCAGTAAACAGGTCAGAGGGCCGTCTTCTAATCATTTTACTTTCCCCATCAGGATCATCTCCAGGGGCAGGAAATCCAATTCATAACCAATAACTGGCAAAAAGAAGCAATTATATTAAACATAGACCATGAATGTGTTTTAGGTTTAATGCCAAGATAAAGCTATAACATTGTACTTGCTATTCAAGGATTTTTTTTTTTTTTTAGTACTTTGGTTGAAACTTTGCAAGGCTTACTATTAAGTAGCCAAGCATGAACAAGCTGAACATTCGAGACAGAGTTAGCCTTCAGCCCTTGACAAGAACTGCACCTTCTCACAGGCACACTTTAAAGAAGAGCAATGGTAACCAGCAGCAGGTGGCGGCAATGCTAACAGCTAACCTGCTTTATCAAGCACCTGCTATGTGGCAACGCCGCAGTAAGCACTTCAGCAGGCATAAGCTCTTTTTATACTTAATATAACTCTGTGAAGGATGTACTGGTATCATTTCCATTCTCAGATGAGGAAATCTCTGAGAAGTGGCCAGCTTACATGGTTCATTAGAAGCCAGGGTTTTAACTAGGAACCAACTCAAAGCTGGTCTTGATTTCCTTCTTCTTCAGATCCTGGGTAATTTTCTCTGTATTCTCAAATGAATGTTGAGAGTGCCTTTCCTGTTTTCCTCCAAATCTTTGCTTATTAAAAGCATTTTGTTTCCTCTCCTTTGAGGTATCATTTATTCCATTTTTTATTAATGTTCACTGTTGGATGAGCAAAGAGGAACTATCACCATCTCTGAGGAGTAGAAACACAACTATCCTTTTCCACTGTGACTATAAAGCCAGTCTTCTGCAACAAGCAGTGTGGCCACAGTCAGACAGCCTGGAAATAGCAATGGAGATTAGAACCCATGCCTTTAAAGACCTCATTGCTGTGGTTATTCAGTCACTCAGTCATGTACGATTCTTTGCAACCCCATGGACTGCAGCACATCAGGCTTCCCTGTCCTTCAGCATCTCCTGGAGCTTGCTCAAACTCTTGTCCATTGAGTCAGCAATGCCATCCAACCATCTCATCCTCTGTTGTCCCCTTCTCCTCCTGCCTTCAATCTTTCCCAGCATCAGGGTCTTTTCCAATGAGTCAGTTATTCGCATCAGTTGGCCAAAGTATTGGAATTTCAGCTTCAGATTCAGTCCTTCCAAATGAATATTCAGGTCTGATTGCCTTTAGGACTGACTGGTTGGGACTCTTAAGAATCTTCTCCAGCACCACAATGTGAAAGCATCATTCTTTGGTGTTTGGTCCAATTCTCACATTCATACATGACCACTGGGAAAACCATAGCTTTGACTATACAGACCTCTGTCAGCAAAGTGATGTCTCTGATTTTTAATACACTGTCTAGGCTTGGATTGGATGTCCAAGCATGGACTGTCCCAAAATGCCATAAAAATACAAACCTGTTAAGATGGGTTACCAATTGGGTGTAGGTCAGGAATGATGTTATTTCCTGATGCAGGACTGAATGCCAAAATCCGTGGCAAAATTAAAATAAGAGACTCTTGGATGAGAGTTTCTGTACTAGCAATTGACCTAGTTCCTGAAGTGCTCTTAAAGCATCATTTCCTTTGTTTCCACGTCCTGGAAAACATTCTCCACAGTGATCATGTGCAGATAATATGACAGTACCCTTTTTATTCCATCAGTGCCTTTGCTTTTCATTTTGCCCTCTTCCTAATGACATCATTTTTCTTCCTTTCTTCCCATTAGTTCTCAATGTTGGTTGATGAGCTTTTGTCCAAGATAAACTGTAGCTACCTCTCCACAGTAAAAGTATGATCACTTTTCTCCACAGTATATCAACCTCTCAGCCTCTAGAACATTTTCATCTCAGCATCTTTCAAGTGCCTCTTCCCTTCTTAGGATAGACACCTATAACACTGAGGTTGAGGGTGAATGAAAAGAAACTAATCAGAGTTACAGGCACTGAAAAACTAGAAGGAGTCTTAACTATCAATAGCTTTTATCCTCTCAACCCACATTCAGCTGACAGTGAATTTTTAACATGTACTGAGCTAGTGGGTTAATGACATTACTTCATTTAATTTCATATAATCCTTGCCAAAATCCTGTGAGATATTTTCATTCCCATTATAGAGAAAGGAAACAATACTTGGAGATGCTAATTGCTTGTCAAATAGCTAAGCAGTAACACCACCATGTCAGTACTGAGGGCCATTCTCTCCCAGGTCAGGGAATCAATTTGTTTCAAGTGCGGATCAATCATACTACATTGTCCATAAAATCCAAGCATATTACCCAGCAAAACGAATCAACAACAGGCTGAAAACTGAATGAATACTAAGACAAAATGCTAAATGCCCAGGGTAATACGCTTCGAAAAGTCTAACTGAAAGAAAAAACACCAAAAAGAAAACTCTTTTGGTATATGTGGTTTCCTTAATGGCTGTGCTTCGTTTCTGCCAGCGAAGGGTGGTGAAAAACGCTTCTCCCCAGATATTCTTAAAACAGAAAACCCCAAAGTTGGATTCTGCTTATTACAATGGTGCAAACGATGTGATAGAGAAAAGACACTGATAAATAATTTACAAACAAGAATGCTCCACTGATCAGACTGGGTGATGAAAATGTATTTGAAAACCCACAAGGATCATTCTTAATGGAAATTATTTGCACTTCTTCTGGGTCGTTGTCGTCTTTTTTTCCGCCTGCTATTAGTTTGATTTTGGCTTGACAGTCACCACGGCGCAGAAATGTAGCAGCAAACACAATGAAAAGCCTTTCCATGTGATTATTTTCGAAAGTAATAAGACATGTGCGACCTGGAAAACTAGCCCTTCCAACATGTCAGGAAAGGAGCGTGGATGATTGTATTTTTAAAAGCGTGGAAGCCCAGAGGCAACATTCCAGGCGTCTATGGTGGACGTCTGCTGCCATCTACTGCTGTGTGATGGGAGAGGAACATGTGTTTCTGGCTAGCCTCAAATAAAGGTAAGAAAAATTGAGAGTTGGGGGGTACGGGGGAAAACATTCCTTTTGTTAAGTAAGAAAATCCCTGTTGAGAGGAATTTCTACAGCCAGTAACAGAACTATCCGTATGTTGTTGTTGAGTTGCTCAGTCATGTCCAACTCTTTGCGACCCCATGGACTGCAGCACGCCAGGCCTCCCTTTCCATCATCACCAACTCCCGGAGTTCACCCAAATTCATGTCCATTGAGTTGGTGATGCCATCCAACCATCTCATCCTCTGTAGCCCCCTTCTCCTCCTGCCTTCAATCTTTCCCAGCATCAGGAGCTTTTGCAATGAGTGGCTCTTTGCATCAGGTGATCAAAGTATTGGAGCTTCAGCATTAGTCCTTACAATGAATATTTAGAGTTGACTTCATTTAGGATTGACCAGTTTGATCTCCTTACAGTCCAAAGGACTCTCAATATTTAATAATATTAATTTTTTAAAAGAATGTTTAATAGCAACCCTTGTCTATAACCTAGGAATTCCATCCATAAAAAGAGATGCCACCCTCCTGTCGCTTCTTCAACCATAGTATGTCTGAATATAACAAAATTCACATCGCACTTTTGAAGCTTAAAACTGAGGAGGAACAGCATAATAGTTTGGTTACTCGTATGAGCTTCTGATGTCAGAACCAGCTCCGAACATTAGCTGCTTGGAAATTTAGGCAAGTTATGAAATCCTTCAAACATTATTTTTCTTCTATGGAAAATGAGACGCAATCATATGCCCTTCATAGTGTCACTATGCATCTCTTATTTAATGTTCATTTACTGAGATGATGGCATGAGGATTCAATATGATAATATACATGAAGTTCCTTGGAAAATGCAGCACTGGCCAAAAAGTTCGTTCATGTTTTTCCATACGATCTTACTGACCCAGATAAGCTCTCAATAAAGGCCAAGTGTCATCCCTTCTTAAGGCTTCCCTTGTGGCTCAGTGGTAAAGAATACACCTGCCAATACAGGAGACATGGGTTCAATCCCTGGGTCAGGAAGATCCCCTGGAGAAGGAAACAGCAACCCACTCTAGTATCCTTGCCTGGAAAATTCCATGGAGAGAGGAACCTGATGGGCTACAGTCCATGGGGTTGCAAAGAGTTGGACGCAACTTAGGGACTAGACGACAACAACATCTCTTCGTAATACTATCATCGCTTACTTGCCTTCACGTGGCAGTAGTGAATGACTCCAAATTGTGGTAATGGTGGGGGGTGGGGTGAAGCACCCAGAACAATCTTACAGGTCATAAGTTTCTCTAAGAAATCCAGAATTAAAAATCAGCTTTTTTGTGCCTCAGGGAAGACCATAACAAGAAGGAAGGATGGCGAGGCCGAAAAAGAAAGACAGCTACATGAATCAGGAAACCTCTGCACTGCTTTGCTCGAGATGAATAGTAGAAAATATTCCAATTCCCGCCCAGTAATCACGGCAGTCTGAAAGATGACGAAATGATTCTCTAAGACTGAGAAATCCGAAGGAGTAAATGCATGTGGGGATTTTGAATGATTATGCTCAGATCATTTCATTTGGTCACATAGTTGTTTTATGAGCAATGATTGTGATTTTGACAGATACACAGATCCAGGGAAAATTGAAACTTATGTTCTTGGAAAGGTGAGGGGAAATAGAAAAAGGACCACTTCCCGCTGAATGTCAACAGATGGCCTACGTAGGTGTGTGGTATTTTTAAGCGCTTACTTTCTTAGCCTTATAATCACTATTAAAGAGGATTTGGGGAAATTATCATGCCACATCTGTAAGTCTTCCAACATGTTCAGGATAAATGTGTTTTAATAAGCTTCAGGAATCTCTTGATAAAAGCAATAATTGTGCAGGATGCTATGTTGAATGGTCACAAAATTTAATCCTAAATCCTTAGCAAGCCCTTACCTCTCTTAAGCACCTCATTTGAACCAAAGACCACATCACTGCTTTATGCTAAGAGGTAGATAAAGAAACAGTATAACATAGAATGGTATTTAGTAGAGGACCATATAACAAAGTAGATTAAAGGATGAATTCGGAAACCATTCCAGCTCTGCCGTGAACTGGATGTGCCCCTTTTCAAGCTATATAACCCCTTGGCCCCCCATTTCCTTCCTCTGCAAAGTGGGGGTAAAATAGTACTTTGTTTACAGAAGTGGTTTAATGATGAAATGAATTTAATATATGCAAATCACTTAGAACAGAGCCTGATAAGAAGCAAGCACCGTGTGTCAGTTATTATCACAGAAGCAAAGAATACTTGGAATGGAAAGTTTTACTAAAAAACAAAGCTGGTCCTTTAGAATTTTTCTTTATGCTGATGACTTCCAGAGTCATTTGTTTTCGTTTTTGTTTTTAGCAACAGAATTTAAAATAAAATAAAATCATACCCGATTCTAGTGGTAAAGAACCTGCCTGCCAATGCAGGAGACATAAGAGACACAGGTTTGATCCCTGGGTCAGGAAGGTCCCCTGGAGAAGGAAATGGCAACCTACTCCAGTATTCTTGCCTGGGAAATCCCATGGAGAGAGGAGTCTGGCGGGCTACCGTCTGTGGGGTCACAAAGTTGGACACGACTGAGCACGGATACGCAAGTCCCAATGTACAAAGGGTAAAAGCAGAAAAGAACTCGCTGACAGCTGAGTGGCAGCCAGACCAGCCCAAGATCCCCTGAGCAGCTCCTGCTGCACCACAGATGAGCCCAGGGGCCCCCAGAAAACCAGAGCAACAAGAAAACCATTGATTTTTGTCACCTGCATTTTCCAGCTCAAACTCTTGATCTGAGCAAATGGAACCAGAAATGCCCATGGAGAAAGACCTGTGACCACTTCTGCCCAGGCAAGCATCTCACAGTGTCAGGAATCTCTTCCTAGACCCCGGGTGATGAACAGAGTCAACATAGACAGCCTGTGCTTGGGAGCGCCTGAGCCAGTAGCAACGCTGGGCTCACCAACTCTAGTGCTGGGTTCAGTGGTCTGCTGCTCGTCTCACGGATCCACACACCACCAAAGGGAGATGAGATATCAATGAGGTTATCGAATGGTGGAAAACGGGCAAAACTATCCAACTCAGTACGGGTGCTGCAGTCATGGTGGCACTTTTCATAAGTCTTGGTGTGCAATGGTACAGCCCCAGGTGAGTTAGGTCTGATAGCCTATCAATATTGTGTCTCAGGACGACAGACTCAGTCCCCATTCAGTCTCCATTCAGTAGCCTGTTCTTACACCAACTACAGTCTTTCACTTTTCAAAGTTAAGACACAGATGATGCTATTCTCTGTGCAGTTGGTGGTGGTGGTGGTGCCCTCTAAAAAGTATGGCTTTGAATTTAAGAAGTACAAGCATCGATATTGCCTCCTAAACATGCTTATCAAACAGATATTTCTTCTAAATGACACTATTTCAGCATTTGCAAAGAATTACTCTAGTGTGGAGGGAGTAGCTCCCTTTAAATGTTACAGTGATATATTAAACAGTTTGTCATGTAAGCTTTGTTTCTTAAGTTTAATGATCAAAAATCAATTTCACAGAACCTGTAGAAGATCAATCCCCACCTCAGGTGTTCATTTTCATGGTTTGTTCAATATAGAGAGTGCATCGAAGTTTTAGAATATATCCCTAAGTATCTGTTTTCATTAGGACATCAATAAGCTTTTCCAATTCTATACATTCCATTATACTACCCAATGCTGGTGATGCTTCACTAGAAACTTTACAATTACTCTTTTAAATATGATCCTGAAGGTTGAATGTTAATGTTATTTTGGTTAGAATATATTGAGCATTTAGGACAAGAGACTTTGCTGTCCTTAGCCAGACTGTTTTCAATTAATAATTATGCAACTCCTCAAAAACTATTATTTTTCCAGTGACAACATACCAATCTACTACCTAAAATGGGAAAATGACATAAGAAACAATCTGAGAGCCTCTCACAAAAGAAAATGAGGTACAAAGAAAAAACTCGGATGGTTGACTGGATAAGTTTAACCTTATTTTAAAAAAGACCAAGTAATATGAAGTCTAAAGTCTCTCCATCTTACCCAGCACAGGTAGATATGGATCAATAAGTCTGGAAGTTAAATATTTTGATTCTTATAAGAGTAATCCATCACTTATTTTGGCTACTCAGCATGTGAACCCCTTTCCATGTTTTGAGAATTCCAAGTTGATTCGTTTTGGTGGACAGCAAAGACCATGCTGGGAAAGACTGAAGGCAGGAGGAGAAGGGGGTGACAGAGGATGAGATGGTTGGATGGCATCACCTACTCAATGGACATGAGTTTGAGTAAACTCCGGGAGTTGGTGATGAACACGGAGGCCTGGCGTGCTGCAGTTGATGGGGTCGCAAAGAGTCGGACACAACTGAGCGACTGAACTGAAAGACCATGTTTGGAACAGAAGTGCCAGCTGATTGCTTTTCTAGCATCCCTTCTCCTAAGACTCAGACATGAAACAGGGCTCTTCCACTCAAACACACTGAAGCTTGACTTTGACCCAGTAACTAGGGACACAGAAGAGGGGATGACAGCTCTCTCTGCTCTTGACAGCACGCTTGTGATGGGTGCAGGGCTGAGAGGCTGGCCCCTACAAGCAGTCACATGAACTCCAGTATCTGGGGTCAGCAAAGAGGACAGAAGTTTGTTCCGCAGATGTAGTCCAGGTCGTGCCTGGATCAGACACCTCATCTGTGAGCCACACGATATATTTCAGTTCCATTCTGCTCTGTCTACCAGATTCAGCTTTCCTTGCTTACAGTGAAAAACTGAATTAATTCCTCAAGTCCTTTGAACCACGGGTTAGCACTCACTTATAAACCCACCAGAATTTTCAAATTGACCTAAGTTCACTGAGTCAACCACACCCATCTCCCTAGCTATTAGAACTCAGCCTCCCTTTTTAAAGCGCCCAACAGCACAGCACCGTTTCACCTGGGCATGGCGTGCACTAAATCAAAACTGGCCGATTTGTCAAAGGCAATAACAGAACAACAATTCTCTGTTCGCTCTTTCTCATGCCATTCATGGGAAAATCTCAAGTTCGCTATTCTGAGGCTCCAAATGTGAGGATAAAAGCATGTGTGTTTAGTTGCGTCTGACTCTTTGTGACCCCACAGACTGTAGCCCGCCAGGCTCCTCTGACCATGGAATTTTCCAGGCAAGAATACTAGAGTGGGTTTCCATTTCCTTCTCCAGGGACTCTTCCCAAACCAGGGGTCGAACCTGTGTCTCCTACATTTCCTGCATGGGCAGGCAGATTCTTTAAGACCACAAGCACTACCTGGAAAGTTCTGAAAGCAGGAGATAATCAGTGATCACAGCAGCCTGCAAAACAAGAAAAGGGGAAGCCGCAGAAGCCACAAAGCTTAATAAAATTTAACTTAGCAAAATGACTGTTCTGATAATTTTTTCAAATTTTTGTTCACATTAACCCATCAAATCTTGAATCAAGAATTGGGGAGTGTGAAAGGATCCAGTGGAAGGTACTCAACAAATATTTGATAAACAAATTACTTTTCAAAGCACTTCCATAAAAAATAGCCGAACATAGATCAACAATACCTGCACCCTCCCTTTGAAACTCCATCAGCCATCGTGTTCCTTTCCAGTAGACATTCACATGCTTTCTCCCCTCTTTCCATCCTGAATTATTTAGCAAAGTATGACAATGCAGTCCACATGCAAATCCCAAACTGCAATGGTCATTATCCACTGACTTTGGTACAGGCTGCAGCTTATAAAGGGTAGATTCTCCATCATATTTGTATTTGTATTTTTAGGAGTTTATCCAAGCATTTCCCTGCCTTTCAAAACTGTGTGACTGTCTCTCCTGGGCTGGGGTTATCACACCCTAGGCTCAGGCAGCTGTGAAGGCTCAGCTCTGTGAACCAAACGGGTCACAGTGAAGAGAGTAAGCGCCGCCTCACATCGCCAAGCAAACGATGACAAATATTGCATTTTATTTTCCAAAGCATCATCTCTCAAGAAAGCAGTCAAACAAGTAAAAATTGGATATCTCCGCATAAATAATACTTTACCTCCACTTGTCACTGATGCTTGCCACTAACAAATTGGTATAAATATTGGAGATGCTAAAAAAGAAAAAACTGGAGTCATTATGCTGAAACCAGTGAATACATTTTTGAAGAGATGAAATGGGGTTGGTCTTAACATGAGAAAAGACATTCTTAATACAGAGATGGGGGTTTCTCATTACGGTTCCAAATTTTTTTGGAGGTGGACGTGGAGGAAAAACAGGTAACAACAGAACTGAGGTTAGAATTCAAGAGAGACATAAGGCATGGATGTCTTCACCGTCTCCCTGGGGCAAATTTCTTCTATATTACTCATTTGGACACTGCTATAGTTTAAGCAACTCAAAAGCAGATTTAATTGTGGTTTAGTAGATTAAATTCTGAGTTGTTGTTTTCCAGTCACTAGTCATGTCCGACTCTCTGCGATTCCATAAACTCCAGCACACCAGGCCTCCTGTCCTTCACTATGTGCCTGAGTTTGCTCAAACTCAAGTCCACTGAGGCTGTGATGCCATCCAATCATCTCATCTTCTGCTGCCCGCTTCTCCTCTTGCCCAGTATCAGGGTCTTTTCAAATGAGTCAGCTCTTCGCATCAAGTGGCCAAAGTATTGGAGCTTTAGCATCAGTCCTTCCAATGAATATTAAGGGTTGATTTTCTTTAGGATTGACTGGTTTGATCTCCTTGCTGTCCAAGGGATTTAGTCTAGCCATAAAAGGTGTTACATTAAATGTTTATTAAGGAATAAATCCACATTGCTTTTTAAATAATGGTTTAAAGAACACTATTTTAAATTTAAATTGCTTTAAATAATGCTTTAAAGAATACCTTCTGGTATTTCTAAGTTGGTAAATATGAAGAACAAGTCCAAGAATGGTAAGAACAAAAATTAAGATTATAGAGAGGCAAGTGACCACAGAGCTTCCTTGCTCTTTTGAATCCAAGATCTTCGATTTGACTCTCTAGGGAATATATCTTATTTGCAAAATTATAATAAAATTATCTGAGAAGGAGCTCTTAGTAAATTAAAGATGCTCTGTGGTCAGAAAGACCTGGGGTCCCAGCCCTTCCTCTTGTACAGTGTAACTGCTCCATGCCTCAATTGTCTTATCTGACAAATGGGGGAAAAAATGATCTAATCTTAAAGGCTGGTTTTAAAGAATAAACGGGATAAACTTATTTAAAAGTACATAGTAAAGCCCTCAGTAAATATTCCCTATTACTAATATTACTGTAAAACTGGCAAAATATTACTAATATTTTATCCCTATAAAATCTATGCCAGGGTTTGCAGTTGTCTGCTGCTTTGCGATCTGAGTCATATAAGATTTGATTCTAATTCAGCTATATTTCCTAAATTAACCAACTTATGTGATTAGCATCTCCTAGTTTGTGTGTCTGGGGGGTGTTTTGTGTGTTTTTTTTTCCATAATTATCTTTTCTTTTCCCTCTTGAACAATATTGCCAACCCACATAGTTTTTCAAATTACAGCTTTCATAGCCTTAGCTTATAAAACTGCTCAAATGACCATCTTTTTTTTTTTTTAATCACATAACATGAAAATAATCCTTGGGAAGGGCAACTCTTTTCCTCCATCAGGTATGAAGGTCCATCCCAGAACAAAAAGGGAAAGCAACCAGTTTGACACATGCTTTGCCCCAACCTCTTCTTCTCATTCCCAGCTACTTCCTCAATTACTCTCAATCAGGGCTGTGTGGCTGATGAAATGACTAATTTCAAAAGTCATGCTGATCTATGAATTCAAAGAAAGTGATTCAGATATGCGTCCAACCCACTCACTCTCCAACCACGAACACTGAGGTCAAGCAGGTGCCCTGGTAGATGTAGAGACCAATTTGGGTTGTAGAATATATGAGATGCTGAAAACTCAGAAATGAATACAGGTCATTCTCCCATAACCATGTGGGTTCCTGCCAGGTTCATCCTGGCAGGTGGAGCATAAAAGAAAAAGGCAAAAGGAAACTTTCTTCATGTCAAAATTTACAATTGTAACTAGTCACAGAGAGCAGAGCACAGCGTACCCAAAATAGCAATATTTGTTTACACCCCATCACTCCCATCACCGCGTCCCTTCTCTGTTTCAATTCAACTTTTTAAAGAAGATAAAATCTTAATGCTGGAATTTACCAAGAAAATATATTTCACTTCAAATGAAAATCAGCGAGATTGCTGGTTCTTTCATCAATTGTATAGATATCCCACTGAGTAACAAGTTTAATGGATGACACAAAAATGGTTTAGGAGATAGATTATTCTAAAACATTGCCATCATCTAGAGCACATTAACATAACTTTCTCAAGCTGTGGAATTAATGAAGAGCTGGAGAGTTTACTTTTTTTTTTAAGATGGCCTTAAAAGAAGATTCCACATACAGTGAGTTCTTTTCTTTTGTGTGGGAGTAAGGCCTTACACTTTAGAAGCTGTTATTTTCCCTACCAAAAAAATAAAATTAAAAACTGCTGCCTCAGTTTCCTGGACTCTGAGCGACCATCTACTTTGATGAAATCAGTCACCAGGAATGTCACAGTCTCTTCCTATATACCTCTATGTATAAATTACAAGACAATTCTTCCTGAAATTGGAAATGTTTAAGCGTTTCTGTTATAAAAAATGGAAATGTCTTCATAAAATGTTTCCTGAGCTTCTAGCATATTATCTGGGACTGAGTAATTATGTTACAGTAATTATCTCATTTAATGAACCCATGATCCTTTGGGAGGGGCCCTGTGATTTTCTCCATTTTCTCAACTGAAGCATTTGAGCCTTGGGAGGTATATCCCAATGTTAACTAGCATGTCCCAAAAATGAAAAAGGAAAGCTGTAATCAGGTCTGATTCTAAAGTGCATGTACTTAACCACTAAGCTAAATTTGCTGAAAGGAGAAAAATAAAAATAATTACAGGCATATCTGGGAGACACTGCAGATTCTGCTTCAGACTACCAGAAAAAAGTAAATGCCGCAAAAAAAAGAGTGTCTGGCAAATGCTTGGTTTCCCGGCCCATCCACATAGCAGCTGTGTTTGGGACTTCCCTGGTAGCCCAGTGCTTAAGAAGCCACCTGCTCATGCAAGGGACATGGATTCAAACCCTGGTCTGGGAAGACCCCACATGCTGCGGAGCAGCTGAGCTCCTGTGCCACAAGTACCTAAGCCCGAGCTCTGGAGCCTGGGAACCACAATTACTGAGCCTGGGAACCACAGCTCCTAAAGCCTGCCTTCCTATACCCCGTGATCCACAGCAAGAGAAGCCACTGCAATGAGAAGTCCATGCACTGTTTCAAAGAGTAGCCCCTACTCTCTGCAACTAGAGAGAAAAAAAGACTGAACAAAAAAAAACAAAGACCCAGAGCAGTCAAAAATAAAATAAGTAAAATACATATTTTTAAAGTTACGTTTACACTACACCCTAGTCCACTGTGGGAGAGCAGAGCAGTATGTCTAAGTAAACATGCACAAAGCTTAATTTATTTTTTTAATTTAAATTTATTTATTTTAATTGGAGGCTAATTACTTTACAATATTGTATTGGTTTTGCCATACATCAACATGAATCCGCCAAAAATACTTTATTGCTAACCTTCATTTGCGCCTTTAGTGAGTCATAGCAGTGAATCAAAGATCACTGATCGCAGGTCACCATTACAAATATAAGAATAATGAAAAAGCTTGAAACAGTTCGAGAATTATAAAAACATGACAAAGATATAAAAACTGAGCAAATGACATTGGGAAAATGGCACCTAAAGACTTGCTCATTGCAGGGTTGCCACAAAACTTCAACTTGTTTAATTAAAAACAAAAAAAAAAAGCAATATTTGCCAAGCACAATAAAGCAAAGTGCAATAAATCAAGGTGTGTCTGTCGATACGCAGAGTTTGGCTCATTATCAGTTCAA
Source organism: Aepyceros melampus (assembly GCA_006408695.1). NCBI lineage: Eukaryota > Metazoa > Chordata > Mammalia > Artiodactyla > Bovidae > Aepyceros > Aepyceros melampus. The sequence goes on along the minus strand of SJXQ01010815.1, from coordinate 160,016 downwards.
AGACTGTATTAATAAAAATCACCTACAAATATTTTCTAGGGTATGAACACTGAGGGGAGAAAGTTAATGTGAAAGAAAAGGAATAAGGGAGACATGATGAAGTGAAATCAGGCAAGGATGAAGTCTATCTGTATCAAGTGCCCCATCCCTTTCTGCGTGAAACATTGCCATGCTGTGAAGAGAATAAAGGACTCTTTGTCTCCAAATGCAAAAGGCGAAGCATCAAGCATCTGAAGCTGGGTGTTGTAGCTGCCACTTTTCTTCCTGTTTCCCTGCTTCAGGGTCCAATTAAAATAGAAAAAGGCTGGAGTTTGTGTTTTTCCATTACAAATAGCTATCTATTATTCACATTGAATTCTCTAGGCATACAGACAGTTGGGCTTATGGGAAGGAACAGGCAAGGAGACCAGTGACTGCCATCTGCTCAGATCATAAGAGCAGCTTGTCAACAGAGCTTAATAAACTTGCTTCTTCCCATCAATACTTATCAACTGTTGGAACTGCAGGCCACTGAACCCAGTGCAGAATCAGGTTGGCCAGAGCTTGATGGAGTTCCTTTATAATCCCTCCTCTCTGAAGTATCAGTGTCCCAGCTCTTAGTGTGGTCCACGAGACACCAAACACCCCTGTTACTATGTTGGAATTGTATGGAAAGCATATAATTCCATCAGCAGCTGGAGACATCAAAGTGTCCAAGTGCTAACGAAGTAGCCAAGTAAGTCAGTATTTGTGTGTTTTGACTGACTGTAAAGTGCTAATCAAATGTGAGGTAGTATTCAGATACAGACTGTATTCCTAGGGTAACATCTTCTCAACAACTGGAGGACAGTTATTGACATAGTGACAGTTTTGTATTGACAACTGCATTGATAGCATGTCAGCAGAACAGCTTTCAGAACAATATGGTGCCCCAAATATTTTCTCAAAGATCTCAAGTCTATGAAGTGCTATAGCCTGGAGTCAGAAGTCTTTCCTCATCCCAGCAGCTTTTCCACTGTATCATGGTCTCTCGTCTTATTGTTTTTCTTGTCCTATAGATATCCTTAAACAAAATTCTGTTTGATAAAGGGTGGCAGAATATGCTACGCCCAAATCTGCCACTTTAGTATAAGAATTATTTTGAGTGAAAGGCAGTTGACAAGCAGCAGATATGAATACAAGTTCTTTGTCCTCCCATTTGCCTAAAAACAGAACATAAATTTTTAAAGGGTCTCTCTCTCTCTACCAAAAAGGGGACGAGTTAATCACTGGAGAAAACTCTAGACACATATCATCTGAGAGACAGAACCAGAGGAAACTATATAACAAATTTTACGATTTAGTCCTTAATGTCCATGAGTTTCTCTGTATATTTATCTTTCCATTGTTCACTCCCCTTGGAAGCCTCAAACTCTGCCCTTTGTCTTATCAATTCTCTATGAATTTGCAATACTTTGTTAAGATGCTATATAAGCCCAAGTTCTAACCACCTCTTTAAATTACTTGCCACTGAAGTCTTCCTATGAGGATGTACACTGCATACATTAATAAACTATTTGCTGTTTTTCCTTACTCTGCCTTTGTCAGTCTATCTTGCACGACCCCAGCCAACAAACCTAAATGGGAAGAGGAAGAAAACATTTCCTCCCCAGCATTTACATAGTCTATATCAGTAATATTAAACATCTCCTGCATATATTGCCTGATGCTAGTTCACTAATTAAATAAGAACAACAAAAGCTTTAAGTATTCCAGGTTTTTTCAGTTCAGTTCACTTCAGTCGCTCAGTTGTGTCCGACTCTTTGTGACCCCATGAATTGTAGCACACCAGGCCTCCCTGTCCATCATCCCTGTCCATCATCAACTCCCAGAGTTCAGTCAAACTCACTGCCATCGAGTCAGTGATGCCATCCAGCCATCTCATCCTCTGTCATCCCCTTCTCCTCCTGCTCCCAATCCCTCTCAGCATCAGAGTCTTTTCCAATGAGTCAACTCTTCACATGAAGTGGCCAAAGTACTGGAGCTTCAGCTTTAGCATCATTCCTTCCAAAGAAATCCCAGGGTTGATCTCCTTCAGAATGGACTGGTTGGATCTCCTTGCAGTCCGAGGGACTCTCAAGAGTCTTCTCCAACACCACAGTTCAAAAGCATCAATTCTTCGGTGCTCAGCTTTCTTCACAGTCCAACTCTCACACCCTTACATGACCACTGGAAGAACCATAGCCTTGACTAGATGGACTTTGTTGGCAAAGTCATGTCTCTGCTTTTGAATATGCTGTCTAGGTTGGTCATAATTTTTCTTCCAAGGAGCGTCTTTTTACCAGCCTGATATTTTGGATTTGGCCCATGCATGCTTATAAATGTCAAAGTCACTTGTTTTCATGTCATATTTTTCATACCACACAGTTAAGAATTTCTTCATATTTACCTAAAACCAATTAGTTCAATTCCCCCATTCTCTCAAAACCTGAAGAAGCTAATGAAAAAAATAATATCTCAAAGTGGAACAATATATTCACTTTCTCTGAAAGCTACTGCCTAACTTTCTTTCCCTATGTTCCAATATCTCTGAATATGTTGGTTTACGGACCTATTTTAACCTCATCATATTAAAAACTATCTGCAGTCTGTGTACTTTTATAAAGCCAAGCCCCTCTTGTCTAACTTTTCTGTCCAGGTGAGAACTGACAGTCTTAAAACTGGAATAACCCAAATATCTGAGCCAGAATTCCCTTTCTTTAAAAATTACTCACATGTGTCCCAAACTGTTGGTGAGCTAGTGTTGAGTGGCTCTTGGATTTCTTCATATAGTTAGTCCCTAAGCTCCAAGCAACTGACTTATGGGTAATGTGGTGTAAAGCTTGCTTTCCAATCAGAGTGCTCGTTTCAATTCCAACCTTAGTCAGTGGTGATTGAATGTCATCACCTATAGATTGATTTTTGATCCTACAATGCCACAAACCATTCATCTCAGAATGGTTCCAAGGAGGTGACCATCAGCATCTCAAAAACCACAACCAGCAGCATATTTCATCAATCAGTACATGCAATATTTTCTTTAAAAACCTGAAGTGAATCCAAGTCCTCCCAAACCTCAAGCCAAGTCCAGATGCATGGAAAATGTTAGCGATTTTTCCTCATAATTGGCTCTGATTCACGCATACTTCACAAAGATGTAGATTTTCAGGTAAATAATGTATGTGGTGGTTCCATCTGGTGGCAACCAAAAAGCCAGGTGAAAACAAGAAAACTGTGGATGAATTTTCTTTTCTATTCGCAGATCTGTTCAAATCCAGATGATTCTGGGGTGTGATTTCGGGGGAACAAAAAAAAATGTTCAGATAACCAGAAACACTCGGCATTCCTGAAACAGTCCACAGCTGTGAAGAAAGAAAAAATGAAAACTGTGATATGCACTAAGGAATGTCTTCCTGCTGTTAGTAGCTCAGTCGTGTCTGACTCTACGTGACCTGTCAGGCCTCTATATAGCCTGTCAGGCTCCTCTGTCTGTGGAATTTTCCAGGCAAGAATACCAGAGTGGGTAGCCATTTCTTTCTCCAGGGGATCTTCCGATCCAGGGATTGAACGCAGGTCTCCTGCACTGCAAGCAGATTCTTTACCACTGAGCCACTAGGGAAGCTTTTTGAGGTTATTAACCAAACTAAAGTCTATAAAGCATAACACGATGGAAACGTGAAAAGAGGAACAGCAGCTGTAAAGGAAAGTTTATTCTTCACATATTCACTGTGAAACAGGCTATTCTAATACTGCTACTTGCAATATATACCAAAGCTTTATAATATTTATGAAGGACAGAAGGAAAAGAAGTTTTAGTGCACTCTGCCATTTATGGTATGCTTAATAAAAAGATATTGAGATGATTTTTGCTCAGGCAGTCAAAAAAACTGGTTTAAAAGATCATAAAAATGTATGCAAACACAGATTGAGCATTTTGTTTTACCTTGAACACATAAATAAATATTCATTCAGCTATCTTTTGCTAAAGTTCAAGACTTTGTCTTTGAGACTGTCTCCAATAATTAAAATTTTAGCTCACCTTTCTCATATAAAACCACATATACAATCAACAAAAATTCCCAGTTCTAATTTCACTAAAGAGAAAATGAGAACTTAAGCAACTCAAGAGAAATCTGAATTTGACATCCTCCTCGATATTTATTTTTCTCCAGTCTTTTAAAAAGCTCTTACCAACACCTAATTTGACTTCAATTATTTTAAACAATTTGCCTTTATCAAGTCTTTAGAAAAGCTTTCACCTTTGCTTTATAGAAATAAGTTCTCTAACGTTCATTGGTTACTATCACATAAAGTAATTTGCATAATCAGAACAATGGACAAAACTGACACACAAATATGCAAAGACAACTGACTCTTTGTACATATATGACCCAACTGGTGGGAGCCAGTGGTGAGTTCAGCTTTCAGAAATACTGAGGCATCAATCAGATGTTCTTATCTATCACCTATTGCCATGATACTGCTTCAATAACAACACATAACTATTTGTTTTACAGGAACAAATATTTATATTTCTCACTCACAAGTTTCTGGGTCCTTTTGGGTTCGGCTGAACTGGACTCCAGGCTGCAAGATAGGATCAAGGCACACTCTGTGTATCTCACTCTGCATCCCAAACTGAAAGGGCAGTAACTACCTGGGCCTGTCTTTTTGTGGTGATAGAAGAAGGACAAAAGGGTCAAGATACTCCATACAAATGCCTTTCAAGCCTCTTGTTATGTTAAATCTACTAATATCACACTGACCAAAATAAGTCATATGTCTAAGTTCAAAGTCATGAGGCAGGCAAATATATGCCATCCACCATGAGGCCATGTCAAGGGAATGGCTGCATGCTGCTGCTGCTGCTAAGTCACTTTAGTCATGTCCAACTCTGTGTGACCCCACAGACGGCAGCCCACCAGGCTCCGCCATCCCTGGGATTCTCCAGGCAAGAACACTAGAGTGGGTTGCCATTTCCTTCTCCAATGCAGGAAAGTGAAAAGTGAAGGTGAAGACACTGAGTCGTGTCCAACTCTCAGCGACCCCATGGACTGCAGCCGACCAGGCTCTTCCATCCATTGGATTTTCCAGGCAAGAGTACTGGAGTGGGGTGCTATTGCCTTCTCTGAACGGCTGCATAATTCTACATTCATTCATTCACCAACCCATACAATCAATACAAATATATTGTTTCATCTATGTGCTAGGTATAGCTACTCTTGAGAGATAGGAAACAAATAAGCAAAGAATTACTTTTGCCCTTAAGGACCTGATGAATTTTCTAGGCTGAGAGATACAGTTCAGACTAGACCGTGAAAGAGAAAAATCTGGTTCTTTTGACATTTAATGCCTTTAAAAAAAACAATGGACTTACCTTCCTAAGTATGGTTCTATAAGAACTAGTAATAAGATCACCTAACAGGTTCTGACTATTGTTAGCAGCAAATAATTACACATTGCTTTTATCTCTATCCTTTCAGACTGTCCCATCTGATATGTGAAGTGTGAGAAAGCAAAGAAATGTAATACCTTCCCTAAGACCAGGACACTGCGATGCTCATCAGAGGAAGTCACATGAACAATAACAAATCAATAAACACCATTTAGCAAAAGACAGAAAAGTTCTGACAATAAAAGAACAGGCCAATTACTATCCCAGAGATATTTACATTTCCCTACGTGCAGAAAAAGCTAAGTCTATTTAGGAACATTCAGGGTAACTATACAAGCATATAGTGGAAAGAATACCATATCCTCTAAGAGTTTTCGATTTCAACTTCCTTAAAGTGGATTAAGAATATAGCACTCAGGAAAGACACTGACTGTAGAATTCTTGGGCTTCTGCTAATAATTAGCAGTATGATCTCTGGCAAATCAGCTAGTAGTTCTAGATGTTGTTTTCCCTAGAAAGTTTCTCTGACTGCTCTTCCCCTCCCAAGGTTGGGATAGACAGGACCCCTTGATTCCTTTATATGTTAATTCTATCTCTATTGTGTTGCCTTCTATTACATATTGTTCTATAATTATCACAGATATATTTGCCTCTAGCACTACTGAACTCCTTGAGATAAGAATCAACATATTATGCATTTTGGGAGAATAAATCTAGGAAATAAGACTTTCTGATGATTTGTCTAAAACACTTCACAACTCTAGTACAGACTCCTCTGACATTGGGGAAAATCTGTTAAATTTATTTTGACTGAGGAAATTCCAACATTTGCCTGAGAACAAACCTTCCTTTCTGCCCAATGAAGTATAATAATTTCTACCACAGGACCCAAATTCAATAGTGTAAACTAATATTTTATTCTTCAGCACTGCATTTAAATCTTGGCCTGGTTATACAAGTCTGAAAATAAAACTCAGTTGCTATCTTTGGACTGCTGAAAATTAACAAAAATGAACAAAGATAAAAATCTTGATGTTTCCTTGACTTGCAATAACTCTCTCAAATACAAGAGTGCTTTCAACAGACCATTGTTATGACCTAGAGAAAATACTTTAGTGTAGAAAATGAAGGTTTCATTTGATCTAAGATTATTTAGTTTTAATTTTATAGTTTGAGAAAACAGAGATCCTGAAAGGTAAAGTGGCTTTCACAGGTTACTATGAGTCTCATAAACAACAGGCTCAGAACATATATAAGTCTAAAGTGTATTTAATTTTTTTATATATGTTACAGTATTTTCCTTCTTTGCATGTCACTTTGTGTTTGTGCTCAGTTGTGTCAAACTCTTTATGACTCCATGGACTGTACCCAACCAGGCTCCTCTGTCCATGGGGGCTCTCCAGGCAAGAATACTGGAGTGGGTAGCCTTTCCCTTCTCCAGGGGATCCTCCCTACCCAGGGATCAAACCTGAGTTTCTTGCATCTCCTGCACTGGCAAGTGGATTCTTTACCACTAGCACCAGCTGGGAAGACCCCACCCTTCCATTTATTTGCCACCCTAAAAACATCCCACACACATCCCTCAATCCAGAACTCTCTACTTTCATTAATTAATGTGTAATGATGGATAGGCTATTTAACTTCTTTTGTTCCAAATCTAATAATGAACATGGTTTATATGATTTTAAAAATTATATACACTTTAGGCAGTACAGAGTTTAGACTGGGATCTGGAAATATGTTATAGAAATAGGCCTTAAGGTATATATATACATATGTATATATAAAATGCTTCCCTGGTGGCTCAGTGGTATAGAATCTGCCAGCAATGCTGCAGACCTGGATTCAATCCCTGGGTCAGAAATACACTCTGGAGAAGAAAATAGCAACCCACTCCAGTATTCTTGTCTGGGAAATCCCAAGGACAGATGAGCCTGGTGGGCTACAGTCCATGGGGTCACAAAAGAGTTGGACATGACTCAGAAAAGAGTCAAAAATAACAACAACTGTGTGTGTGTGTGTGTGTGTGTGTGTGTGTGTAGAGAAAGACATATATATAAAGATATATACAAATATGTATCTTTGATATAAAGATAACTCAGAAGGCTTAGATTTTGCTGGAGAGACTTTTTTCCCTCTAAATTAAGAGTGATTGAGATGCTGGAGTTTGGGGAACAGGATAGACATTCCTGTTGCATTCAGACATGACCAAAGTCTGTCACTAATGTATTACAAACGGGCTACCAAACTGTGGTGTTGCAGAAGACTCTTGAGAGTCCCTTGGACTGCAAGGATATCCAACCAGTCCATCCTAAAGGAGATCAGTCCTGGGTGTTCATTGGAGGGACTGATGCTGAAGCTTAAACTCCAATACTTTGGCCACCTCACGCTAAGAGTTGACTCATTGGAAAAGACTCTGATGCTGGGAGGGATTGGGGGCAGGAGGAGAAGGGGACAACAGAGGATGAGATGGCTGGATGGCATCACAGACTCGATGGACGTGAGTCTGAGTGAACTCTGGGAGTTGGTGATGGACAGGGAGGCCTGGCGTGCTGCGATTTATGGGGTCGCAAAGAGTTGGGCACGACTGAGTGACTGAACTGAACTAAACCAAAGACTGAGTTCAGTTAGTTCTAGTTCTAGTTCTCCACTAGACCATTCAGGTATGACCTAAATCAAATCCCTTATGATTATACAGTGGAAGTGAGGAATAGATTTAAAGGTCTAGATCTGATAGAGAGAGTGCCTGATGAATTATGGAATGAGGTTCGTGACATTGTACAGGAGATAAGGATCAAGACCATCCCCATGGAAAAGAAATGCAAAAAGGCAAAATGGCTGTCTGGGGAGGCCTTACAAATAGCT
>SJXQ01010815.1:128084-145351 GCA_006408695.1 Aepyceros melampus | reverse complement strand
AAGCCAGCCCTGGAGCTCAGGGTCATCCTTGGAGGAGCCAGCTGCTAGGGGAGTGGACGCCCAGCTGCCCTTGCCACCGTGCTGCCCAGGGGACTGGAACAGAAGAGGCCTGGGGCTGCCTTGCACTGGCCTGAAAGACAGGGTGGAAAACTGCTATCATCGGAGGCCACTCAGAATCGGGTAAGCGTGGAATCAGAACAAAGCACTGAACCTGGGCTGGAGCTGAGGGTCCTGGCTGCCAGAACCTGCTTTCCCACCTTCTTGTTGGCCTATGTTCTGTGAGTTAACCCCTCCGAATGCTGCCTTATCTGGAAAATAGGGATAAGAAAAGCAACACTGATCTCTGCTATAGATTGAATTGTGTTCCCCTCCCCAAGTTCATATGCGGAAGTTCTAACCCCCAATGTATTCGGAGATAGGGCTTTCCGGAGGTAGTTAAGGTTAAGAGAGGTCACAAGGGTGGTTCCCTAATCCATAGAACTGGTGGTCTTTTAAAAAAATTATCATTATTTTTTTAGAATGTGTTTATTTTGGCCACACTTGGTCTTCATTGCAGCCCGTGGCCCTCCGCTGCTGTGTGCAGGCTTTCTCTAATTGCAGCAAGTGGGGGCTACTGTCCAGTTGTGGCGCGCGGGCTCCTAATTGCAGAGGCTTCTCTTGCTGCGGGGCACAGGCTCCAGGCCCATGTGCTCCAGCCGTCACGGTGCACAGGCTTAGCTGCTCCATGGCATGTGGGGTCTTAGTTCCCAGACCAGGGCCTGAACCCGTGTCCCCTGCATCGACAGGCAGATTCTTACCCGCTAGACCACCAGGGAAGTTCCCCGAGCCAGTGGTCTTATAAGAAAAAGCCGAGATCTTTTGTTCTCTTTCTGCCAGCTCAGAAGAAAAGCTTTGTGAGGATACAGACAGAAGGTGGGCACCTGCAAGCGAGTTAAAGAGCTCTCACCAGGAACCGAATCAGCCTGCATCTGGATCTTGGGCGTCCAGCCTCCCAACTGCGAGAAAATACACTTTGACTAAAGCAACTATCTATGGTATTCTGTTACTGTCGCTGAGCTAATACCGTCTCCTGGTGCTTGACAGATTCAAGTTAGAGGGAGCAGGCAAGGGTGCTCAGCAAGCTGCTGTGCTCTTTCCAGACCTTAAACGTGGCTCAGACTTCTCCTGCAGCATGCGGGGAATCCCAGGGCAGAAAGGGTGAAGGTGCTCCCAAAGTCTGCCAGCTCTGGGCTCTGTTTTGGATGACACCCTTTTTTCCCAGGGGGCTTCCCCACTGGATCAGCAGTAAAGAATCCACTTGCAACGCAGGAGACATAGGTTCGATCCCTGGGCTGGGAACATCCACTGGAGTAGGGAATGGCTAGCCACTCCAGGATTTTTGCCTGGGAAATCATGCGGACAGAGGAGCCTGGTGAGCTGCAGTCCACGGGGTCACAAAGAGTCAGACACGACTGAACATGCACATGTGCCCCCCTACCCCTGAGAAATGCAGACCGACCTGTTTCTCCTGCCTGGACTCCCAGCTATTCCAGGAGTGAAGCCCAGCCCCTTCCTTCTCTGCAACAAGCACCAGGACAGGATGCTTTCTGTTCTACCCAGCCGCTCCCTCCTCCTGAGATTTGTGTGTCCAAGAGATCTAGGGAATAAACAATCACACCAGGACTTTTTACTCATCCAATTAGTGATCCCAAACCTGCTGACCCCCTGGGACCATCTAGCTACATGCTGAAAAGGAAAACATTTCTGTGAAGCTGGAATCTTTGACAAATGCTACTTCTACAGCGTTAATTCAATGACACTTATACTCTAGAACATGTATATTCTTTCCCTTTTATGATTGAGGGCAGAGAAATAGTTAAAAAATACTTGCTAACTCTCCAAGACTTACTCCCCCAAAGAACGGGAACAGGTGTTCACCCCTCAGGTTGCTCTTGGACTTGGGGACTGAGGTGTGATGGGATGGCTCCCTTTGGGGCTCTGTAATTTCCTACAGAAGCTCTGGTGATCCCACTCTGATCAGCAGTAAACACAGGCCTCTGGAAGCGTCCTTCCAAATTTATTCAAAGTTAAGCAAGGTTGTCCGCTTGCTGGCCAACAGTAGTGGCCTGGAGGGCAAGCCCCCTCAGCCTGGAGCCTAAACTGGGCCGGGGGGATGATCGGGGGCAAGCTGTTGATGAGTATCTCATAGCCAGACCTCCCTGTTGCTCTTGATGTGGTATCTATTTTATTTTTATTTTTTTATTTTTATTGGAGTATAGCTGACTTACAGTGTTGTGATAGTTTCAGGTGTATAGCAAAGTGATTGAGTTATTCATGTACACACATCCACTGTCTTTATGAGATTCTATTCCCGTATAGGCCATTACACAGGACTGAGCAGAGCTCCCTGTGCTATACAGTAGGTCCTGGCTGTGCTGTGCTTAGTCACTCAGTTCTGTTCTACTCTTGGTGACCACGTGGACTGTAGCCCGCCAGGCTCCTCTGTCTATGGGGATTCTCCAGGCAAGAATACTGAAGTGGGCCATGATGCCCTCCTCCAGGCTGTCCTCCCGACCCAGAGATCGAACCCAGGTTTCCCGCATTGCAGGCGGATTCTTTACCATCTGAGTCACAAGGGAAGCCCAAGAATACTGGAGTGGGTAGCCTATCCCTTCTCCAGGGGATCTTCCCCACCAAGAGAGAGAACCCAGGTCTCCTGCATTGTTGGTAGATTCTTTACCAGGGAAGCCCACAGTAGGTCCTTACTATTTCTCTATTTTAAACATTGGGTTTCCCTGATGGCTCAGCGGGTGAAAAATCCACCTGCAATGCGGGAGTCAGTTCAGTCTCTCAGTCGTGTCCGACTCTTTGTGACCCCGTGGACTTCAGCACACCAGGCTTCCTTGTCCATCACCAATTCCCGGAGCTTGCTCAAACTCACGTCCATCGCGTTGGTGATGCCATCCACCCATTTCATCCTCTGTCTTCCTCTTCGCCTCCCTCTTTCAATCTTTCCCAGCATCGAGGTCTTTTCCAATGAGTCGGCTCTTCACATCAGGTGGCCATAGTATTGAAGTTTCAGCGTTACATCAGTACTTCCAATGAATATTCAGGACTTTAGGACTGACAGGTTGAGTCTCCTTGTAGTCCAAGAGACTCTCAAGAGTCTTCTCCAACACCACAGTTCAAAAGCATCAATTCTTCAGTGCTCAGCTTTGTTTATAGTCCAACTCTGACATCCATACATGACTACTGGAAAAACCATAGCTTTGACTAGATGGACCTTTGGTGGTAAAATGTCTCTGCTTTTTGATGCACTGTCTAGGTTGGTCATAGCTTTTCTTCCAAGGAGCAAGGGTCTTTTAATTTCATGGCTGCAGTCACCATCTGCAATGCAAGAGACCTGGGTTCGATTCCAGGGTCAGGAAGGTCCCCAGGAGAAGGGAATGGTTACCTACTCCAGTACTCTTGGCTGGTGAATTCCATGGACAGAAGAGCCTGGTGGGCTACAGTCCACGGGGTCGCAGACAATCAGACGCAACGGAACGACTAACACACACATTTTGTACGTAGTGGTGCAGACGTGTCAATCTCAGTTTCCCCGTTTCCCCTTCCTCCATCTGTCCCTGGGAACCATACATTTGTTTCCTGTATCCGTGACTCTACTTCTGTTTTGTAAATAAGTTCATTTGCACCCTTTCTTTTTCTGTGATATGTATTTTAACATCAGATCTTCATTCATCTTTGACTGTCAGGGAGACACACACATACACACCCCACACCTCCTTGTAAGGAAAAATGCTAGGTAGGTTATAGTTTCCTTCTGGGAAGAGAAAAGAAGGAAAGCCCACAAACGCTCTCAGTATGATTTCATAGGCTGTGCTAATTATTTTTTTGGGCTAGCATAATAAAACCCAGGTGACTTGCCCTCAGCACTTTCTCCTTCTCTTCACACGGCTCTAGATCATTTCCCCACATGGCGAGCAATTACCACGAGCCCTGCAGTTTTTAACCAGACACGCTTTGTGGGAACTGGGCTGGAGTACACAGAGGTTAAAGCGCTTTCGCGCTCCGAAATCTGGGCATTATCTTGTGGATTGTAAGACATGCTGTGACACACTGAATTCAGATGATTTACAAGATCAGCAAAACAGAAGGGATTCTGTGGGGAGCTTCTTCCGCTAAGATTCCCTCATCAGAACAGGGCTCAGCCAAGGGTGATGTTCTGTCCGGGTTCCTGGCCTGCCGGGCAGGGCTGGGCTCTCTCCCGCCCAGCTTATCCGGGGCAGCTGAGGGGTCTGGAGGTGCTCACGGTGGCTGGTGAGTACAGATATTCAGAGATGTGTCTCCTCTGGGAACAGTGATTTTTATCTCACAGTTATTGTATGGGGCTTCCCAGGTGGTGACAGTGGTAAAGAATCTGTAAGCCACTCCAGTATTCTTGCCTGGAGAATCCCGTGGACTGAGGATCCTGGCAGGCTATAGTCAACAGGGTCGCTAAGAGTCAGACAGGAGTGATGGCAAATTATTGTGTAAGTTATTTAAAGTAAGATGCAAGGATACGTGTGTCAGCCACATACCCAATTAGCACTGACCACCAGAATGGAAATACACATTTGGAAGAACTTTCTGGAAAGAGAGATGTGGGCCAGTATATTGACTGGGATTGTTAGGTCCTCTGCTCACCACTGGGCTGGCAACCCAGGTGTCACTTCCTCCAGGCAGTCTTCCCTGACTGCCTGTGCTGTCTTGTTCTGCCAACCCTGTCACCACCGTCCCCTCTGCCACTGGTCTTTGTCCTCCTCTCCTCACGTATACTCCTCTGAAATGCTTGCATTTGGTGTTAAATTGATTTCATGGCTACTGCTTCCACTAGGATGTAACTGCCTCCTGTTACAGTCACCCTTTGGTCCACAAAGCTGATTCAGTTCCTGGAGCAGAGTGATTCCCAATATGATTCTGTGGGATTTTCACCTATTTTGTCTCCACCCCTGTGTTGTAAGCATGGATGCTGTGTGGGAGACAGTGTCGGGTCTCTTCACATCCCTTCCGTTTAAAGATCCATCATTGATTTGCTCTCCTTCATTCATTTATTTATTTGTTCATCAAATGTTGATACCTACATCCATACGTTTGATCAAGTCTCTGATGGTTGCCTTGGAAGCTTAGGATTATGCTGTTTTTTTTTTTTTTAATTGGAGGATAATTGCTTTACAATGTTGTTTTGGTTTCTGCTGTACATCAATGTGAATCATATATATATATATATGTATATACACACACATATATACATATATCCCCTCCTTCTTGAATCTCCTTCTCACCCCCCACCATCTCAGCCCTCTAGAGCACTTAGCTGAACCCCCTGTGCTATACAGCAACTTCCGCTTGCTATCTGTTTTACACCTGGTAATGTGTAGCTCTCAATGCTACATTCTCAATTTGTCCCTCCCTCGACGTAGCAGCAGCAGCAGCTCCTTCCCGCACTGTGCCCACAAGTCTGTTCTCTGTGTCTGCGTCTCTATTCTTGCCCTGCGAGTTTTGCTGTTTTGAAAGCACTGTCTGGGATAGTCAGAGAAAACCTGGGACTGGGCTTCCCGGCTCCTCACATTAAGCTACGGGCCAAGTGCCCCTCGCGAGCCCATCTCCTTGCTGGCCCTGCAGACAAACAGACTGAATGGTGTACTCCCCTGAACACCCCTGCCCCTCGGGGTTTCAGGCATTCCTCTCATTATCTGTCTCACCATTCTACAGATGTGGAAATCAAGGCTCCTGGAGACTGGGCAGCTCAAAGCCCATCTGTCTGCAGTGGCGAGACCTCAATGAAGAAGCATTTTGTCTGATTCGCTATGAATGGATTTTGCTAGGAGGTCTCCTTCTGGTCTCTGTCGACCCAGCCAAGAAGAGGGCCCTGCCTTCCTCTCTCTGGCCTGTTCCTGAGGGACCACGCAAGGCAGGTGGCAAAGCCATCAGGGAGGACTCAAAGTTGAAAGTGAGTTTCCAGATTGTCCAGCCTCCGGGTGAGGGCCTGAGGTCAAGAGACACGAAGTCATTTGCTCGGTGTCATTGAATCAACCAGGGTCAAGTCAAGGTTCAAACCCAGGTCTTGGGGTTCCCAGGCCAGTGCGTCCAGGTTCAAGATTTCCAGGACCTACTGGAGGGCACTGCCCAGCCTCTGGGGAGCAGGGCGCTGGTGGTTCCCCTTCTCTCCTCTAGCTCCACTGCCCCCAGTATGCCCCCCACGTACTGGAAAGCCCCCAGTAAAGCTTCCTCCCACAGGACCTTTCCATTCACCCTTGGCTTCCACTTGGTTCAGATGCAACTCTTGGCTGAAGCAAGTTTAACTGGTGCCATGGCCAGTGGCAGGGCTGTCCAAAGAAGCTCTTACAAACATTTACTTCCTGGGTTATTTATATGGCCAGAAACTCTACTCCACTGGCCTTACAGGATCAGCCCAAGATGCCCCCCTCCCCATCCCACTGGCCCCATTAGTTCCCATCAGCGCCTCCCTCCTCTGCCTCTGACAGCATCCACGCTTACCCCTTGCACCCTGCTCTCCTTTCCACAGAAACCCTCTCTCCTTCAGCTGTAGAACAGTCGTCCCCAGGCTTTAACTATCCCATGAGCACTTTTCAACCCCCTCTGATCTTCTTTTCCAAATTCCTGCAACAATTAAGATTTATGCCATCCAGCCCTCACTAAGGAACACAGCCTCTCCGGCTGTTTCCTATTATTTAACTTGGGGGTGTCTTGTTTCTCCAGCTGGATTATGAGCCCAGATCATGTGAATAACATCCTGGTCCCTAATCAGTACAAATCCATGAACTGGCTGAAAAGGAGCGTTTCGCCTGCTAACTTTTTAAATGATAAGACAGGAACTTGGTCTTTAGCAGGTAAGGTGAGAGAAGTGCATTGTGGGTTAGTTCCACATTCTGCTGTCCTCTGGCTTCAAAGGCCAGATTGTTGAACTTGGGAATATCCGTTCAGACTTCTTTTCTCTACACCCCTGCTCCTCCAACCTTCCTATGAATTCCTAGGAATTATTCATCAGCAACATGGCTTCCCAGGTTGTGCTAGTGGTAAAGAACCCACTTCCAGTGCAGGAGATTGTAAGAGGTGCAGGTTCGATCCCTGAGTTGGGAAGATCCCCTGGAGGAGGTCAAGGTGACCCACTCAGTGTTCTTGCCTGGGAAATTCCATGGACAGAGAAGCCTGGCAGGCTGCGGTCCATGGGGTCATAAGGATTCGGCACACACATCACCAGTCACACGCGTTTCTAGCCTGGAGGTATGATGCCTTCTTTCAGCCTCTGCTGTTCCCACAGGGAAGTTTCTACCTTCCTGGCACCATTTGGATCTGGTCATAGTGCTTGCTGTTACAAGCCCCTGATCATAATTTCTGTGTCTGGAACTGGTCATTGAGAGAAGCCACTTGGAACTTTGGAGAGCAGACTTCTTCTTTTTTTTTAAATTCTGAGCATATCCAAACCTGCTTTGACATCCAAGGGGGTGCTGGAGAATATCAGTCTGAGAGGTTTCCGTTTTGATCAACAAGCTCTCCAAACTTCCTCCACTCTCTGCAGTCTGACAGGTCCCTGCAAAACGCAGCTCTGACCCCACAGAGGCCTTGGGAAGAACGGTCGAACCTGAATGCCATAAAAGCTGGGGTTTTAACTTCACAAAAATAACAGCTGGTGAGACCTGCATGGAAAACATCTTCTGAGTCCAGAGAAAGAACACGTTCATGAACACTCACACACGCACCCTGCGAGGCTCTGGACCAAATCCATCTTCATCTAAGTAGAAGTGGATGAACCTCAAACATCCTTTTTTTTTTTTTTTAAAAAAGAGAAAAGTTGAAGCCTATAGTGACTGAGGCTGAGTGGGAGAGGAGACTCAGGGTCTTCCCTGCATCTTCTCCAGCCCATCCGCACCCCAAATCTTCTTCTTCCTCCTCTGAGCCCCGAAGAAGGCGTGTACTTGAGAGAGGGCTGTCATGAAGCATAAAGAAATAGTTTCAAAAATCTTCAAAAGGCTGGCAGCATAAAAACCCCTGGCTCTGTCGTTTCTCTGTTTCTGCAAGCAGCAAAAAGATCCATAATTCTCACACTTAATGTAATTCCAAGGCATCTAAAGTGATTTACAGTCGGTTTACTCAATACTTTCAGCTTTATTTAATGTAACAGTTATGGCACATAAAAGTTTATTGAAAATCCTTTGGGAGTACGATTGAGTAAGAAAGAGTCGTTGCTAATACCATTACAGGAACAGGAGGAAAGGATTTCAGCCTGTTTTCTCTCTGACCTTTATGGTCCCAAGAACAAGGGTTATGGAGGGAAGGACACCTCTCTGCCGTCACGTGGACCTGCGCCCAGGCGTTTCTGGAGCTGCCATTTTGGCTGTTTCTGGGTGGCTCCTTTTTGCACTGGGCTGCCAAGGCGACTTGGTTGGTAGCCCTCAGGTTACATTACCCAGGAGCCTCTGCTATTATGCAGAGTCCAGGTTCAGAAAGGCCCGCTAAAGGAAAAAAAGCCAGCATTGTCATTTTTTCCCCTTCTGATGCTTACCTGTTCTCTACTCTTAAATCAGCTCCGCTCTCTGGTTGCCCCACCTCTGCTGGCATGCTGTTCGGCCTCCAGGAGTCCCTGCAGCCCTAGAGAGGAGGTGGAGAGACTTGAGCAAATATTCCCCAGGCCCTTGCAACAGTCAGGTTTGGTTACTGCTCTGGAGATGAAAACACTGACTGCATCAGAAAGGAAATAATCTATTGAAAGAGAGCCTTTCACTCTTCAAATACTTGACACGTGCCCGTGTAACTTCCCATTGGCTATAAAAGAAAGTCAGAATCTAGAACATTGCTAGCAGACGTCCAAAGCCTGACTCCACGATGTCCATGAGTTCAGTGAATACGGCCTCTTGTTTCTGGTTGAATTAGTTCCCTGTGTCTGGTCCTCCCCTGTGACTGCTTAGATTTGGGAATTTGAAGAACCTTAGTGTCAATCGAGAGCACTTTAGAGCAGGTAAATATCAGCATTGAGTCTTTCATTCATCTTTCTGCTAAAGGTGCACCTAACTTCTAGCCAATTTCTTCAGTAAAAGTAGTATTCTTGGCTCTGACTGTGTCTGTTTCTTTCTCTCTCTCCTCTCTCTCTCTCATACACACTTTGTAGCTTTCTTGTAGTCTACCTCATTGTTGATTTCATGATAACTGAAGCTTTTCCCTCTTCAAACACATTTACATAACAAAACAAAACATTCTCAAATGAATATCACTTCAAATTAAATTACCCACTTTTCTTTCTGCCTAAACAAAGTACTCTAGTACAAACATATTTAAAGTTTCCCATGTTGTCTTGAAAACATCCCCGGGCAGTGGTTTTACTGAGTGGTAATGCAATGAAGCCTCCAAGATCTCTTGACGCATCTTGTCCCGACTCTAAATGGCTGCTTTTGCTTTTAAGTTTCTATCACTCTTTCACACGAATACATTATTTTTCAGTTTCGCACTTTCCTTGTTGCTTTTAATTTTATTTTCGTTTTACTTTCTAACGTCTATCCTAGTATCTAATATTATATGGGAAGACACCATATAATCACATTTAAAGCTTGATTTTGTGGTATGTATTTTAGTTTTTCAGAAGTATTTTTCTCTTCCCCTCCTGATTCTCACCTAGAATTTGTGGCTGTCAGTTAAGTATTCAGCATGTATGTGACATATGAGGTAAAATATTGTATATGTGTGTGTATCTATTTACACGTACACACATACACTTGAGAGTTTAACATTTTAATTTACAGATTGTATATAGGGGTTGGGATACAACATTTTTCTGTTCTCTCATCTCTGTTGAAGAGGAACAACATCGCTTTGACTTTGGTTCATTCTTGTGATCTCTAAATAATGACTTGGTCAGACTCCCAGCTCCTAGAACCCAACTTCCTGGTTGCCTTCACCTGTTTGGAATCCATTATCAATTGAAAACACTCTCTCGACATGTTTCGACAGTCTGGCCGTTTGGTTCTGTCTTGGAGATCTCTCCTGGATGAATCACACAATCTACTGTTTGGCTTCCATTTAGGAAGCACACGCCCAAGAGGACGGTCAGACACCCGGTCCCAGGCCCATGGACACACTTCCAGGCCTTGCTGTGAGCCAGATAAGATGCCCACTCTTCCTGGATTACCTTCTTCTCCCTCCACACCAGGAGGCAACTTTGTGACTACACAAGGGTAGAGTCAAATCAAGAGGTAAGGTTTGTATTTTTCTACTCAATTGCCTTCATACCTGTCTGTTCTTTGGGTATTGGAGTCATTCCTGTAAATAATAATAATAATTCATTTTTTTCTCACTGGGGGACCTTCCTGGATTTGGGGACAGTTGGAGTGACAAGTTGGAATGTGGTGTCCTCAGCAGAAAATGCTGTATGACTGGTCTCTGACAGTGCTGATGCTTGAAGGCCTCAGAGCGCTGCAGAGAGCTTTGACACCTGTGCCTAAAGGCATCTCTTGCAAACAAACTTGTCGAGTGGGTATGATCATATTTGCAGATACAGAAGCAAGTCCTTGGATAAATGACTCAAATAGCACTACACAGTAAGTGGCTGGGTTGGGACTGGAATCCAGAGCCAGTACCTCCAAACTTTGTGTTCTTTCCATCAGGACGAGCTCCATTCCCTCCGGTTTGCAAAGCAAGGCACGTCATCCAATTAACTCTAGGCAGCTTTTGGAGATGCTGAAGTGGTGAATGTCAGTAATTGATCCCTCTCTGCTCTCATGTCTCACAATCTACTCCTGGAAAGACCTAAAGTGAAAATGTTAGTCGCTCAGTCGTGTCCAACTCTTTGCCAGCCCATTCATTGACTGTAGCCCGCCAGGCTCCTCCATCCGTGGGATTTTCCAGGCAAGAATACTGGAATGGGTTGCCATTTCCTTCTCCAGGAAATCTTCCTGACCCAGGGACTGAACTTGGGTCTCCTGCATTGCAAGCAGACTCTTTACCATCTGAGCCACCAGGGAAGCTAAAAGCCTTTGCTCTCAACAAATATAACTAAAGTTACTTAATAACGGGGGGATGGTGCTAATAGCTCCAAGGCTATTTTATTCTAATCAGAAACCTCTTAAAGACCCCAAAGCCTTCAAGACTGAAGCAAGTGAAAGCCTGGGGACAGACAGGATAGAAGGAAAAATGGGGGAGGGAAGGCTAGAGTGAGTACAGGTAGCACTTCAACATCTTTCTGGTGGCAACTTCCCCGTAAGCGCAGCCGGTGTTATCACCAACTGGCAGGCAGTTCCGGTCAGGGTAGTCGGATCAGTAGCCACTAGAGGGCAGCAGAGGGCTGGAACAGCTGGTTAACATACAAAGTAGGCAAATTTCTCAGGGAAGGGCGATACCATAGTCCAGAGACGCAACCTGGTTGCCACACGTAGTGGATACTCTGAAACTTCTCCAGGTTCAGTGCATCCATGTCTCAGGAACTGGGAACATCGCCTGCTGACAGCTCGCAGCTGCGTGGTCACTGAGAATTGCCCTGGGTAGCAGTTCAGTTCAGTCCAGTTGTTTCCAACTCTTTTCGACCCCACGGACTGCAGCACACCAAGCTTCCCTGTCCATCACCAACTCCCAGAGCGTGCTCAAACTCATGTCCGCTGAGTCAGGGAACTGCTTTACCCAGGTCATGCCTTCTCCACGGGGATGGCCATTGAGCATCGAGTGCAGGGACTGCTCCAAGGTCCAAGCCCCAGGACAGGCCGAGGCCTCCACTGCAGAGCAGTTTCCTCCCTGTCCCAGCTTCCTTACGGGGCTGTCTCTACGTTGCGTGTGTGCCAAGTCACCTCAGTCGTGTCTGACTCTTTGCAACCCTATGAACTGTAGCCTGCCAGGCTCCTCTGTCCGTGGGATTCTCCAGGCAAGAATACTGGAGTGGGTTGCCATGCTCTCCTCCAGGGGATGTTCCCAACCCAGGGATAGAACCCGAGCCTCCTGCATCTCTTGCTTTGGCAGGCATATTCCTTACCACTAGTGCCACCTGGGAAGCCCCTAGCTTTTAAGATCATTCTCCCATTTCCCTGAATTCTTTTAAACCCTGGAGCATGTAGGCCTGTTTTCAAGTTCACAGTAAGATTAGTCCACCTAAATAATAGTGGGGCCAGGCCTTTCCAGCTTTGGCAGAGCCTCCTAACGTAAGCCTCCTGTTGTTAGAGAAACAGGCTCCGAGGCTCTTGGGCAGCCAATTCAGCACTGAGGAGCGTGTAGCAGAGTCCGGGCCTCCGCAGGGAGGCAGCTGAAGGCCTCAGGATTAATGTACTATTATTACACTACTCTTTAAGCTTCAAAGGTCTGCCAGGAGGGCTAAGCTCACTATCTAGTCCATGACATTTTAAGAACAAATAATACATTAATATATTTAATTTGAGAATAAACACGTACATTACAGGCAGGGGATTTTGTCTATGCTGAGAAGGCACCAAATGACCTTTCCAGAGCAATCCCAACACGCAGAGCCGAAAAGGGACGTATTCCAAAAAAACCCTTTGTATCTATTTGGCCGTAAGACATAGGCTTCAACGCTGGCTTTGCCCATGTGGGGCTGCAGCTGCCACGATCTTCAGAGATGGGAGCTTTTGCTGTAATTACCCCTTCGACGCTAATCTGCGGGAACACTCAATCTTGTTGCTTCAAATTAGTTAATCAATTAAGTGTCAAACCACAAAATGCTGGAGATTTGGGTTTGGATTTATTATCTTGGCAGACTCTTCCTCCCTCAGTCCCCTTGGCGCCCCTTCTTCTCTCCCCTTGGCAGGGGAGCTGGCTTTGCAAGATGACGGTCACTCATTGTTTATTTCGGGCCTATTAGCAAAACAGTTGAAATTGCATAAGCCTGGTGCCCAGCCCTGGAGCAGCCCTGAGACTGACGGCTTGGACGGCGTTCAGGCGAAGTGGTGTACTTGTGTATGAGTGCCTTTCCTGGGCTTCACTCAGCACAGTACAGAGCTCATGAGCCAGCAGCCTCGGCTGGGCTTGCTAAGCTCAGCCATTTTGGAGCCCATGTTAATTGATTGAAAGCCTTGTTTACTGTGATGTCACTCTCCTGAGGTCAGCCAGGGACGGGCAGCGGGTGTTTCCAGGACGCCCTGCTCAGAACCTCTGGTTTCTCCAGGGCCTTCGGCTCCCTGTGTCTGGACTTGCTGCAGCTGTGGGCTCCAGGGGGACCTGGGTGATGGCTGAGCAAGCTGCCCAGGGACTGAGACCAGAGCTCTTGGGTCTGGTTCCCTGTGCTTCCCATGGATTCGACTGACATCACGCTGAGACAGATCACTTCCACTCCAGCCCACTCTCACCATCTGTCTCAGCTGACCCACATAAATGAGCTCACCCTCCAGTCTCAGATGGGCACCACCAAAATTGTGAGAATAACTGTACTTGGTGATGAAAAATCCAAAGCAAGACATGGCCCCAGTGTTTCAGGAATGAAGAATGTCATTGAAGAAACAGAGATTTACATATGCAATGGAAAAAAAAAAGACACAGGGCAATGCACATATATTCAATGACTGAGATGTGCATTCAGGTCATGTGGAGCTCGTGGATGGTTTATCAGTGTGGTTAGAACTACTGTCTTTCTCTCCTGGAGAAAACAGGCAGTTTTTAGATTGATGATGGGTAGGCTGCTCCTGTGGTTCCAAAATCTGGGAGTTAGAACTCATTCACAGTGAGTTTCATGCTTTTAAAATTTAGGGAGTTAAAATGTCCTTTCTTTGTGATATTATATAAAAATGACAGTCAATGGTGATCTTTTTGAAGGATGAATTTTGTCAGACAGTTGGGTGATCACGATTTTATTGGTTTCATATTTTTATGTTAGCATTTTACTTCTCCATGAAATCCCAAACTCTGAATCCCCAGATCTATATCCTCCCAGTCTGTCTCAGTCTCCTGGTACTGCTTCCATCTCACAGTGCAGGAGATGGCGCAGAGAAGGCAGTGTGTCTGCCTGGTGTCCACGTGAGCTCTCTCGCCCCGAGCCCCCGGGGTCCCCACAGAGTTGAAGACACTTGGGTCTTCCTTTCTAATAGTGACACACTTTGATGCTCTGGGTATTCTGTGATACCAGGCTGCACTGCAAATGCCAGGGACGACACTAGGAGGATTATAGGAATTTTCCATCTGGAAGAGACCTTACCACCACCAGTCGTTCAGTTGTGTTCGACTCTTTGCAACCCCTTGGACTGTAGCCTACCAGGCTTCTCTGTCCATGGGATTCTCCAGGCAAGAATACTGGAGTGGGTTACCATTTCCTTCTCCAGGAAGAAACCTTAGGTACTTTTTAAAGCAGGGTATAATTGCTGTGTTGGTTTCTCTTATAGAACAAAGTGAATCAGCCATAGGCACGTATACATATCCCCTCCCTCTAGAGCCTCCCTCCCACCCCACCAGGTCATCAGGGAGCACCAAGCTGAGCTCCCAGTGCCATACAGCAGCTTCCGGCTAGCTCTCTAGTCTACACGCGGTGGGGTGTTTATGTCAAACCCCATCTCCCAATTCCCCCTCCCCATCCCCATGACCGCATATCCATTCTCTGTATCTTCATCTCTAGTCCTGCCCTGCAAATAGGTTCCTCTGTACCCTTTTTCTAGATTCCACATATATGTGTTAATGTATATTTGTTTTTCTCTTTCTGACTTACTTTACTCTGTATGACAGCCTCTAGGTCCATTCACGTCTCTACAAATGACCCAGTTTTGTTCCTTTTCATGGCTGAGGAATATTCCATCATTTATATATATATATATATATATATATATATATATATATAAAGCCATCTGAATGTCCATTGATAGATAGATGGATGGATAAAGAAGTAAGATCTTCGGTGCTGAGTCTAACTCCTTTGTTTTAGAGCTGAGGAATGAAGAAAGCAGAGGGTTTCCCCAAGAGCAGTGGCCACCCCTGCCTCCACTTAGGGCTCAGTATCCATCGTCATCCAGTACATTGCTCTTTCCAGCAGCCCCCCGGGTCCTAGGCACGGGACCCCTGGAACTACTTTCCTTCCCCCTGGGCCTTGGATTTCCTTTGTCACCAGGCTTGTGATCAGATGTGGGTGATTCCTGAAGAGTGCCTTGGTGGGAGGTGGTCCTCCAGTCCTAGTTAGAAGACTCAGCTTACTGGGTATTGCCAAGGCTTGGGTCTGGAGTCAGAGAGATCTGTGTGCTGATTTCACAGCTTGGGCAGGTAGCTGAAACTCTATGTAGCCATTGATGCATCCTTGGACTATGGACACAAAACTTACCTGGCAAGGTGTTTCCAGCGTCCACGTGACAGTGTGTGAAAAGCAACTGAGGCACAGCAAGTAGGAGTGTAGAAATTCTCCTCCCCAGCTTCTCTGAACCCGCACATGTCTTCATTAGGCTGAGACCCTGGTGCCTGAAGGAGGACACGTCACACTGCGCAGCTCTCAGTGATGACTGTGCAATACTTTCCCACAAGGCTTTCCAGCCACGGTACCCAGAAGCCCTCAGATGGCCTCATCATTTACATGGAAGTGGAAACACGGAAGCAAGGCAGACAACATTCTTTCACCTTTTACTCAAGGTTGGGCTGCTGAATTCTCATGATCTTACCCATGTTTTACAGCATCCTTGAGCCAGCCTTTTTGTATTTATTTATTGTTTTAATTGTAGTATAGTTGATTGACAATGTTGTGTTAGTTTCAGACGTAAGGCACAGCGATTTAGTGATGTATGTGTAAACATACTCGTATTCTTTTTCAGATTCTTTTCCATTAGAGGTTATTACAAAATATCGAATATAGTTCCTTGTGCTATCCAGTAGGTCCCTGTTCGCTGTCTGTTTTATTTATAGTAGTGTGTATCTGTTAATCTCAACCTCTTAACTTATCTCCGCCCCCCATCTTTCCCCTTTGGTAATCATAAATTCATTTTCTATGTCTGTGACTCTATTTCTATTCTGAATATAGGTTCACTTGTAGCCCTGTTTTTTTTTACATTCCACCTATAAGCGATATCATCTGATACTTGCTTTCTCTGTCTGACTTACCTCACTTAATAGGAAGTCTTTTTAAAGTAGCGGTAAGAAATTCCCTCGGAGAAGGCAATGGCAACCCACTCCAGTACTCTTGCCTGGAGAATCCCAGGGACGAGGGAGCCTGGTGGGCTGCCATCTATGGGGTCACACAGAGTTGGACACGACTAAAGTGACTTAGCAGCAGCAGCAGCAGCAGCAGCAAGAAGTTCCCTCTGACTTTCTAAGCAACTGGCTGGCCTGCAGCTTTGCAGTTCAAGCATCGTCCCCTTTCTCTGCAACAGGCACAGAGCAGGCAGAAGCCCCACGACCTTGGAGCGTCCATAAACCGGAAGAGATGGGAGGGGCCCCTTGACCTGTCTGATCTCATACATCTTTCCATTGAAGACTCCACAGTCTGTTCTCTTCTCTGCCTTTTAGGTTCTCTCAATTAAAATTTCCCTTAACTCATATAAAACAATGCCGGAAAAATCCCTGGACACCAGCGTGCCTCCTCTCCAAGGAGACTTGGGTGGGTGAGTCACTCTACCTCTTTTCTTGCCTGCCTGCCTGCCTGCCAGACACAGGGGCAGGGCTTTTGTTTCCTCAAGCAGTGATTTATGCGGGTGGACCCCGGGCAGGGAAGAGTCGAGTATCAATTTCGCTGGGTTACCGTGTTAAATGACCAATGCATGGATGGTTATTGCTGCTTCGGGAGCAAATGAAAGCCCTTCGCCTCCTGACACCGCCGTACCAACTCCCCCACCCGCCTTGCTGACGATCAGTTAAAAATGTAAATAAAAAGACTGCACTTTGGAGAGAATCCGCTCAGGAGGGTGGGGGGAAAATTGCAAAAGCGAAGTTTATTGATCCCCTGGTCAAGATTGATGGCACAATAAGAGCGGGAGGCGAAGAGTGATTTTGCTTTTGAAAACGTTGATGAATAAGCACTCAGGGGCAACAAATAGCCGAGCTCACCGAGTGATGGACGGTGGTCGAGGAACAAGATGCATTTTTATAAATGGGGGAAAGGAGAGGAGGACTTATTAAAAAAATGAATGACCACATGCAGCAGGGATATGCCAGTAGGGAGAAGAAAGCCATTGATTTATGTGTACTACTGGCATTTGAAAATTCAATAAAAACATTGACAAATGAGAGGCGAGCCTGGCCACAGGACAGCACTGAGCCTGGGATGGAGAAGGAAAATGCCAAGGTCAGGGAGAAGGAGCAGAAAAACATGCTTATGTTGAAAAGCATTTACATTAACT
>SJXQ01010815.1:106501-127879 GCA_006408695.1 Aepyceros melampus | reverse complement strand
CAGATGGGTGCCTGGGCGGGGCGGGCAGGCAAGGGGAGGGGCGGGAGAGGTGGCTGGTCCTGCAGCCCCAGCAGAGGTGGTTTTTCGCTGGCCGTTGTGTGGGTGGCGGGCTGCCTTGCACATCCTCGCCCTGCTGCCAGAGTCTGGAGTAAAAGCACCCTCGTGACTGGGGGACTTTCCCTCTTCTGTTCTGGGCTATTCCTTCCTGGTGCCCCGTTGCCACTGCTTTGCCTGCGCTGCCTTGGTTTCTTGTTCACCGCCCTTTGTGCACATGTTGTCAGTCCACCCATAGTGGACTCTCCGGCCCCTGAAGCAGGCCTGTTTTAGGGGTCAGTGTGCTTCAGGGGTGTTGTAGATGAGAAAGTGGCTGTGATGAGCCATCTCTTTGAGTTAGGGACTCAGTGGCCTTCCTCTTCCTTTCTCCACTCCCTACACAGTCCTAAGGTTTTTTTCCCCCTGAAATATCTTCCCTTGATCCAATCCATCCATCTATCCACCCATCCATTCATCCATCCACCCATCCATTCATCCATCTATCTATCCATTCATCCATCCACCTATCCATTCATCCATCCACACATCCATCCATCCACCCATCCATTCATCCATCCACCCATCCATTCATCCATCTACCTATCCATTCATCCATCCACACACCCATCCATCCACCCATCCATTCATCCATCCACCCATCCATTCATCCATCTACCTATCCATTCATCCATCCACACATCCATCCATCCACCCATCCATTCATCCATCCACCCATCCATTCATCCATCTACCTATCCATTCATCCATCCACACATCCATCCATCCACCCATCCATTCATCCATCCACCCATCCATTCATCCATCTACCTATCCATTCATCCATCCACACATCCATCCATCCACCCATCCATTCATCCATCCACCCATCCATTCATCCATCCACCCATCCATTCATCCATCCACCCATCCATTCATCCATCCACCTATCCATTCATCCATCCACACATCCATCCATCCACCCATCCATTATCCATCCACCCATCCATTCATCCATCTACCTATCCATTCATCCATCCACACATCCATCCATCCACCCATCCATTCATCCATCCACCCATCCATTCATCCATCTACCTATCCATTCATCCATCCACACATCCATCCATCCACCCATCCATTCATCCATCCACCCATCCATTCATCCATCTACCTATCCATTCATCCATCCACACATCCATCCATCCACCCATCCACCCATCCATTCATCCATCTATCTATCCATTCATCCATCCACCTATCCATTCATCCATCCACCCATCCATTCATCCATCCACCCATCCATTCATCCATCCACACATCCATCCATCCACCCATCCATTCATCCATCCACCCATCCACCCATCCATTCATCCATCTACCTATCCATTCATCCATCCACACATCCATCCATCCACCCATCCATTCATCCATCCACCCATCCATTCATCCATCCACCCATCCATTCATCCATCTAATTATCCATTCATCCATCCACCTATCCATTCATCCATCCACACATCCATCCATCCACCCATCCATCCATCCATCCACCCATCCATTCATCCATCCATCCATTCATCCATCCACCCATCCATCCATCCACACATCCATCCATCTACCCATCCATTCACCCATCCATTCATCCATCCACGCTTCTATCTACCCATCCATCTACCCATTCATTTATTCATCAATCCACCCATCCACTCACCCATCCATCCATCCATCCATCCACCTATCCATTCATCCATCCACCCATCCATTCATCCATCTACCCATCTATCTACCCATCCATCCACCCATTCATTTATTCATCCACCCATCCATCCACTCATGCATTCATCTATCTGGTCTGTGTGAAGAAGGAACTCTGTACTCAGCACTATGCCAGGTGGGAAGTGTCGTGATAATCCTCCTTGACTTTAGAGTTTGGGCAGAATCTCCTGTTGAGCAGCACTTCTCTTTAGAAACTGTGGGTAAGAGCTCTTTGCACCCGTGACTCTTCACCATCCAGCAGTTCTCAAATGTCACACTGATGGCTGCTTTTCCAAGAAGTCTCTCATGGGCCAAGTTGATCTGCCCTCCTTCTTCTGAGTTTGCTTTGCTTCA
The DNA here is from genome assembly GCA_006408695.1 of Aepyceros melampus. Lineage (NCBI taxonomy): Eukaryota > Metazoa > Chordata > Mammalia > Artiodactyla > Bovidae > Aepyceros > Aepyceros melampus. The sequence continues at coordinate 125,737 of SJXQ01010815.1, read as the reverse complement.
AGCCCCCTTGGCAACATTGTATCCATGCCTCTGCCTCTTCTTGGCTTTCCCTAACTTACTGTCAGGTGTTACTCAGCTAAAAGAAGGACACTGGACAGAAAGATAAAAACAAATATCACATATTAATGCATATGTCAACCCTGGGATTTCTTTGGAAGGACTGATGCTGTAGCTGGAACTCCAGTACTTTGGCCACCTCATGCAAAGAGTTGACTCATTGGAAAAGACTTTGATGCTGGGAGGGATTGGGGGCAGGAGAAGAAGGGGACGACAGAGGATGAGATGGCTGGATGGCATCACTGACTCGATGGACGCGAGTCTGAGTGAACTCTGGGAGTTGGTGATGGACAGGGAGGCCTGGTGTGCTGTGATTAATGGGGTCGCAAAGAGTCAGACACGACTGAGTGACTGAACTGAACTGAATGCATATGTTTGGAATCTAGAAAGGGTACAGATGAACCTATTTCTGAGGCAGGAATAGAGATGCAAGCATAAAGAATGGGCTTGTGGACACAGCAGGGAAGGGGAGGCTGGGATGAATTGGGAAAGTAGCATTGACATATACACACTACCATGTGTAAAATGGATGGCTAGTTGGAAGCTGTATGGCACAGGGAGCTCAGCTTGGTGCCCTGTGAGGTCCTAGAGGGGTGGGAGGGAGGCTCAAGAGGGAGAGGATATAGGTATACTTATGGCTGATTCATGTTGTTGTACCACAGAACCTAACAAAACATTGTAAAACATTACTCCAATAATGACAATAATAAAAAAATATGGAAAGACACTGGAAACAGAAGAAGCCTGAAACAATGCTGCCTGACTTCACGGATGTGTAAGGATGCATACATACACACAAACACTTATGCAAACACACAGACACACATACATTAACAAACACAAGCACATATACACACATGCAAACACCAGACACACATACACTAACATACAAAATGCACACACACACAAACTCATGCAAACACACAGACATACTCATATACACTAACATATACAAACAGACATATACACACACACACACAAACATACACACAAGCGCATCTATAAACAAGCACATATACACACAAACGCACATAAACACTCAACACACACACACACACACACACACACACGAGCCCTCCCTTTCGACTGCAGTGCTCTGAAGGAGCCGGCCTTTGATCTGGGGCCTGTTCAGCCTCGAGCTTCTCGTGGACGCTGTCTCTGCTCCGTGGCCTTTAACCGCAGCTCCCTGACAGTGCCAACGCTGTCCCAGCGATTCTGGGATTTTAACCTTTCAGCCACTCAGCATTCACGTTCCCATTCCCATTCCCTTCTCTCTTGTCCCTGGCTCGGCCGTAACTGGTCGAGGAGGGAGCCTTGTCCAGGGCTCTGGGCTCCATCCCCGCTTCTGTTCCCCATGGCAGGGCTGCCTCTGTGACATCGTCTCCAAAGGTGACAAGCACAGGGCTTGAGTCACAGCAGAAGTCCTTGCTAACATCTTCTCATTTCCAGCGCCCCTGGGACCCGTCCAAGGCTGAGCCCAGGGGACGGAAGGCCCTTTGGCCCAGCTGTGGGTCCCTGACGTCTTCTTGGGGTTCCCACGCGTCTCTATGGACCACCACCGTTCAGTGAAATTTCAGATTTGCACGCTTCATTCACTTCTACAGTCCACCCGTGTCTTTTCTTCTCCTCTGCTCCTTCCTTTCGCCATGGTTGCCAGTTGCAGATATAGGTGATAAAGAGCTGAGGTCTGGGCTAATGCGATAGATAGAAAGAGCTGACCCCAGGTTTCACCAGCCTCTTGTGGGTTCCCAGCCCACAGTTTCAAGAAGGTTCTAGTAAACCTGCTCTTGTCCATTTCATGACCATAGGCGCAGCTACCATAATTGCCTCTTGCCAAGTCTTTGAGAAAACTCACCTTGCTCATGGGTGAGGCCGCTTAGCTAGGCCAGGAATGTCGTGGGATCCTGCCTTCCCAGATTCTTCATTGGTGGTGGTGGAGGGGAGGGATGGGGCTGGGAGGATCAGAGAATGTCACACACACAAGCACCTGTCTGCACATCACTGGTGTATTCCCTGAGGCCTAGAACAGGGTTGACATATGGCAGTCACTCAACAAACATTTCTTGAAACCATGAATGAATACAATGCATTCAATGCTACAATAGAAAGAACAGAAGTATGCCCTGGGGATTTGGAAGCTTCCTTTTCAGTTCAGTTCATTTCAGTCACTTAGTTGTGTCTGACTCTGTGATCCCATGGACACCAGGCTTCCCTACCCATCACCAGCTTCCTTTTGCGTCTGAGAATTAAGAAAGCCTTAACAGAGGAGATGAGTCTTCTCAGGTGGCATAGTGGTAAAGAATCTGCCTGCCAGTGCATAAGATGCAAGAGACACAGATCTGATCTCTGAGTCTGAAAGATCCCCTGGAGGAGGAAATGGCAACCTGCTCAAGTATTCTTGCCTAGGAAATCCATGGATAGAAGAGCCTGGCAGGCTACAGTCCATGGGGTCACAAAGAAGCACGCGCACACACACAAGAGGGGAGATGGCCTTTGAATTTCACCTGGAGGCATGAATAAGAATCCAGAGGCTGAAGCAAAATCCCTTGGTTCAAGGAAGAAGATGGAGTGAATGGGTCATATTGCAGTTAGGGCAGTTTACAGGGAGCTGAACTAGTTCAGCTGAGTGACTGGGAAGAATTTAACCCTAAAGGAAACATCACTGACATTTTTGGAGTGCTGACCGTGTGTTAAGTGTTTTCACACTGGCTTCACTGTATACTTTAAGCAGCATCATTATTTGATCTTTACGACCTTATTTTTACAGACAAGGACAGAGATTCAGAAAGACCCGGCCACCTCCCGTGGAGGCACAGATGATGACTTATGTCTGGAGCCCAGGTCAGTCTGACCCAAAGCCCTGTGGTGTTAAACAGCAGGCAGTGGGGAATTTCCAGAAAACCTGATTCTTAGAAGACGCTGACTCATAGCTGGCAGCCAGCTTGGCACCCAATAGTTACTCCATCGACGCTGGTTGGGTGGGTCAGTAGTGACCTGGGTCTGGGAGATGAGGGGCTTGGCTATTTTTCTTGAACTACACCCTCAGGAAGGAGGTGAGGGATGTCTGGGGAGAATCTCCCTGGGATCAAAGTGAGGGTAAACCCTTCACGAATTCTTTTCATCGAAGAAAAATCATCCTTCACAAAATATCCAAGCTGGAAAGTACCTCGGATAACCTCCTCAGGGGTTCTCGAAAGTGGCTTCTGTTTTACCTGGGAAGATCCCTTCTCCAAACACAACCCCCAGCTCACCCAGGACGAAGGATGGAAAAGACTGGGGCTGCTCTGCCTGGATGGAGTGGGGAATGGGGTGGGGTTGCTGGAAGGTTCAAGGCTTCCCGTTTGGTTGCCTCACAGCCCCACAGTAGGAGCTGATGTGCCTCAGTGGACTCCGAGGACAGCTCAGAACATCATCTGAAACTCCTGAACAAGGCCAAGGGCTGGGGAGGGACAGAGGGGATGGGAGGTGATGGGTGGGCAGCAGACAGCTGGGCCATGCGACACCTCGAGTCATGTATGGCTCTGGGGCCTCATGGGCCATAATCCTTTAGGCAAATTAAATAAGGACAAAGGAAAAGGCACTCTTGAGCAGCTTCCAGGGATTTGCCGTCCTGTTGGCTCAGGGGACATGAGTGAGAAGGGCCAGGTAGTGATTCTAGCATTTTCCTGCGTTCTCTTTGCTCCAGCACCACCTCCCTGACCCTGCACTCCCAGTTAGGCACCCCGTGGGGGGCTGCTCAGGACTGAGGCACAAGGACTCTCTCCTGGCAGTTTCCAGGGACCCTCTACTGGCAGTTTCCAGGGACCCCGGGGAGGCCTTTCTAAGAGTAATGGAAGCATTCTGTCCTTTATGTTTCCTCCAGCCTAGTTCTTCACAGAGAGTGAAAGCTGATGTTTGTTGACTGAATCATAAAAGTTTGTCTTCCTTGAAAGCTTGCTTACCATGAGGCACCCATCTGTTTTTGCTTGGATGGGTACTCCAATTTTAGGTATTTTCTTTCCAAGACTTTATTTTTTTAAACACAAGGCCACCCTTGTTCACATAATTATGAATTAGACCAGAGTATAGGCATAAGAAAGGGAAAGCTGAGCACCGAAGAACTGATGCTTTTGAACTGTGGTGTTGGAGAAGATTCTTGAGAGTCCCTTGGACTGCAAGGAGATCCAACCAGTCCATCCTAAAGGAAATCAGTCCTGAATATTCATTGGAAGGACTGATGCTAAAGCTGAAATTCCAATACTTTGGCCACTTGATGCGAAGAAACCACTCATTGTAGAAGACCCTGATGCTGGGAAAGATTGAAGGCAGGAGGAGAAGGGGATGACAGAGGATGAGATGGTTGGATGGGATCACCGACTCAATGGACATGAGTTTGAGTAAACTCCATGAGTTGGTGATGGACAGGGAAGCCTGGTGTGCTGCAGTCCATGGGGTCACAAAGAGTCAGACATGACTGAGCAACTGAACTGAACTGAACAGGGATAAGGAGCAGGAAGAGGAAGAGGCTGAGACATCCCCTATTTTGAGCATCTCTGCTCCAGGAGTCGTAAGGGAGTGACCCAAACCCCATGTGCTTTCTGCAGGGCAGATGGAGGGGAAGGATCACTAACTTTCATGAAGATGCTCATAATGACTGTTTCCTGCTGATCTTACTTATTCTAAGAGGCAGTGCAGATGCCTGGCTCATAGCCCCTCTGGCCATGAGCTTTGCTAGCCTGGGCTACCTCCACATCCAGCCCCACATGGGTGCCGCCAGCCTGGGCAGAGGGAGGGAAGGTCACATCCCAGGGACCTGAGGTCATTAGAGGTGGGTGTTGGGGCAGGGTAGGAGGTGGAGGCCGCTGGCTGCTTCCTTGGCCATTTCTGGGAAGTGGTCCTGGTGGCCCGGGTTGCTGGTGTGACTGGAGGGTGCTATGCAGCCTGGGCTCAAAGGAAACTTGCCTCTTCTGCCAGGCGGGGTGGAAATTCTCTTCCTGCAGAAGCAGACCACCTGTCTCTCCAGGCCAGCTCTGTGACTGAAGTGCTGAGTGCCCTCGAGCACATCTCTGAGCCTGGCTTTCCTTGTCTGGAATCCACCTCACAGGCTGTAGGGTCGTAGGTCCGACTGAAATTCTGTGAAAGCTGTAATGTTCCGTATAAACGAAAAATTACTTACTAGAGCCCTTGAGGCAAAGAAAAGGTGTCATGACCTCCTAGTGTGGGAAATGACCCTCTGGCCATTCACAGGAGAACTCAGGGTCTGGGGCCTGGGTGGACGAGACGGTGGGAGGGGGCAGAGAAGTGTAATACTGCAACGGGTGCAGGCTTTCTCTGGGTTTGCCTCTGGTCTGCAGGGTGGGCAGCTTGGTCGACGGCTGGGACTTCTCTTTCCACATCATGTGACTCATCAAGTGGGAAGGGGGCAGAGTCCCTGTCTTCATTTATCCAAAGCCTTTGACTCTTTCCCCTGGACATGAGGTCATATTTAGATGCCATTAAGTGGAGACAGTTTGGTTTAACTTAGTCCTTTTCGGGCCTGATCACTTTGTTGGCAGAGGGCCTGCTGTTGATCGTTCACAATCCTCCCACTCAGGGCGGCTGAAATCCCTGGATTCCCTCAGGGCCGAGAAAGTGGTGGGACAAAGACAGACAGACAGACATTGAGGCTGCAAAATTCTGATGAGTCTGGAATCAGTAGATCTCCCTTCACTGCTGGGGGAGGTGGCTGTGACAGTGAGGTCATATGTGTACTAGTGGATGTGGAAATGAGGTGCTGTCAATGTGTGCCTGTCACAGCTGTGATTCCTGAAGACAGTGGCCAGAAAATCACTGGTCCTGTGGTCTGCTCCCCAAGGTTAGGCCGAGAAAAGGAGGAAGAGCCGGTAACACCGAGAAGACCACAGCCACTGCCGAAGCTGTTTCCTGATGCCCTGTTTGTTGTTTTTTCATGACTATTTGCCATCGTTTTGGCCAGCAGCAGATCAGGATATAAAGCTTGGGGATGGATAGATAAGCATTACCCATTTTCCTATATACCATCAAATATCAACTTCAGACATCAAGTGAATTAAAGGCAGAAAATGCTATAGGATCTGACATCCTGTGACACAAAATGTTTATTAACTGGGATGTGTTGTTGTTTAGTCACTAAGTCGTCTCCAGCTCTTTGCGACCCCATGGACTGCCACACTGGGATAAATATAAATGGCATTTATCTGTTGGCAAACCTAAGCTATAGGAAAATGGAGAAATAGCTTGGAATTCCATTTGCTAAAAACGTACTCTTTCTTCTTGAAGGTGATATAAAATGTATCAGCAAATTCATGGGGGTCAGGAGAAGACAGAGAAAACACAGAAACTATTAATGAAACATTTTCCTTCAGGTTTAGTTCTTGGCTTCAGGTCACAGCACCTGAAATCCTGGTTCTACCACGTACCTCACATGCTTCTGAGGACAAGTCACTTAGCCCCTATCTTCCCCTGTTTCCTTCTTTGTAAAATGATGACAAGAATAAAAAGCATCCTCTATTGTGAATATTAAATGAGCTTAATACAGGTAGATTCCTAGAACAATGTTTGGCTTATGGTAAACCTTTCATCAGGGTGAGTTGTTGATATTATTTCAGTGGAAAGTTTCACTTGACCGTGAGCTGTGTGACGGCAGGAGCGTGAATGCCTGTCTCACCACTTGATCTTGATGTCTAGCACAGTGTTTGGGGCCCAAAAGACCCAAATGGGCTTCCTGGGTGGCTCAGTCGTAAAGAATGTGCCTGCCAATGTAGGAGACACAGGTTCGATCCCTGGGTCGGGAAGATGCCCTGGAGAAGGAAATAGCAACCTGCTCCAGTATTTTTGCCTAGATTCCCATGGACGGAGGAGCCTGGTAGGCTACAGTCCATGGGGTCACAAAGAGTCGGACACAACTTAGTGACTACAACAACAACAAGACCCCAAATAATTATTTGTTGACTAAACAATGGGATGAGTTTGGTTCCATGGAAACTGCCCAGACTGTAGAGTCAGAAAGCGCTGAAGGGCATAATTTGGGATTGTGAGGATAAATTCAGTCCCTCTTATGCAGCTTCCACACCTCGGCAATGTCTAAGATGACACAGAGAGACCCTAGACTGTGAGTCTGAGGCTCAGACGGAGCAGGCCAGCCCTTAACTTTCAGCATGTCAGTGTCTAAAAGAGAGTGGAGGGCAGAATTGTCTGCAGCCCGCTGGGGAGGGGCTGTTTACGGAAATGCTGACATGGTTCCCGTGGATCAACAATGTAGTCCACAAGGCATATCCACAGGAAACATCCACCCCTCCCCCAACTCTAGCCTGCAGTATTTCTGGTCTTGATGTTCGGCTGAGGCCCAGTGGTCAGGGGACAGGGGCTGCCATGGGGTCACGGAGTGACGCGAGATGAAGGGTCTCTTTCTCGCACGCAGCCTGGCTTCTTTTAATGGGCAAGGTCAAGCAATGAAATGACCAGGAAGAGGAATTGCTGTCATTATGCATCAGTGGCAATCTTCAGCCAGTGATTCCCTGTGCCATTCCCTTTGCCACGGGCTGGAGCAAACATGGCCCTAATCAGTTTTACATCTCCGTTTAATTTTATTGGAAAGAAGAGCCGGCAATGCATCACAGAGGCCAGGCCTGACACGAAAGGTGACCCCCCGCCAACTTAATGGCACCATACATAACCCTTAATGAAGTTGCTATCTTGTCCCTCTTTGGTTGTCTCAGCCCTGTGATTTACGATGGCATCATTTTGCTTTGCCCTCTTTTCATTTCAGCTTTGACAAAGTGGATGGAACAATTATCTTCGTTATCGGCCAGAGCAGTAGAAATGTGATAGTTGGGAGATTTCTGCGGGTGGAAGGCCTTGGCTGGGGATCAAAACCAATGGTGAATTGCGCTTAGGTTTTTTTTTTTTTTTCTTTCTTCCTTTTCCCTTTTTCCTGTGACTATGGGCTCCTGAAGATGGATGGTGTATCCCAGAGAGCGGTGTGAGTCCTATATCATTGTGGCAAGAAGTAATTTCAGGAGATGGGAGGCGGTAGATAGAACAGAGCTTGGAATTTTGCAGTCTGTTCTCTTTGAGCTCCTTGCATTTGTTTTTCTGTGCACGGCCAGGCCAAGTTCACACTATCATATCCTTATCTTCCATCCATTTGTAGGAATGGAACATAGGTTTTTCTCTATTATAAATGATACCCTGTATTTATTTTGTCTAATTAAAAGTTATTATTTAATCAACATTTAGTGGGTACCTTCTAGATGTTAAACATAAAAGTGCTGTGGAAAGACAAGGAATAGTGATCAATTTAATCCTTAAGAAATGGTATATTCAACCAACAGAAATAAGTGATTGTAAATTAAGATGGAAAGGGGTTTACATATCAAGTGCTGAAGGCAGAGGGTCCTGAGATTGTTTAGGGGAAGGAGAATTTATTTCCAAAATGAGAGCTGGACCTTAAATGGGGAGCAGGAGATGCTCAGATTAAAATGAGATGCTTATGTATCTATCTTCATATTGATAATGCAAATATATAAATAGAGAGTTGTGTAGATAAACAGACCAGATTTTGGTAGCCATTTCATGTTATTCTGGCAAACTGATATAGGGACTGGGGAAAAAGATAGGAGAGGCTTGGGGTCAGGACAGAAATCAGTCAGTATTTCACTTTGTACCTTAAGAATTGATGCTTTTGAACTGTGGTGTTGGAGAAGACTCTTGAGAGTCCCTTGGACTGCAAGGAGATCCAACCAGTCCATTCTGAAGGAGATCAACCCTGGGATTTCTTTGGAAGGAATGATGCTAAAACTGAAGCTCCAGTACTTTGGGCACCTTATGCGAAGAGTTGACTCATTGGAAAAGACCCTGATGCTGGGAGGGATTGGGGGCAGGAGGAGAAAGGGACGACCGAGGATGAGATGGCTGGATGGCATCACAGACTCAATGGACGTGAGTCTGAGTGAACTCCGGGAGTTGGTGATGGACAGGGAGGCCTGGCGTACTGCGATTCATGGGGTCGCAAAGAGTCGGACACGACTGCGTGACTGAACCGAACGAACCTCCAGATATCCAACTGGAGAAGAGAATATAGTGTCTTGTAGAAGAACAAAGAAATTTAGTTATAATAGCAGTTTCTGATGGTCTGTAAGAAGGAAGTTAATCAAGGCTGGGTGGAAATAGAGGCTGTGTCTCAGGTGTCTTGATGGCCTCCTTGTCCTCTACCCCAGTTTATGGACTGGAGGCCCATGGTGAGGACGTAGGCGTATGATGTCCTTTGCTGGTCCAGGCACATGGATTGTGTACTCTGACACTGATGAGATAACTTTGTCTTGGGGTGCCATGTTTTTCAAATAGACAAGCTTGCAAAATCCATTCTGAATATCTTTCTTTCCATTGTATCTTTCTCAGAGAGAATTGCAATTGGTTTTCACTTACTTATGGGCTCTATGAAGTCAAAGATAATTGGTTGGAGGTTTTTTAATCAGTGAGACTCTCTTGGCAAATACCACCTAAATGAAGCCTGTGTTATTAATGGGATGGCTGAAATGGTGACAATGTTTCCACAGCCTTTTTCTCAGGTAGATGGAGAGCTATAGTGCTGAGATGGTTCATTGGGGTCTCAAGTAGATCCTTCATATCAATGTGCATGTAAGTACCTTTAAAAATAAATATGTCATATAAATTGACATATGTGAATACAAGGAAACCATCTCCGGAAAAGTCAATAGATAATCCATTTGGTCTGTGCCTTCTCTCTCCCCCTGTTCAGTGTTGAGAGACTGAGGGGGGCAGGAAAAGAGGCGGTTCCACATCCTGATTCTATTTTCTAAAAGTAGCACATGTTCAATACTTAACTTTCAGCTAGTTCATTGACATGATGGTTGGATAAGTCTACAGCTCTCGTGCTGTGCGAGAGCACAGCTCACACCGTTCAGGATGAAACAGAAATCTCAATGGTCAGACTGCAAAGCACACAATGGGAGGTCTGAGAGTGATATTTCATCCTACCCTTGTCCCCACGTCCAACCATGGGAACAGGCTTCCCTCCCCACCCACCCACCTGCCCACCGAGGTATAGTATCACTACCTGAAGGTCAAACCCTGCCCCAGGGGAACTCCCTGCAGGCTCCAATGGTAAAGAATCCGCCTTGCAGTGCAGGGCACACAGGTTCAATTCCTGGTTGGCGAACTAAGATCTCACACACCTCAGAGCAACTAAATCCGCTTGTTGCAACCTCTGAGACCATGTGCCACAACTAGGGAGTCCTGTGAACTGCTAGGAAAAGAACCTGAGTGCTGGAAATAGCCTGAGGCGGCCAAATTTAAAAAAAAAATTTTTTTTTAATGACCTCACTCTTGTTCCTCATGGATGCTGTGTAGGATGGAAAGGTTCAAGAGACCGCAGTCGCATCAACAAGACACCCAGGGCTGTTCCTTCTCATGACCTCTCGGCTCAGTGCTCACAGGAGGCAGAGGTCTTTTCTCCCTTGTTCTTCTCTTTATTACCATCCAGTGAGGGAGTGGAAAGGCTCCCGTGACCCAGAATACGAAAGCCCGGGGACCACCCAGGGGCTTCCCCTGAGCACACAGTGGAGGCTGATGGGATAATCTTTGGGCAAGAAAACAAGACATTTTTTTGGCTGGAGTTGGGGAAAAAGGAAGGCGGATGGAGGGGAACCCTGCCGTTACTTCCTTCGATCTTGGTAAATTGGAAAGGTCTTTCCCCTGATTCCTGCTGATATTTCCTGATGGAAATTTCTTCCATTGACAGAGATACAGATGGAGTTTAGCGACATGGGACTGCAGACACACTCTGCGATAATGAAAAAATGCCCAAGGTAGCCATATGCTCTGTGGTCGTTTGTTAGAAGGAACTCCAGTTGGGTGAATACATAATAACATTTTTGGCAGCATCGACTAAGGGATCTCCTCAGTATTTCTATGCCTTTTTGCATTTGTTGGTCTAACATGTGTAAATTTTGAAATTTTAGTCCTGTTTGTTAACATTCTTTATGCAGGCTTCTTTCCTCCAATTCTGAGACTTCTTTCCAACACATCAGAATGCCCTGGGGCAAGTCCAAATTCAGAGACCAGATTCTTCTTCTGTGCCATTTCCTTAAGATCTCTGGTGTGATCTTCCTTTCCTCTAATTTGAAAGGATGTCTTATCATTAACAATGATGCATCGATGTAGTGATAATTAATATTATTCTCATCCTAACAGCAATCATTTCTTTAGCATTTACAGCTTAATTGTAGACATTATTATTCTGGTTTCATAACAGTGGAAGTTGAAGATCTTCAAGGATCTTGCCCAAGGCAACACAATTAGTAAATACCAGATTCAACATTAGGATCCAGGTCAGCTTTGTCCAAGGCTTCCAGAATTCCGCACTTTCCAGAATATCACACGTCTGTCTATCTTGGGGACAGAAGGGATGACAAGAATGTTTGGTTGTAAAACATACTCCTCTGAGGCAACTGCCCTTCAAGATTAGATTCCAGGTTCATTGTATGACCTCCGGCTGCCAGGTTGCCATGATAGTTTTCTTGAAATACCCGTGTTTACTATTCTGTTCCTTTGTGGAACAGGTCTTTTTAAAAAATCTGTCTGAGTATTCTAGCCTTAGGATTTATCCAAACATGATTTAATTCTATATATTTATTTAGTCCTATGGTGCTGAGGGTAACTTGGCAAACGACCATACCAAATTGCGGGGAGATAGGGGAGATAAAAAGTCAAGCCATCCTTTACTCATGTGGCAACGTGACTCCCTTCCTTGGGCCAAAATGACAGAAATACCAACACAGAAACATCTTCTGGTGCAAGAATTTGTAGGAGAGGAAGATGTTCAATTAAAGGGAGAATGTTCTGACCCAGAATGAAGCCCGGACCATTTGGAACCAGATTCTGAATGGGCACGCACAGTAACGAGTACACCTCAGGCTTTCTGACGTCGATGGAAACTGGAATGTGTGCTGGGCCCCCAAAACATGCTCTGTGTGGAGGTCGGAGGAGCAGACCTGGGTTATTTTTCTTCCTTTTCCAACATGGCAGTCTGTACCTCTTATGTGTCAAGCCGCCCACTCTGTGGACCGTGGTGAGCTGGGGGGACCCCATGCCAAGGTGAGAAGGACAACCTGTCAGGTTGAAAGTGAGAGCCCCATTCTGGACATGCATTTGCTTCTCTCTCTCTCTTTTTTTTGAGATATTAATAAAAACACATACCTTCTGGTCGGACTTTATCTCCTCATTTCCATCTCCCCGTGTTCCAGATCATTCTCATCAGATCTGTTCTTTTCTGGTACAATGGACATAAGTTTGAGCAAACTCTGGGTGATAGTGAGGGACGGGGAAGCCCGCCGTGCTGCAGTCCATGGGGTCACAAAGAATCGGACATGATTGAGCGACTGAAGAACAAGGCATGCTCATAAGTCAGTTGGTCTAGCTCATTCCTGAGCAGTAGGAAACATGGTCACCCTCTCTGATCAGGCCCTTGGTTGCCTAAAACCTCACGTATATTTTCCCAAGGTCAGTTTGGTCACTGATGCACCTGAGCAGGGGAGATCAGGGATGGGTGAAGAGGGGAGACACATGTTCTTGGCAGGACATTGTTGTTCAGTTGCTAAGTCATGTCTGGCTCTTTTTGACACCCCAAGGACTGTGGCGTGCCCAGCTGCTCTGTCCACAGGATTTCCCAGGCAAGAATACTGGAGTGGGCTGCCACTTCCTTCTCCAAGGGATCTTCCAGACCCAGGGATCAAACCTGTGTCTCCTGCACTGGCAGGCGGATCTTTACCACTGAGCCACCAGGGCAGACCTGGGGGGACCTTAAGGACCCTTCCACCATGTCTTGCAAGGGGGCTACTATCTGTGCAGGAGCTTCCGAAGTGGGTTGAGACTGTGTCTTGGAGGGAGAGATACAGCCTGCAGATGACTGCAGGCTTCTGGCTGCCAAAGCCTGAAGGGCTATCTGCTGGAGACCTCGGTGGCTGAGAAATTCCCAGTTTATTTTGTGAGACCTCCAGCAACCACACACCTCTTTTTGTGGTCATCTACATATCCTATTGTGGAAAATGACAGCTCTGGTCACCTTCTAACTAGTGGCATGAACGTGTGAAAGGCAGCCTCTTATTCATCCTGCTCTTGCTGAACTTCACCCAGCAAACTTACTCCACATCTAGATGTCTATAACCAGGAACATTTTATGGCCGATTCCTCCCAAACTTCTACTTTTACTAGAACATGATTTCATTCATTTGCATCCTTCAGGGGTTAAAGGAGAATATTGAGTTTTCACAGTAGCCCATTACTCTCAGACCTGGAACCCGGTTGGTTTTGTTTTCACGGCTCCCGCCCTGCTTCTCAGGCTCTGATTTAGAGTTACCCCACCACTCTGCCCCACTTAAATAAAAAAAAAAAAGAAAGAAAAATCTGAGAACCCGTGCCAGGACTTACCTCTGGTAAAGGATTTGTCCTCAGAGCAGGCAGCAAATCTGTTCTCTTGGCAGAAGGTGGAAGCCATACCCTATGACACTCTCTCCGGCTCGCCCAGCCGGGCCACGGGGCAGCCAGCATTTCTGCAGGGGGCGGCATCACATATGTAAACAGAAATTGCTCCCCTGTAGGAAGCGGCTTCCACTGACATTGTTTGTCACCTCTGAGAAGTGCAAGCAGAATGATGCGTTTGGTTCTTCACGGAGGGTGGGAGGGGAAGTCAGGTGTGGCTGCTTTCTTGTCTTTTAAAGGAGCGGAAGCCAAGGCACAGAAGGGCCAGAGGGCGTGATCAGACTTCTGGAAGGCGTGAGAGGGGCTGCTGGAACGCGGGGTCTCAGACCCTCTTCATATCCTGAGCTGCTTTCACCAGGGGGCAGACCTGTGATTCACTGCGTGTGCCCGCTCAGTCACTCAGTTGTGTCCGACTCCTTGCGACCCCAAGGACTGTAGCCTGCCAGGCTCCTCTGTCCATGGGATTTCCCAGAGTGGGTTGCCATTTCCTCCTCCAGGAGATCGTCCAGACCCAGGCATCAAATCCATGTCTCCTGCGTCTCCTGCATTACAGGTGGATTCTTTACTACTGAGCCACCTGGGAAGCCATCAGGAAATCCTAACTCCCAGTTACAAATTGGGGAACTCTGACATCTCCTAATTAGGTAAATACATTATGTCAAGTTCAAACAAACAACAGATTAGTGCCAGGCTTGGAGAGGCGGCAAAAGCAGGCAGAGCAATCTCCCCGTGGGGAATCGGTGTCCTGGGCAGTCCAGCAGGCTGGCTTCCTTTCCAGAAGCCCTCCAGGGGTATTCCAGACTTCCTTTCTCACCTGAGGAGATGCCTGGATGATGCAAAGAAATGCTCACTGTTGATTCTCCTTTGGACAATGGGATGTTTCTGCATCTGATTTCAGGGCTGATAGGGGGTGGGTCTGTGTCCTGAGCCTCAAAGGCTTGGCCATGGGGACAGGCATGGACTCCCACCTGAGCATCGGCTTTTCTTGGGAGGGGAAGCTAGCAGCAAAGCCATGTTCTTTCCTGGTTAACGCCCTCGCACCAGCACAGAGTCCTTCAGACCAGGCACCAGAGGACGGTTGCTCAGGGAAGACTGAGAAATGACTGCAAGACTGTTTGTAGCTCACACAGATCTGGCTGCAATTCTACTTCCCTGGCCCTCTCCCTGCCCCACTCTTCACTGATGCAGCAAAGGAATCTATGGGTCCTACACGCCCCACTGCAGGCTCAGTACCAGGCATCAGCCACCTTCCACTGGTACCTCTGGTACCCCGAGGAAGTTGTGAGGAGGGAATCAAGGACAGGGAGGGTGTTCCTTGACTGGGCTGCTGCTGCCAGAGAAGCACGTGTTACAGTGGAAAGTCAATGGACCAAGAACAAGACAAACATGAGTATGAAGCCCAACTTCAGTGCTTATACCCTCACTCCATAATTACACAAGCTACTTAATGTGAATTTCAGATTCTTTGGTAGTAAAATGGGGATCGTCATCTATCTAGTAGATTGGTTGTGACCTAAAATAGAAAACCATAATAAAGTGCATAAAGTGTGTTTTGCCCCATTTAGGCACTCCATGCATCGTACTTACCCTCTCCCTCCCCACCCCACCCCCACTCACAGGAACATTCTCTCTTAGGAAGGGTGGACACCTTTGCCCAGGCAACTTCATTTGCAAGTTTCTGGGGATATTGGGAGACTTGGAGCCTGATTAGTAGAGGCAGAAACCTGGACTGTGATGGTAAAAAGACAAAATTGGCAAGTAAATAAGTGAAAAGATGCTCAACGTATCTTTGCTAAGTCACTTCAGTCGTGTCCGACTCTGTGCGACCCCATAGACAGCAGCCCACCAGGCTCCCCCGTCCCTGGGATTCTCCAGGCAAGAACACTGGAGTGGGCTGCCATTTCCTTCTCCAATGCATGAAAGCGAAAGGTGAAAGTGAAGTCGCTCAGTCAGGTCCGACCCAGCGACCCCATGGACTGCAGCCTACCAGGCTCCTCCATCCATGGGATTTTCCAGGCAAGAGGACTGGAGTGGGGCGCCATTGCCTTCTCTGTGACGTATCTTTAGGGAATTGCAAATCGCAATGACAATGTAATCTCACTACACATGCGTCAGAATGGTTAAAGTCCAAAACACTGACAACGTGAAGTGCTGGCAAGGATGTGGAACAATAGGAATTCCAATTTGTTCCTGGTGGAAAAACAAAATGTACAGCTTCTTTGGAAAAGAGTTTGGAAGTTTCTTACGAAACTAAACATACCCCTAACATACGATCCAGCAATCACAATTCTTGGTATTTATCCAAAGAGATGAAATTTTTCATCCAGATAAAAACCTTCATGGGGATGTTTTTAGCAGCTTTACTCATCATGGCCAAAACTTGGAGCAACCAAGATGACCTTCAGTAAAATTCTGAATGGATCAACAAGCTGTGGTTCATTCATACAGTGGAATACTATTCAGTGAGAAGATGCAATAAGCTCCTGAGCTATGAAAAGACAGGAAGGAAAAACAAACGCTAATGAAAGAAACCAACCTGAAAAGGCTACATACTGCGTGATTCCAGCTGTAAGACGTTCTGGAAAAGGCAAAGCTATAGAGACAATAAAAAGATCAGTGGTTGCCAGGGGCTTGGGGAAAAAGAGAGAGGGTTGAATAGATGGAGCACAGACAATTGTTAGGGCAGGGAAGCTACTTTGTAGATACTGTTCTGGTAGATATATTTGTCAGATCCCATGAAACTTAACATGCACCATTCACTTTACTTAACAAACTGCTGTTGATTTTCAGTCACTCAGTCATGTCTGACACCGTGACCCATGGACTGCAGCACACCAGGCTTCCCTGTCCTTCACCAACTCCTGGAGCTTGCTCAAACTCGTGTCCATTGAGTCACTGATGCCATCCAACCATCTCATCCTCTGTCACCCCCTTCTCCTCCTTCCCTCAATCTTTCCCAGCGCCAGGGTTTCTTTCCCAATGAGTTGGCTCTTTCCAGCAAGCCACCGAAGTATTGAAGCTTCAGCTTCAGCATCAGTCCTTACGATGAATATTCAAGGTTGATTTCCTTTAGGATTGACTGGTTTGAATTCCTTGCTGTCCAAGGGACTTTTAAGAGTCTTCTCTAACACCACAGTTCAAAAGCATCAGTTCTTTGGCACTCAGCCTTTTTTATGCTTCCAGTTCTCACATATGTACATGACTACTAGGAAAATCATAGCTTTGACTACACAGAACTTTGTCAGCAAAGTGATGTCTCTGCCTTTTAATACACTGTCTAGGTTTGTCATAGCTTTTCTTCCAAGGAGCAAGTATCTTCTAATTTCGAGGCTGCAGTCACTGTCCTCAGTGATTTTGGAGCCCAAGAAAATAAAGTCTGTCCTGTTTCCATTGTTTCCCCATCTATTTGTCATGAAGTGATGGGGCCAGATGCCATGGTCTTTTACTTAATAATGATGAATCACTATTTGCTCATCAGTTGTAACAAATATATCAAACTAACATAAGATGTTAATAATAAGAAAAACTATGTTAAGGGAAGGGAAGGGAAGGGGATATAGGAATTCTCTGTATGGGAATTACTCTGTACTTTTTGCCAGAATTTCCTGTACATCTATAAGGGCTTTAAAATAAGTCTATTAATTAAAAAAAATCAACATATAAATAAGATACATTCAGACTCTCAGGCCCTGAAGTGGTGCAAGGCCCTAGCTGGCCCCAGGCAGGGCTCTTCGAGGGGACAAGAGAAATATGTGAGGTCAGAGAGAGAATTTTGCAAGTGGCTTTAGGCTGTGAGTGAATTCGGGAAATGGCTACAGGGTTCATGTTCTGAGGATCAGATGAAGGTCTTTTCTGAGCCTCTGGCTCCCTCTGCTTCTTCTCTTTCCAGCGTTGCCCAAGTCCTAACTCTGCTCTGGTGCTCTTGTTCAGAAGCACAGCTGAGCAGAACAATGGAAGAGATAAGCTTCAGAACAAGCATTTACCCCTGGGAACCCAGATTTGAAGTAACACACGGGAAAAAGGCATTCAGAGCCTCTGTGGTCAACCACATCTCCCCCCACCCCATGATTATTACTGAAAATTATGTCTTTTTAAAAGTGTCTCAAATAGTGCTATTTGTCATATATATCATAAAACCACAATGTCTAAAGAGTGGACAGAACATGAAAGGTCACATTGGCTGAACTTTCCTCACACATTCGAGGGTCCTGCTTATACCACACTTTTCAGTATGTCACCCTCTCCTGAATTCTGAGGAACAAGAGGCTCTTTCTTTTCCAGGGAAGCCTACCCTATCTCTGGACAGCTCTCAAAGGAAAACTTTATTTCTTTTTAAAACTTTACCAATTTAAAAATAATTTGATTTAATTATTTGTGGCTGTGCCGGATGGTCTTTGCTGCAGGAGTTTTTCTCCAGGTGCGGAGAGCAGGGGCTACTGTAGTTGCGAGAGCTTCTCGCTGCATTGGCTGTGGAGCTCAGGCTCCAGGGCACGCACGTGGTCTTTGCTGTTGCAGCTTCCAGGCTCTAGAGCGCAGGCCCAATAGCTGGGGTGGGTGGGTGGGCTTCGTTGCTCTGCAACTTGTGGGATCTTCCTGGATGAGGGCTGGAAGGCCACCTGCATTGGCAGGCAGAAAGGTTCTTGGCCACTGAATCACCAGGGAAGCCTACCATTTTAAGTGTAAAATTTCATTGTTCTCAAAAGTTGCATAGTTGGAAACCATCTCTTCTCCCCCAAAGTTAACGGGGTCAACATTTACACTTAAACCTTCAGAGTTCTTCCCTCTAATTGGTTTCTTCCTCCTTTTGTGTCCACTTGGGTTCCACCCCTCTCACCCATTTTCCAGAGAGGAAAGATAAGAGTCAGTGTTACCATAGCAATTATCAACATCTTGCAGTGCTGAATGGAAGTAATCAGAGACTCAGAAAGGCCCGTGCAGAAGGAGACTGTGACACTGAGACTCATGGGACACGTGACTGTCCAGGTACCCAACTTGAACTTGGTTCTCTAAAGCTGCCCTTCGATTAGAAAGCACCTCCATGGAAGCCTCAGCAAACCAAAGCCAAAACAAAACGTCCCTGGACTCGGTCCATCATTTCATAGGTGACCACAGAGAATTCTTTCTGATTGGGCTTATTTCAGAGCATCATCCTTTTTCAGGGTTTGATTCAGGAGATATGTTGACAGGAGTCTAAAGCAACCATCACTCAACGCCTGAGCCAAATCAAATAGAAATAGAGAGGAATAAATAAATAAAAGTGAGATTCAGCCAAAAAATGGAGAGGAAAAAAAAAAGAAAGCAAGCCAGAGAGAAAGGGAGCTCATATTATCAACCAATAAACCCAATAATCCATTAGTGACCAAGGTTGCTGAATAATATAGTACTTTCTCAGAGCCATAATTTATCCTGCAGACTAGAGAATAGACACGGTTATTAGAGTGAGGGCTACCGGATGACACATGATACACGACCGTGCGGCATTGATCTTCACACAACAGGAAGGTGTCTAGACCGGGAGATGTATGGCTATGCGATTCAGAGCAGGGCATATTTCACGGGAGGCCTAATGGAGTGGTGGAGCCAGTGATGGATGGGTTTGCCCAGTTTCAGTAGCAGTGCAGTTATAGCAGTGCTAATGTCTGACCTCTTCTGGGCCTCCTGTCCTTCATTCAGTCAGGGTGA
>SJXQ01010815.1:91957-106320 GCA_006408695.1 Aepyceros melampus | reverse complement strand
ACCTCATTTAAAGGGACAGAAAATGAGATAGGGAGGAGGGAAGGGGAGCGGGGAGGGGGAGCAGGGGTGGAGGGGACCAAGCCGGCCTGAAGGCAAAGGGGTGGTTGTGTAGGAGGGATTTAAACAGAGGAGGGGAAAGGCCAGAGGCCGAGTGAGAATGACACGGATGCCAGCCTAAACATCCGGCGCCACATGGAATGAGCTGATACAAGAAATACATTGAAGAAGCTCTTTAATGCCGCTCTGTCCTTCTTCCCTCTGCAGTTGAGGAGTCCAGGGTGGTTGTTCTGGAAAGCTCGGGGCTTCCTCCATCCCCAGAGGAAAGACTCAAGGGATGAGGTGAAAGTCTGTATGTGAGAGACAAGGGTTGGTGCTAATGGGGTGAGGATATTCCGAGAGGAGCAAGTTTTGAGTAATTGGCATCGATTATGCAGGAGCGAGAGAGCCTTCCCGCACTCCCCAGGCCCTGTTAGACGATGCTTAATGCATCCTAATAACACTCTTGATCATTCCTGGGGAAAGCTAATGAGTCATGCAGCGGCCAATCCAAGCCCAAGTAGCTTGGTTGGTAGTGTTTCTCCTCTCTCTCTCTCTGGCTCCCCCATCTCCCTCTCTCTCTGTTCTTTAAATTTCTTTCTCTGTATAAACGTTGGAGAGATAGGCTGGATCCCATCTAGCACCTAAGCTGCTATTTAACCAAGAAACATTTGTCATTCTTTAGCCTTTTCCCCACCTGTGTTCACCATCATTTCCAAGTCACTCTTTATATGGGGCTTCCCTGATAGCTCAGCTGGTGAAGAATCCACCTGCAATGCAAGAGACTCCAGTTCAATTCCTGGATCAGGAAGATCTGCTGGAGAAGGGCCAGGGTATCCACTCCAGTATTCTTGGGCTTCCCCTGTGGCTCAGATGTAAAGAATCCACCTGCAATGTGGGAGATCTGGGTTCCATGCCTGGGTTGGGAAGATGCCCTGGAGAAGGGAAAGGCTATCCATCCAGTATTCTGGCTTGGAGAATTCCATGACTGTTTAGTCCCTGGAGTCACAAATAGTCGGACATGACTGAGCGACTTTCACTCACTTCACTCACTCCTTCCTTATTGGGAGCTGACTGGTTTTGTTGTGGCAATCAGGACATGGACACTCCTATAACTGTCCATTGTGGGATGAAGGGAAATGGTTAACCAATCATGTTTCTTTCTTACTTTCCCAGTATCACCCTTCTACCTTCCCAGCCATGATGAACACATAATTCTATCTTGAAAAGACATGTTCTTACTTCTTAGTCCCCAGCAGGACTGGCCAAGCAAGGTAAGCTGACATATATATATATATATATATTAAACAACAGACATCTATTTCTTAACTTCCTGAAGGCTGGGAAGTCAAAGGTGCCAGGAAATTTGGTTCTTGGTGAGAGCTTTCTTCCTGAGTTGTAGAAAGATACCTTCTCTTTGGGTATCCCTGGAGAGGGAGCTGTGGTCTCTTCCTTTTCTTTCCTTTTTAAAATTTGAAGTGTAGTTGATTTACAATATCATGTAAGTTTCAGAGGTACAGCATAGCAATTCAGTTACATATATATATGGGTGACTTTTCCAGTTATATTTATATACATACATATGCGTGTATATATTCCTTTTCCGATTCCTTTCCCTCATAGGTTCTGACTTACTATTGTTTTCTCCTTTTCTTTTTTATTTTATGCTGGACATAGTTGTTTTACAATGTTGTGTTAATTTCAGGTGTACAGCAAACTGATTCGGTTATACATGTATTCATTCTTTTTCAGATTCTTTCTCCATGCAGGCAATTACAAAACATTGAGTAGAGTTCCCTGTGCTACACAATAGGTCCTTGTTGGTTATCCATTTTAATATATGGACCACCGGACCTGCCTCCTGAAAAATATGTATGCTAGTCAAGAAGCAACAGTTAGAACTGGACATGGAACAACAGACTGGCTCCAAATTGGAAAAGGAGTACGTCAGGCTGTATATTGTTACTCTGCTTATTTAACTTATATGCAGAGTACTTTATGAGAAATGCAGACTGGATGAAGCGCAAGCTGGAATCAAGATTGTTGGGAGAAATATCAGTAACCTCAGATATGCAGATGACACCACCCTTATGGCAGAAAGCAAAGAACTAAAGAGTCTCTTGATCAAAGTGAAAGAGGAGAGTGAAAGAGCTGGCTTAAAACTCAGCATTCAGAAAATGAAGATCATGGCATCTGGTCCCATCACTTCATGGCAAATAGATGGGGAAACAATAGAAACAGGGACAGACTTTGGGCTCCAAATTCACTGCAGATGCTGACTGCAGCCATGAAATTAAAAGACACTTGCTCCTTGGAAGAAAAGCTGTGACCAACCTAGATAGCATATCAAAAAGCAGAGACAAAAAAGGTTTTGCCAACAGAGGTTTGTCTAGTCAAAGCTGGTGGGCTGCCATCTATAGGGTCACACAGAGTCAGACACAACTGAAATGACTTAGCAGCAGCAGCAGCATGGTTTTTCCAATAGTCATGGATGGATGTGAGGGTTGGACTATAAAGAAAGCTGAGTGCTGAAGAGTTGATGCTTTTGAACTATGGTGTTGGAGAAGACTCTTGGGAGTCCCTCGGACTGCAAGGAGATTAAAACAGTCCACCCTAAAGGAAATCAGTCCTGAATATTCATTGGAAGGACTGATGCTAAAGCTGAAACTCTAATACTTTGGCCACCTGATGTTAAGAACTGACTCATTTGAAAAGATCCTGATGCTGGAAATGACCGAAGGCGGCAGAAGGGGACAACAGAGGATGAAATGGTTGGGTGGCATCACTGACTCAGTGGACATGAGTTTGAGTAAGCTCCAGGAGTCGGTGATGGACAGGGAAGCCTGGTGTGCTGCAGTCCATGGGGTAGCAAAGTGTCAGACATAGCTGAGCAACTGAACTGAGCTGAATTGACCTACGACTCTACAGAGTACGAAATTATGAAAGGGGTCCTATGGATAAAGCGGGTATTTGGTGAATTCCAATGACATGGATAGTTCATGTGAGAGAATAATTGTTGGATTTGGGGCATTCCAGTGTCAGGGACTTTGAAAGTTTCTTTATAACTCTGGCCTTCATTTATTCCTCCCCAAATTGTGAATAAAATTATATCAATTCTACACCTAAAGCTGTTCTTAGTAACCATTAATTAACAAGGCAGACAGTAGCTGGCAGAGATGAGAGCTAGGGCATGGGAAGAGGAGACATTTAATGAGGAATTCAGCAAATATTTACAGAGAGCCTGCAGTGGGCTGGACTCTTTGTTCTGGAGACAGATCAGAAAACGAAACAAATGGACCTCACAGTGCATTCAGAAGCCGAACATTAAACAGATTATCACGTAAGAAATAACTAAGTCATAGGAAATAACTCATGTGGTTAGAAGAGCATGTGGAACCAGAATTTCTGAGCACCTGCTTGATAGCAGGCACTGTGCCCTTGGGAGTGATGGATACCATTTGATTTAAATGAGAATACTCTGAGGTCAGGGGGGAGTACTCTCTTTTTGCAAGGGAGGAAAGCCGAGGCTTAGGGAAAAAAAATGCATTTCCCAAGGTCACGTGGGAGGTAACCAAGAGGCAAACCAGAATGTCTTCCAGTTCGATTTGCCCTTCAAACTGCTCACAAAATTAGACATCCGCTTCACTTTCTACATAGAATTAAGTTCCTGGTGGATTAAGTGTGAAAAAAATGGAATCCCTTAGATGGAAATCTACTTCTTAGTCCAAAACCACACATTGGAAGCAAACCATGAATACGTTCAATTACATCAAAATTAACATTGGATGACTTTGCTTCTATCCAACATAGAGTAGGAAAGTTTATTCTTTGACTTGAAATGAAGAAACCAAACAAAATATATGCTTTACAATGTTGTACTGCTTTCTGCCATTTAACAACATGAATCAGCCACAAGTTTACATATGGTCCCTCCCTCCTGAACCTCCCTCTTACCCGCCCACCCAATCCCATCCCATCCCTCTAGATTGCCACCAGAAAATAATTGTTTTTATTTTAAAGAACATTTTTTAAAAATCACTTATAATTGTTACTGTCCAAAGTGTTCAACCTGAAACCTCAGTCTGCCCGGTGCCTGGTCATCAGCATGGAGCCACACACAGTGTGACCGGAAGTGCCCCCGCAGCCTTCACCCTGGCCACAGTTCTGTTGGGTGCTGATTCTGGGAAGAGCACTTCTCTAAGCCGTGAATATGTCACCCGATATCTGGGCACAGGAACTCACAGCTAATTGAAACAGGAGGCAATTATGGCACAAGGAGATAAATACTAAATACAGCGACAAGAAGTAAGCTGGAATTCAGAAGGAGTTATAGACCCAGCTCAAGGGTGGGAGGGCTTTCCTCATAGCTCAGTTGGTAAAGAATCTGCCTGCAATGAAGGAGACCCCTGTTCGATTCCTGGGTTGGGAAGATCCGCCGGAGAAGGGCTAGACTACCCACTCCAGTATTCTTGGGCTTCCCTTGGAGTTCAGCTGGTAAAGAATCCGCCTGCCATGTGGGAGACATGGGTTCAATCCCTGGGTTGGGAAGATCCCTTGGAGAAGGGAAAGGCTACCCACTCCAGTATTCTGGCCTGGAGAATTCCATGGCCTGTATTGTCCATGGGGTCGCAAATAGTCGGACACGACTGAGTGACTTTCACTTTTCTTTCTAGGGTGGGAAGTGATATCTAAGCTGAGACCTAGAGGACTGGTTCCCCAATCTTTTGGCACCAGGAACTGGTTTCATGGAAGACAATTTTTCCATGGACTGGCGAAGGACAGTTTTGAGATTCAAGTGCATTATTTTGTTGGGCATTTTATTTCTATTAGGGCTTCCCTGGTGGCTCAGATGGTAAAGAAATCTGCCTACAAAATGAGAGACCAAGGTTTGATCCCTGGGTCAGGAAGATCCCCTGGAGAAGGGCATGGCAACCCACTCCAGCATTCTTGCCTGGAGAATCCCATGGACAGAGGAGCCTGGCAGGCCACAATCCATGGGGTTGCACAGTCAGACATGACTGAGTAACTAACATTATTTCTATTATTATTACGTCAGCTCCACCTCAGATCATCAGCGTTAGATCCCGGAGGCTGGGGACCCCTGTCCTAATGGGCAAGCAGAATCTAAGTGAAGGCAGAGGGTGAGGAATACGTTCTGGGCATTATGGGGTCGCAGGTGCAGAAACCCTGCAGCAAGGAAGAGAAAAAAGTGGAGCAGGCCCAGCTTCTCAATGCCTGATGGATTGAATTACATGGGAGGAGTGTCAGGAGAGGAGGAGGATGAGACAAGCAGGATCCATACTTGAAAGACTCTCCTGGCCATTTTAAAGGGTCTGCCTTTTATCCCAAGGGCACCAAGGGAAGGGATAGAGAGTAGGGAGTGGAAATGGAATATTTTAAAAGTTTTAGACAAAAAGTATTACTTGCATTTTAGAAAGACTTCTCTAGGGACTTGAGTGTAAAATGAAGTTGTGATTGTGAATGTCCGATTTCTGCCTCCCAGAATCCTATGAAAATGACTTATAAGATTAAAAATGAAGTAGGAAAAACATACGGCAATGCCAAGGACCAGGAAGAATATTGCCGACAATCTAGCATGTAAATTCAACAAACTTTCAGTAAATAATGACATTGAGTCTAATGAAACATACATCAGATGTCTTAATATATACAGAATCATGTACTTTCTAAATAGAGATACATCTTC
This sequence comes from Aepyceros melampus, assembly GCA_006408695.1. NCBI lineage: Eukaryota > Metazoa > Chordata > Mammalia > Artiodactyla > Bovidae > Aepyceros > Aepyceros melampus. The sequence goes on along the minus strand of SJXQ01010815.1, from coordinate 100,577 downwards.
TTTTGAAACATCCATGCTATGTTTATGAGAATTTAATCCCACTCTTGGCTACAAACAAATCTTCAATAAATTTCACAGACTAGAAATTTTACAGGCCCCACTGTCTGATCATGATGCAAAAATAAAAATTTCTAATAAAAACCCATATATAAACCATCTATCAGTTGGACAATAGAAAGGCAAAATACAACTTTTGCATGGAATGAAATAAAAACCAAATCGAATCTACAATTATTTGGACTATTTAGAAAGTTACCAGTAAGTATGGATGCATTTGAAAAATGAGTAAAATAATTATCTCCCCAAAATATTTTATGGGACAATATTCAAGAAGGAAATGCTTCTTATCCTAAGTCATTTCAGAGCAGAGGAAAAGGTGGAAAACTTCCAGTTGGCCAGATGTCATAGTATTAAACCCAAAACATGACAATTAATACTTTAGATATAAAAGCTATAAGTCAATCCCACATTTGAGTGTAAGTGCAAAAATCCTTGAAATATTAGCAAATTGTATCCACTAGAATGGGCTTCCCAGGTGGTGCTAGGGATAAAGAACCTGCCTGCCAATGTAGGAGACTTAAGAAACACAGGTTCAATCCCTGGGTCAGGAAGATCCCCCGGAGGAGGGCACAGCAACCCACTCCAGTATTCCTGCCAGAGGATCCCATGGACAGAGGGGCCTGGTGGGCTATGGTCCATAGGGTCCCAAAGAGTTGGGCACGACTGATGTGACTTAGTAACCACCTCTCTAATGTCCAACGGATAGATCGTGTGTATACGGGTTTTTATTAGAAGTTTTTATTTTTGCATCGTGATCAGAGAGCGGGGCCTGTAAATAGCATCCAATAGAATACTGAAGGCTGACTATGGGTCGCCAGAAAAGGATTATTCCAGAGATGTAAAGATGCTTTAGCATTAATCTATTTTAAATGATATTCACCATAGCAATAGCCAAGTCAAATTGTGACATTATCTTGGTAGCTTTTCCCCCCAAATTTGTAAAATTTCCAATCCTAATTAATTACAAACACATTCTTAATGAAACTTGAACTGTAAAAATACTTTAAAGTGGTGAATAACAGCTATATTAAATAAAGAGACATAAATATGTTTAATAAAACAGCTATCACTTCATTTCAGTTCAGTTGCTCAGTCGTGTCCGATTCTTTGTAACCCCTTGAATCACAGCATGCCAGGCCTCCTGTCCATCACCATCCCCTGGAGTTCACTCAAACTCACGTCCATCAAGTCGGTGATGCCATCCAGCCATCTCATCCTCTGTCATCCCCTTCTCCTCCTGCCCCCAATCCCTCCCAGCATCAGAGTCTTTTCCAGTGAGTCAACCCTTCGCATGAGGTGGCCAAAGTACTGGAGTTTCAGCTTTACCATCATTCCTTCCAAAGAACACCCTGACAGTCCTACTTAAGTTTATGAAACACTGCCTACCAGCATTATTGCTTGATAGAATTCTGAAAGTCCTAGAAATAGCACAAGAAAATATGAAACTTAAATATTGGAAAGAAAAAAAATCTGATGTGATATAACAGATTATATGCTTGACATATGTTCTATTCTTGACAACCTTGAAAATTGACAGGATGGATTTGAAAAACTACTAGCATTAAAAAGTATTTGATAAGATTGTTGTTTAGTTGCTAAGTCATGTCCAACTCTTTAGTGATCCCATAGACTGTAACCTGCCAGGCTTCTCAGTTCATGGATTTAGGCAAGAATACTGGAGTTGGTTGCCATTTTCTTTTCCTGACCCAGGGATTGAACCTGCGTCTCTTGCACTGGCAGGCAGATTCTTCGCCACTGCACCACCGGCAGAGCCCACTTCATGAGTTGTCTGGCTACAAAATAAATGTATGAGGTCTCATAGGTTTGCTCTACACTATAAACAGACTATTGGATAATATATGAATAAAATTCCTACTCATATAGCATTAGCAAATTATTCCATTTCTGGAAAATAACCAACATGAAAATTTGCCATAAATACATGAAGAAAATTTCATACTTGTATTGAAACATACAAAAGACCACTTAACAGTTGATAGAAAACTTTAATTTTAATGTAATTGCAATCAAAATTTGAATAGAAATTGGAAAACATTAAAGAATAATACTAACGTTTGTATAGAAAGTACAGCCACCAAAGAAATTTTGATAGAGAAGACATGAAGAGTTGCTGCTCTTGCATGTAAAAATAACAATATAAATAATAAAATAGCAAAAACTGAGAATGACAGACACAGATCAGGGAAGCTAAACTGAAAGGCCAAAACTGACTGAAGTGTATTTCTGGAATTTTGTATATCTGAAAATGTTTTGGTTAATAGATGGTATTTAGACAACTGAGTAAATAATTGGAAATATGTACACAGAACCCACCTCATACCGTAGTCAAAAATTGATTGCAAATGTATGAAACATCTAATGCCAAAGTTTAAAAATACATAAATAAGAGTAGAAAATACAGTTGACTTTCTACCTGTTGTCAAGGAGAAGAGTTCTAAGCATTAAAGCAAAGGGAAAACTGTAAGGGAAAATGTTAACAGATACCATTATATTAAATTCAATAGATGGGGAAACAGTGGAAACAGTGTCAGTCTTTATTTTGGGGGGCTCCAAAATCACTGCAGATGGTGATTACAGCCATGAAATTAAAAGACGCTTACTCCTTGGAAGGAAAGTTATGGCCAACCTAGATAGCATATTCAAAAGCAGAGACATTACTTTGCCGACTAAGGTCCGTCTAGTCAAGGCTATGGTTTTTCCAGTGGTCATGAATGGATGTGAGAGTTGGACTGTCAAGAAAGCTGAGCACAGAAGAACTGATGTTTTTGAACTGTGGTGTTGGAGAAGACTCTTGAGGGTCCCTTGGATTGCAAGGAGATCCAACCAGTCCATCCTAAAAGAGATCAGTCCTGGGTGTTCTTTGGAAGGACTGATGCTAAAGCTGAAACTCCAGTACTTTGGCCACTTCATGCAAAGAGTTGACTCACTGCAAAAGACTCTGATGCTGGGAGGGATTGGGGGCAGGAGGAGAAGGGGACGACAGAGGATGAGATGGCTGGATGGCATCACGGACTCGATGGACGTGAGTTTGAGTGAACTCCGGGAGATGGTAATGGACAGGAGGCCTGGCGTGCTGCGACTCATGGGGTTACAAAGAGTCAGACACAACTGAGCGACTGAAATGAACTGAACTGAAACTGTAATATGTAAAAATGCAAGCAAGATTACAATTTTTGGAAAGATCTGGGACATATATAATACCTATAAGAAGTCTCATACAAAAAGAAATTAATAATAAATAAACATCAAAAGCAAAATGTGTAAGTGCCATGAACCAATCATTAGGGAAAGCATATTCAAATAACTAAAAATCACATAAAATTATGTTTAAGTGACTTCATCAAAGAAATGTAAATTAAGATACTAATACCTTATTTGCCTATGAAATTGGCATAGTTACAAATGGTTAACATGAAAATGTTTTGAGGTATATTATTTATGGAGAAGAATAGTATCAAAATCATACATATCAGGTAGGATCTCAATTTTATTTTAAAGTATGCAACATACAATATATGCACATATATGGAATGGGCCATTTTCATTTTTATCTTTGTGTTCTTATGTGGTTTTAACATTTAATAGATACATAAGACTTTTGTAATCAGAACACATTCCAAAGCATGGAGAATGGATTTTGAAAGTATAAACCAAAAGCAGAAAGTAGACAAGGCTTGTTGGAGTCACAAAAACTAGAAAGTCAAAACAGAGGCAAATGCATTGGAGACTGACAGAAACCGATGTATTCCATCTGATGGTAGGTGGCAGCAGGGAGGAACAAAAGGGAAAATAAAGAGCAAATAGGGCCCCCAGGTTTTATTTGGGGCACTGGGTGAGATGATGGTAGTGGTCTTGCTCCTGAGATAGGATCAGTGGACCAGGCTTGGGTGATTGGTGGGAAATGCCTGCTGATATATTGAGTTTGAAGTGCCTATTGGCTGTCCACCAGGAAAGAGGCTGCAATTCAGAAGGAAAGTCTGAGTGAGATATGTATTTGTAACTACCTTTATCTATCATCTATCAATCTGTCTGTCATCTATCATTTATCAATTTATCTATCTAACATCTATTAATCTCTCTCTCTATCATCTATCTACCTGTCATCTATCATTATCTATCTATCATTTATCTATCTGTTGATCCAATATCCTTTAATCTATCTGTCATCTGGAAGACGTCAACATAAGGGTGACCACTGGAACCAGGATGGTTTCACGCAAGGAGATTTTGCAGAGAAGAGGGCTGAGCCCAGAACTCTGAAGAACACCTACACTTAAGGGACATCATTGAAGATATGGGCTGAGGAAGAAGAAACTATGAATAAGTCTGAGAGTTAAGAAAAAAGCCGAGAGAATGGACCCGTGGAGTCCAAGGGAGGAGAAGCAATCTAAGATCTACGGGGTGAGAGCAATAAAACAATAAAAGATGCCACGTTGACTCCTGAAGATGGGGCCAGATTGGGGGTGGCTCACTTCCAGGAGGAGGGGGAATCAATAGCATTCAGTGCTGCCTAGAAGTCAGGAAAGTGAAGGCATAAGAGTTGCAGATTAAGGACGAAGTTGGGATTTGGGCAAGTAGCATGGAGCCGGGGCTTCCCTGGTGGCTCAGAGGTTAAAGCGTCTGCCTGCAATGCAGGAGACCCGGGTTCGATCCCTGGGTCAGGAAGATCCCCTGGAGAAGGAAATGGCAACCCACTCCAGTACTCTTGCCTGGAAAATCCCATGGACAGAGGAGCCTAGAGGGCTACAGTCCACGGGGTTGCAGAGTCGGACACGACTGAGCAACTTCACTCAGCGTGGAGCGATGGGGTATGGGCCTGATGTGGTGGACTGAGGAGTGAGACAGAGAAGAGAAAGTGGAGACAGGAGTGAGATACCCTCTTTGGGCATTTTGGCTGTGAATGGGATATAGACAGAGAGGGTGGAAGCTAGAGGGCCCATGGAGGTATTTTACTTCTAAGCAGTGATCAATTTGACCTTGTTTTCATGCTGATGAGAAGAAGGGTCTGTAGGGTGGGGTGGGTGTTGGGGGGACAGTGGGGAGTACAGAGGAGATTCTGGTTAGATGCATTCTCCCAGGCAAACAGCAGACGTGGAGACCTGTGATCAGGTGGGACATGATTCATTTCAGACATGATGGAAGGAGATGGCACGCATGTGTGTGTGTAGGGGTGGCTGGCTAGTGGACTTAGCTGGGAAGTGAAAGGTCAAGGAGAACAGTTGCTTCCCAGAGAACATTCTCCACGTGTGGTTGGTGCATTTTAAACCGTAAAGTAATTTTGCAATTGAGAGAAGCATCGAGAAACCTGGGGTCAGCCACTGACACAGCTGGAGGACCAGGAGACTCTCACTGAAGACAGAGACTGGAGACATTTTGCGTGCTCACCCTCCTGCCCACCATGGTGCCCACCCTGAGCATTTTCTGCATCTCCCCGCATCCTGGCCACCTGTCTTCGGCAACCAAGCCTGGCCCCTCTTAGAGTTCCCAACTCTCACTGCATGTTAAATCTTGAATATCTTTTGGCTTTTGTTTTCATCGTGAAATAGGAACTGAAATAGTTTACTGAGAAAGATGGAAGATGGAATTTGAGAAGATTTAAAATACCAATTGCACTCTCCCAGCATTTCAGGTAGACGGAGCATCAATGGGGAAACCCTGCAAGAGGGATTTTCTGGCTCGTTGGAGGAAAAACAAGGCGGTCACATTGGCCAGTGGCTGACGAGAGAATAGAATGGGCAGATGAGGTCACAGAGGGAACTGGAAGTCAGATCCTGAAGAAGGGGGTTTACAGTGGTCCAGGGGGGATACTGAGGCCAGTAAAGGGGGTGGGAGGGAGGAGAAGTGAGATGCAGAGTCTGTCTTGTCCCAGTGGATTTGTACATGGATCCGACATGAGGTCAGGACAGTGCTCAGGACTTTAGCCCGACTAGCTGATTGACTGGTGGTGCTGTTCTTCATCTGGGCTAAGGTTAATGAAGTAGTTGAATCTCTGGCAAGACAGATCAAGTGAAACAGAGAAGATGCAAACACACACAGGATAAAGTTAAATGAGAGACGTCCCAGGTGAAACAGAGTTTGCAAATGTTGAAAGAAATATTTTAGCAGCAGTAAGTTCCTATGCTAGTAAACTAAGGGAAGGTGGAGAATGGGAAAAATACATCACAATTGGCAAAAAGTAGATTAAGATAGGACAAAATCAATAGCTATTTTAAAATTGAAATAATTTCAATTATTTCCTCCCCCTCTAAGTGTTTATGTATACTATATATGTATGTATTTGTTTTGCTGTTTAGTTGCTCAGTCATGTCTGACTCTTTTGTGACCCCATGGAGTATAGCCCGCCAGGCTCCTCTGTCCAAGAGATTCTCCAGGCAAGAATACTAGAGTGGGTTGCCAGTTCCTTCTCCAGAGGATCTTCCCAATCCAGAAATCAAATCTGCTCTCCAGCTTGGCAGGCAGATTCTTTACCACTGAGCCCCCAGGGAAGCCCCATGCATGTAAGTGTGTATATATATAATAGATATATAAGTAAATATATTCCCAAGCCAAGAGTATTATGTGTATAAATTTTACTATTTTTGTTATTTTAATGAGCACATATATATGTACGCATATGTGTGTATATATGTAATAGATATATAAGGAAATATATTTCTAAGCTTAGACTATTATATATATGAATTTTGCTACTTTTACGTATATAGTTCTTTTTATTAAAGTTCAGTTGATTTACACTATTATATTAGCTTAAGGTGTACAACATGGTGATTCAATATTTTTATAAATTATACCCCATTTAAAGTTATTTTAATGTATCAGTTATATCCCCTGGGCTGTACAATATATCCCTGTATCTTACTTATTTTATACACAGTAGTTTGTACTTCTTAAGGCCCTACTCTTATCTTGCCTCTCCCCAGTTTTAAGAGACAAGTAATTATATTTAGTTTTTCAAGGAATAGAAACTGAGAGAAAATAGCCTCATTTAATTTTGAGGGAGGAGGGAGGGGTTTGATATTTTCTTGTCTCCTCACCACCATAACAAATCGTTTCATTTGTAAAACAGGCCTTCTCACAGAGCAGCCACGTCCATGGTGATCTCACACATTTCAGGGTGACCCTGAACTCCTCCGGTGATGAGCCAGGTTTTGTGAGAAGTAAAGAAAGAAGGCAGGCAGGTGGGGAACTAGGGCAGGCATCGGGAGGTGTGTGGAGAAAGAGGGGCATGGACACCCCCTGGTACATTCCTGGGGCGAAGGACAGCAGCAAGTGTCTGTGTTGTACCCAGAAAGCCTGTATCTGCATCTTCTCCCAAGGCCTTCCTGTGAGGGTTCCTGGGGCGCCTTACGGTGACTGCTCTGGGGGTCCAGTGGTTAAGACTTCACTGTCCAATGCAGGGGGTGTGGGTTCGATCCCTGGTCAGGGAGCTCAGATCCTACACGCCTCGTGGCCCAAAAAGGCAAACATGAAACAGAAGCAATGTTGCAACAGATTCAATAAAGACTTTAAAACAAAAGGTGCACGTCAAAAAAAATCTTGAAAGAAATAAAAGGCCTCTTATTACAGTCCTTCCTTCTTCTGTGTTCCTGTCCTTTCTTTGGTCGGAAATCTTGTTCCTGTTTTGTGGAAGTACCTGACCCAGAGCCTGACAGCAAGCGACCACCTGGCCTTTCTGCCTGAATTAACTGTGTCCCCTGCATCCGCCAGTGACTGTGACTGTGGGATAAGTCCCTTTCCCTTGGGACACTCCTGTCACCGCTGGGCTCCATCTCTGAGGCTCCAGATCCTCTGATTCTGGGGGAAAAAAAAAACACATGGACATGAGATCTGGGGCCCCTTCTTGCCATCTGGGTTTATTAAAGACAGCTGAGTGGCAAATGATTCATTTGGAAGGTCTGGGAAGTGACCTGAGTGGCAGAGAAAAGTCTCTTTGCACTTTTAAAAAGTGGCTGGCCATCTGGCCTGGCAGAGACACTCATTTTACGTTTCCACTGGTACATGACTGAAATCATTTCCCATTAAGTTCTATTTGAATAAAATGGTAGTAGACATTTAGGTAATATTACAGGGCAATAAATGTTTAAGAGTCTTAGGGGTATGAGCTTTCCAAACGTAGTTCAGACCCAGATGGTAAGAGTACTTCATATATATATTATATATATAACCTTTCTCAGACTTTTGGCTTTTGCTCACATAATGGAAGAATTTTCTTTTTCCCCCTTTCCCTTTTCTTTCACAGTTTGAATTGTTTAAGAGTTTCCTGGCTACAGTCCCCTCCACCTTCTCCTCCTTTTCTTTCTTTCTTTTTTTTTTTTTTAAGCTACACTGGGTAGAAAAAGCAGGAGGGAAATGTAGTTAAAATTCAAAATGCTTCCCCTTTATCATTACCATGAATCAACACAATAAATGAGCCCCTTCAGAGCACGGTAATAAGAATTTGATAAATCATCAGCCAAAAATTAACTAGATGTCAAAACAATCTTTGGGAAGTGTGATGGATTAGGGGTGATAGGAGCAATTAATCTCCCAGCATGAGTTC
>SJXQ01010815.1:75714-91771 GCA_006408695.1 Aepyceros melampus | reverse complement strand
GGGGGGGTGGGCCGGGGAGGTGGTTCAGGCCCTGCAAGGTCAGGACTGAACTGGAGGAGTGGGTGGAGGCTGCAGAGAGAGAGAGAGAGAACTGTCTGAGTCTGCAATACCCCAGCATCCAGCCGAGGAGCTGGAGGTCAGTCCTCTGCCTTTGCAAAGCGCTCTGTCTCCAGCTGCTCTCTCTGATGAGGCAAGCACTTTTCTTCTTACGCTAATAACTGCCACACGTCAGCTCCTGGGGCTCAACACATGGCCTCCAAGAGTGGAAGGCTAGGAGGGCTTAATTTACCGAGAGACAGATGGGGGTGTAGCTCCCAGTGAACATGGACGGGGAGGGGAGGGGTCTGGGGAAAGCTGGAGCAGCTGCAGGAGCATTCGAGGTGCAGAGCTCAGCCCAGGGGAGAGTGATGCCTCCAAGGAATGCGGACACCAGTCTCATAAATCTCCCTCTTTCAGATGAGCTGCCTCTTTTCAGTTCAGTTCAGTCTCTCAGTCGTGTCCGACTCTTTGCAACCTCATGAATCGTAGCACTCCAGGCCTCCCTGTCCATCATCAACTCCCGGAGTTCACTCAGACTCATGTCCATTGAGTCAGTGATACCATCCAGGCATCTCATCCTCTGTCACCCCCTTTTCCTTCTGCCCTCAACCCCTCCCAGCATCAGAGGCTTTTCCAATGAGCCAACTCTTCGCATGAGGTGGCCAAAGTACTGGAGTTTCAGCTTCAGCATCATTCCTTCCAAAGAACACCCAGGGCTGATCTCTAGAATGGACTGTTTGGATTTCCTTGCAATCCAAGGGACTCTCAAGAGTCTTCTCCAACACCACAGTTCAAAAACATCAGTTCTTCAGCGCTCAGCTTTCTTGACAGTCCAACTCTCACATCCATACATGACCACTGGAAAAACCATAGCCTTGACTAGACAGACCTTAGTCGGCAAAGTAATGTCTCTGCTTTTGAATATGCTATCTAGGTTGGTCATAACTTTCCTTCCAAGTAGTAAGCGTCTTTTAATTTCATGGCGCAATCACCATCTGCAGTGATTTTGGAGACCCACAAAATAAAGTCTGACAGTTTCCACTGTTTCTCCATCTATTTCCCGTGAAGTGATGGGACCAGATGCCATGATCTTCGTTTTCTGAATGTTGAGCTTTAAGCCAACTTTTTCACTCTCCTCTTTCACTTTCATCAAGAAGCTTTTTAGTTCCTCTTCACTTTCTGCCATAAGGGTGGTGTCATCTGCATATCTGAGGTTATTGATATTTCTCCTGGCAATCTTGATTCCAGCTTGTGCTTCTTCCAGCTCAGCGTTTCTCATGATGTACTCTGCATATAAGTTAAATAAGCAGGGTGACAATATACAGCTTGATGTACTCCTTTTCCTATTTGGAACCAGTCTGTTGTTCCATGTCAATCTTTTAATTTCATGGCTGCAGTCACCATCTGCAGTGATTTTGGAGCCCAGAAAAATAAAGTCTGACACTCTTGCCACTGTTTCCCCATCTATTTCCCATGAAGTGATGGGACCAGATGCCATGATCTTCGTTTTCTGAATGTTGAGCTTTAAGCCAACTTTTTCACTCTCCTCTTTTACTTTCATCAAGAAGCTTTTTAGTTCCTCTTCACTTTCTACCATAAGGGTGGTGTCATCTGCATATCTGAGGTATTGATATTTCTCCTGGCAATCTTGATTCCAGCTTGTGCTTCCTCCAGCCCAGTGTTTCTCATGATGTACTCTGCATATAAGTTAAATAAGCAGGGTGACAATATACAGCCTTGACATACTCCATTTCCTATCTGGAACCAGTCTATTGTTCCATGTCCAGTTCTAACTGTTGCTTCCTGACCTGCATATAGGTTTCTCAAGAGGCAGATCAGGTGGTCTGGTATTTTCATCTCTTTCAGAATTTTCCACAGTTTATTGTGATCCACACAGTCAAAGGCTTTGGCAGAGTCAATAAGGCAGAAATAGATGTTTTTCTGGAACCCTCTTGCTTTTTCGATGATCCAGTGGATGTTGGCAATTTGATCTCTGGTTCCTCTGCCTTTTCTAAAGCCAGTTTGAACATCTGGAAGTTCACGGTTCACATATTGCTGAAGCCTGGCTTCAAGAATTTTGAGCATTACTTTACTAGCATGTGAGATGAGTGTATAATTGATTCACTTTGCTGTACAGCAGAAACTAACACAGCACTGGAAATCAACTATGCTCCAATGAAAGTTAATTATAAAAATAAAGAAAACAAAAGCTTCAAGGGGTCTGGGTTGAGTTGTTTTTTGTCTCCCTGGAAAAGCAAGTCCACATCCTGTATGATTTATCATGTAAAGAGGCTGGATGGGTGGAGAGCCAGTTATCCCACAGACACCAGTAACATCTGGTCTGGAAGGTGATGGTTAGGACTCCAAGGTCACAGTTCCCCCCATACCTGAAGCCGGGGGTTGATGGTGAAGCTGCCCGCGGTGGGGTTCATACAGGAAACATACTGGACATTCATGACCTCCTTCAGGGACAGTTTGTTTCGATCATACCTGGAACAGTCAGAAGCTGCAGGTGAGAGATGAGTGAGGGCTCAGGCAGGGGAGCATGTTGTGAAGGTGAGCTGGGATGTGCCCAACCACTCATGTGTTTGAGAGGTTAAAGAAAGACTAGACCCATTGGTAGAAATTGAGAAATTGAGAAGATAAAAAGCTCAGGACAAATTCTTAAGGGATACCATGTCTATGGAAGTAGAACAGGAAGAAGAGACCACAGAGATGGTCAAAGGTGTAGGAGGAAATCAAGGGTGTGTGGTACCCAGAAAGCCAGGATTTCCAGAAGGACAGAGCAGTCAACCATATCAAGTGTGTATGGAAAAGAAGAAAGATGATGACCCAGTAGGGTCTGCAGGACGTCACAATAAAGACACAGTTCCTTGAGTGAGAATGGTAAAGTGCAGAAAACGGAAACCCACTCGTGGCTGGAGGAGGGAGTGGGAGATGAGGAACTGGAAACTGGGGAGAGAATCTGGTAACACAGGGGGAGACAGAGCAGTAGTCAGGAAATATTTTTGAACACAGATAGCTTAGTTGGTAAAGAATCTGCCTGCAATGGAAGAGACTCTGGTTCTATTCCTGGGCCGGGCAGATCCGCTGGAGAAGGGATAGGCTACCCTCTCCAATATTCTTGGGCTTCCCTGGGGGCTCAGCTGGTAAAGAATCTGCCTGCAATGAGGGAAACCTGGGTTCGATCCCTGGGTTGGGAAGATCCCCTGGAGAAAGGAAAGGCTACCCACTCCAGTATTCTGGCCTGGAGAATTCCACGAACTGTATAGTCCCTGGGGTCGCAAAGAGTTGGCCATGACTGAACGACTTTCACTATCACTAGGTAAATTAATGCGAGTTTAAATATTGATGTGAAGGAACTGATCAGGAGGGACTAACAGGTGAAGTGAGATTTCAGAGGCAAAAAGAGTGGACGCAAAGATGCTGGGGGGTGGTTAAGCCTCAGGGAAGATGTGGTGGGAGGAGGCACAGAGAGGCAGCTAAGCTGTATAGACGTGGAAGCTAGAGATGGAGGTAGTGGGTGTGGTCATCCGCGGAGGCTGGGTGGCAAGCTTGGAGAGACAGGAGAAGCATGAAGCGGGTATTTCTGGGAGCGGAAAGGTGACCATATGAAGGCCATGCAGTAGAATTTCCAGGAAGGTCTTACTGGATTCAGTGTGAGGTAGGAGGTAAGCCAGAGTTGCCTCAAATCGCTGACTTGGTTTTGTTTGTTTCTGGTAAGTTTAGACCTTTTGCCATTAAAAACGATACATTTGCAGGAGATAACAATGGAGCCTGTGAGATGCTCTGAGAGACAAAGGCTGACATAGAGAACAGACTTCTGGACATAGTGGGTGAAAGAGAGGGTGGGGCGAATTCAGAGAGCAGCACAGAAACATACACATTGCCGTGTGGGAATCTGCTGTATGACACAGGGAGCTCAAATCAGATGCTCTGTGACAGCCTACAGGGGTATGATGGGGTGGAGGTGGGAGGGAGGTTCAAGACCAATGAGACATATGTATACCTATGGCTGATTCATGTTGATGTATGGCAGAAACCAACACAATATGGTAAAGCAACTATCCTCCAATTAAAAATTTTTTAAGTTAATTAACTGATTTAAGGCATATGTTAGGTGTTCTCATCAAAGGCCCTGCTCAGTGCGACAGAACTGAGGTGGAGGGGGGGTGTAGGGGGGTCCTGGTTAATCATGCTTTGGAAGCTTGAAGAAGGCAACTTTAGAGATAAGTGGTAAAGAAAGGATAGGCATTTTCCCCTAAATAAGAGCTCAGTAGCTTCTCTGACCAGCGCCTTCTCTGGTGCCAGAGCTGAGCTCAGATCTGCAGCTGCAGCAGGACAAACCGGCCTTGGGCCTGTCCCCTGCGCGGCAGAGTCCCGCCGTGTGCTCGCGTACCAGTGGCCATAGTCCAGGTGCTGCCTGAGGACCGTGTGAGGCTGCACAGTTCCGTAGGCGTCCACCTCGGGCATGTTCATGTCGTCAATGAAATAGATGAGCTTCTTGTTGCCTGGGGGACCGTAGTTTCTGCCGGCTTTCTTTTCCAGTGGCTTCTCCAGGACAGCTGAGGAGAGAGCCAGTTAGTAAGGGAAGGAGGGTCAAAGGTCAGAGGCCAGTTCTAAGACAGTCCAGTGTCAAGGATGAGCCACAGTGTAGCGTGTGCGCGAGAGCTGCGTCCAGGGGCAGGCAGCCCACGGGGCCAGAGGGGAGGCGGGGGGTGACCAGGCAGGGATGGCTACAGCAGCGCCCAGGCCTCGGCCATCTGGCTGTGCTCGGGGTCGGGCTTGCACAGACATTTATGGTCTCACTGAAGCCTTAAAACAGTGTTGCAAGATTAGAACCATCACCCCTTTCACAGATGACGGAACTGAGACTCAGAAGAATGAATTAGCTTGTCCAAGGTAGTGCCAGGGTACAGATCCAAGTCAGTTAAACTTCAAGACCCATGTTCCTCCTACCACACTTGAGGTCCACGGCTTTCTTTGCAGGCTAAAAACAGAAGTCCCAAGGCCTAGTACTCTACCCTCCAGGAAATCTGCAAACAACCAGATCCTAGGTGGACTTCCCAGGTGGCTCCTATGTGGCCTCCCTGGAAGAGGGCATGCAATTCACTCCAGTATTCTTGCCTGGGAAGCCCCATGGACAGAGGAGCCTGGGGGGCTACAGTCCATGGGGTCACAAAGAGTTGGACATGACTGAAGTGACTGAGCACACTCGCACGCACGCACACACACACCCCTTCTCTACCTAGGACAGAGGAGGAGAGGATGGATATGGTTCCCCACCCACTCCTGGACTGTAAAAGAGGAAATCTTGGATATTTTGTCAACAGTGTTCTCAGAGTGTTCCCCTCCTGGGGTTTTCCCTGAGGGAGAGAAGAAACAACAGCCCCAGGGAATTTCCCAGAAGCCCCCAGTGTCATGGATGCCCTGTCCCCTGCTTTGGGGTAGCAGAGCATCTCAGTGATTTTCTGGAAACTAAGTACAGACTCTGTCCTGGAGCTGCGTCTTCAATTATCCAGCCAGGGGGAAGGAATCAAAGAGTACATTTTCCCAGCCTGACAGAACTTGTTCAGAGCAAATCTAAGTAACAGGGGATATATATATATTTTTCAATAAACCAATTAGATATTTATGTACTGCAAGAACCAATACTATTACAGCTAGAGGCTCTAAGAACCATCTCATCCCTTTTCTTGAAAAACAAGTTTGTAACAAGAAGGAAGTGTCAACAGACATATGAAGGTGACAGATAGAAAGACATGTTCCTTTAAGAAGCTTGAATATTCTAATTTTCTGGTCCTGAGTTAAATTAAGTGTTCCAAATAGGAATTAAATTTAAATTTAATTAGCATGCAATTAACATATACTATCGACCAATTAATCACCCAACACTTTCCTACCCCCCTTAAGACATAACAACTATATACGAGATCTGTCAAAATGAAATATAATTAATGGGCTGCCAAGGACACGCTTTTGTGAACAGTTCTTCTAATAGGAAATTCTCTCCTTAGGAAGACTTGTTTCTCCTCCTCCTGAAGCAATGATATTCAAATCAACTCCTGGAATTAAGCAGACCCTGTAATTTGGGTTGATTAAGCTTTTTATGCTACTTGAGGACTGTTGAGGAGAAAAGCATGTCAGTTAGCAAGAAGTGGGCTTGGAATATACCAGATTATCTCAAAAGGATGATTAAGAAAAGAGAGGCCTCCCCGTGAAAGGCACACACACTGGATCCCTTCTTGGCTGACCTCTGCTCCAAGTCTTATCTAGAATGAAACAGTAGTGAGTTCTGCTTCCAGGCAGAACTGGAAGAACAGAAGTGGGTTAAGACATCTGCTCCTTGGAAGGAAAGCTATGACAAACGTAGACAGCATATTCAAAAGCAGAAACATCACTTTGCTTACAAAGGTCATATAGCTGAAGCTATGGTTTTTCTAATATTGTATGGATGAGAGAGTTGGACCATAAAGAAGGCTGAGCACTGAAGAATTGATGCTTTTGAACTGTGATGCTGGAGAAGACTCTTGAGAGTCCTTAGGGCTGCAAGGCGGTCAAACCAGTCAATCCTAAAGGAAATCAATCTTGAATATTCATTGGAAGGACTGATGCTGAAGCTGAAGTTCAATCCTTTGGCCACCTGATGGAAAGAGCTGACTCACAGAAAAGACTGTGATGCTGGGAAAAATTGAAGGCAGGAGGAGAAGGGGGTGACAGAGGATGAGATGGTTGGTGGCATCAGTGGCTCAATGGACATGAGTTTGAGCAAGCTCCAGGAGATGGTGAAGGACAGGGAAGCCTGGCCTGCTGTAGTCCATGGGGTCGCAAAGAGTCAGACACGACTGAGCGGCTGAACAACAACACCGCTACCATCCTCATCCATTGACTGTCACACCTGGTGTCCATGACATCCTCCCAAATGACCTTCCTGCTTTTGCCCTTAGATTCCTATGCTATGTTCTCAAGACAGCAGGCAGAGGCATCCTTGTAAGACGTAAATCAGACTGTGCCAGTGGCGTCCCATCTCACTTGGAGCAAAAGCCTGTCTTGTTACCTGGGCAAACCTCCCATGCTCGTTTTTCTCTCCCACTGCTCCTGCCTTCACTCCCTCTGCTCCCACCATCCTGTTTCTGACTCACTAAGTCACCCATGGCCATGGCGTCTTTGGTCTGGCTGCTTCCTCTGTCTGAAATTCTTCTAAATGCCAGAAGTTTGCTCCCTCACTTACATCAGGCATTTACTTACTCAAATGCCATCTTCTTAGGAAGCCCTTCCCTAGCACTTGAGCCCAAATTAAAGCCCCTTCCCACCTCCTATTCCTGGCCCCGACTTCGTTTTCCTCTATTAACACTTATTACCACTTAATATCCTGTATATCTTATTTATTCATCTTGTTTATTATTTCAGTCCCTCCACATTATAAACTCCAAAAGGCCAGGAATCTTTCTCTGTTTTCCTCATTGTCATAACCCCAGCACCTAGGATATTATTTATCACAAAGGAAGGTATTCAAAAACTGATTAAAGAATGAATGAATGAATACATGACTTAATATGATAACAAACTCCATGAATAGGCAAAGAAAGGTTTATCAAACCCTCTTTGTAACTAAAGAAACAGAGGCTGACACAGGCTAAATGTGGTGCTGGAATTAGAACCCAGGGCTCTTCATACTGATCCTGATGCTTCTTTCGCATGGCTGGGGAAGAGAGACCTTGTGAGCCCTTCTCACTCATCCCAGGATTCCTCCAGGCTTGAGCACCAGAGCCCTGCAGTCATTCATTTGCTGGGCATCACTAGGGACCTGGGTCTGTACGGAGGACGTAACATGCACCATATCACTGAACCTTCAGAGCAGCCCTAGCATGCATTATTATCACCTTTAAAACATCTCTCAACAAAAGAGAAAACTGAACTTTAGGGAAATAAAGGGACTTTATTCAAGGTCATCCAGCTACTGAGGACAAAGTCAGGATTCTAACTCAGGTCTCCCTGACTATGGCAACTTACATACCCACCATAGCACATTGCTTTGGAAATGTTACTACGACCTTGCTCCTGTCCTTCAGAAATCCCTGGTTTAGTTAACGTGCTGCCAGACCACGTTTTTTGACAGAGATCATTAATAATTAATCACGTCTTCACTTTGCATTGGCCTGATTTGTGTTTCTGTGTTTGAACTCTTTTTTCTCAGTATTATCCAAATTTGCACGTTAAGACATTTTAGTTATATTGTAAGGGCTCTCCACTTGTTCTTTCAAAAAATAGCATGTTTTGCATAATTATAAAATAATACATACTCATTATATAAAGATTGGAAAGCATAGAGAATCATAATGATGAAAATGAAAATTGCCCATAATTCTATCACCTAGCAGTAAGCATAACTTTCAATATTTTGGTCTGTTTCACTCTAGTGTATTTGCTCTGTTAGATTTTTTTCCTTTACAAAATAGGAATTATATTGTATAGTCTGCCTGTGTATGTTGTTTTTCATTTCATATATTATAAACCTTTTTATGTGATAATACCTAGCCTACTAGAACATGGTTTTTAATTGCTGCATTGCATTCCATAATTTGGAGGTGCTAAAATTTATGGGATGATTTCCCTATAGTCTTAAATGTGTTGTTTTCAATTTCTTTATGTTTTGAATCCCCATTTGAAGTAGAGCATCTTGCCTACTAGATGGTAAGTCTTTGATGATTTAATTCTGTGTCATCTCCTTTTGGACTTCCCTGGTGCCTCAGCTGGTAAAGAATTCACTTGCAATGTGGAGACCCCGTTGATTCCTGGGTCAGGAAGATCCCCTGGAGAAGGGCTAGGCTACCCATTTCAGCAGCCTATCCATTCTTGTGCTTCCCTGGTGGCTCAGACGTTAAAGAATCTGCCTGCAATTCAGGAGACCTGGGTTCGATCCCTGGGTTGGGACGATCCCCTGGAGAAGGGCATGGCAACCCACTCCAGTATTCTTGCCTGGAGAATCCCCATGAACAGAGGAGCCTGTCTGCAGTCCATGTAGATTACAGTCCATGGCAGGCTACAGTCCATGGGATTGCAAACAGTTGGACATGACTGAGCCACTAAGCACAGAATCTCCTTTTTGGAAGATATTCAGGCAAGTGCTGAAAGCTATCTATGTGATAATGTAATGCTCCTTTGAGGTCGAGAGTTTGATCAGATCTTTCAAAGTCTCTTCCAGCTTTAAACTTTTAATGAACAGGTGATGGGTTTGTTTTACACAAGGACTCAGACACCTGAGCTACCATCTAATTAGTGTAATTACGCACTCAAATATTTGTTGAGCTAATACTTCAAGTCGCAGTTGGATGTCAGGAGAATTCGGAACTGTGATGAGCATGGCTTTGGCTCACTCCCACTGCACTGCAAATGTAAGTCCATCAATGCCGTGACCCAGTTCTCTACTCCTCTTTTCCCTTTCTAAACTGTCCTGTCGATGGGTCATTGCAAATTCCTTTAGTTCTTAAAAATCACTTATATTTCCAAAATGAATGAGAAAAGACTTAAGCTATTTAAACAGACACAAAACAGACCAATTGAAAAAGATTAAAAGTGATTCCAAGCTATATAGTAGAAGAAACTTATTTGAGCCACTAATCATGGGTTATATAGTTACTGTAATGAGATAAGAACGGTCACATTGTCCTTTATGAACTGGCTCTTTGAAAGCTTAGAACTCAATCTGTGTTTAATTACAGTAGCCATGCCATCCCAGATCACTGATACAAACCCACCTCTACTTTTGTAGGAAAACAAATTTTAGGCACTCAGTTCTAGAGGCATGTATCCAGGAAACTTATAAAAGGTGTATCAGGCTGCAAAACGGGCATGGTCTTCAACCTAGATTTTTACAGGAGGTATTTTTTTTTAATTTAAATTATCTTTGATCATCCTAACCTTCAACAACATCCAAGAGTGGATCATTAGATGATAACTCAGTGAAGGGAAAGGAAGCAGTGGCCCTGGGTCTGTGGTGTTTAGAGCAGCTGGAGGGACACAGATCCGCCTCCTCAGCCAAGATGCCAGGGTTATTAACCTGCGATTGGTGCAGCTGTTGGCAAGTGGTCAGGTTAAGTCTGAGAGTTTCACCGAACAAGTGAAGGGCCTCTTTTACTTACTGTCAAAGGCAGAGACACCCATGTGCTCCACATATTAGACAAGTGGAAGCAAAGTTGGCATTCTCTTATGGAAATGTGGATGCATGACTTATCAAAGTGGATGGACACAGCAGCTCAATGAAATAAGACAGCTTGGCTATTAAATCACTATGCAACTTTGAGGAAAGTCACTTAAGACCTCTAAGCCTCATTTTCTCATTTTGTAAAAACAGAGACTGTCATCAGATCCCTGATGGACATCATTTCCGTCTTCCTTTTCCTTAGTTATGTTCCAGCTAGAAACTGGCCATGTGGCACAATTTTGAACAGACACATAAATCAGTGGGATTCCTGGAGTGCTACTATTTCCTGACAAGGGCACAAACTCTTCCCTTTATCTTTTTTTTTTTTTTTTCCATTTGGAATGTGGATGTGATGGCTGCAGCAGCAGAGACTCTGCTATCCTGAAGGAGCATCTAAGAGAATTATAGATATTATAGTCTCAATAGCATTGAACCATTGATTTAGCATTAGCAACTACCTACCTCAAGACTTCTTATTGCATGAAAAAAAACTCTGTCATTATCAGATTTTCTCCTTGTTGTTGTTCAGTTGTTCAGTCATGTTCGACTGTTTGCAACCACATGGATTGCAGCACACAGGTGGCCAAAGGATTGGAGCTTCAGCCTCAGCATCAGTCCTTCAGTGAGTATTCAGGGTTGATTTCCTTTAGGTAGGATTGACTGATTTGATCTCCTGGCAGTCCAAGAGACTCTCAAGAGTCTTCTCCAGCACAAGATGAAAGCATCAATTCTTGGGCACTCAGCCTTCTTTATGGTCCAACTCTCATATCCACATGACTACTGGAAAAAGCATAGTTTTGACTATATGGACCATTGTAGACAGACTGATGTCTCTGCTTTTTAATATGCTGTCTGCTGCTTGCAGTCAAAAGCATTACTGATAATACAGGGGCTTGGCATAGTAAAAACTTCAAACAAAGCATGTGCTATCCACACTGATAAGCAATGTGAATGCCTTGAAACACAAGCCCTGTTTGCATTTGAAGGAGTTTTGAATCTGTTTAGAAAAGTACTCAATGGAGACCCCAGAGCTGGAAGCGATAAGAGAGGAAAGATGCAGGGAATATCAAGCAGCTGCCTTCTCTATAAAAGAACATCTGATTTGAGAAAAATGGCATCCGATGGACTAGCAGGATGAGTGAGCTGTAAAACACTCCTCTGTAGACCTCAGTGAATTGACCTGCTGGGTGAAGTTATTGCCCATTTGTAAGCTGGAACATTTTTTCCAAAAACATTATTTTTGCTTTAGCATAGCTTATGCTAAACGTCTTTTTTCAAGTGAAAGGGGTTTGCTCCTGCTCCTTTTGTTTTGGCAGTTGGGGCTCAGGGAATTTTGTATAGTATTTATAACTTAAATTTGAGAAGGATTTTGATATTGTTAGAATAACAGCTTCCATTTACTGAGCACTTATTGTATGCTAGGAATCATTCTGAGTGTTTTACATATTTTGTCTTGCTATTCAGGAATGAAAAGAATGAGCTGTCGTACCCTCAACAACATGGGTAAATCTCAAAATCAAGCTGAGTGAAAGGAGCCAGACCAAAAAAAAAGAGGGCTATTATATGACGATTCCATTATATAAAATTCTAGAAATTGCAAACTAACCTGTAGTGACATAAACAGATCAGTGGTTGCCTTAGAAATAGTGATGGTTTCGTGGTGGGTGAATATTTAAAAACTTATCGGATCGTGTGCTTTAATGCATACCATGTATTGTATGTCAATTATAACTAAAAAAATATTTTATAAATGGAAAATGTTGAAAAATTATGTTGCATTTTAGTAGGAGAATGGGTAAATGAGCTGTGATTTAGTCACACAAGGGAATTCTATGCAGCAGTGAAAACCAGTGAAGAAGCACTCCACACGCATGAGAACAGACAAGGATGAGAAAAGCAAGTTACCAAAGGAAGTTATAACGTGATACATACTTAAACTTTACATACACACAACAGCATCGCGTATTTCATGGCTACATACATATATCGAAAGTGTAACTTGGGAATGATGGTGCTTCAGCCGTAGTGGTCCTAGTCTGGTTTCCAAGGGCATGATGGGGGAAGGGCTCGGGCGTGGTGTGTCAGCTGCACTTAAAACGCTAAGATACATAGCAAGATGACAGAAATGTCAACATCTGTGAAGTCTGGGTGGTGGGTACATGGGCATCTGTTATATTCTTGTCTGTGCTTTTCCGAATGCTCGAAATATTTCATAATTTTAAAAAAGTTTAAGTCATTCTCCATCCCCACTCTTAGCATGCAGTTCCCCTTGCCAAGGGCAACTGCTGTTGCTCGCGTGTCCCTCCGGAGACATTCTTAGGAAGTATAAGCATAGACGTGCGAGTGTATATGTATGCAAAGTTTTATATGTCTCTTTTTAAACAAGACGTAATTTGGAGCATACTATACACACTGTTCTGCATCATGCTTTTCTCACTCGACAAAGATTTTGGAAATGGAGCCAGCTTAATTCATACAGAATGTCCTCATTCTTTGTAATAACGCTTAGCATCTATCATATGGATAACTGGGCTATTTCCTGTCTTTTGCCATCATTACATTCATTACCTTATAAACACTCATTCTGCACATCTGTCTGGGTTTACTGCCTGCCTTTTAAAGCAGACTGTACCACATCACATTCAACATAATTCCATAGGGTCTTAACCACAAACCGCAGTAAAAATGCTGGGCTTCAGAAAGAGTGATGGAGGGCAACCCTGGAGGTCTAGTGGTTAAGATTCTGTGTTACACTGCAGAGGGCATGTGTTCGATCTCTGGTCAGAGAATTCAGATCCTGCATGCCACATGGCCAAAAACCAAACAGAGATATGGACTCGTGCTGTGGGGGGACAATTTGCTTCTTGTCTGATGTCAAAGCAGCCACCCTGTTGGTTCCTGCATCTCCTTTTTACGTTTTCTGTTTCTCCTTGGATACCAGCTTTCTTGGTTCCAAATTTTATAACTGCTAAGCACCCATCTTCTTGCCGTTTTGTTACTTCTGAAATGTTTTCAGCTAAGAAGCCAAATGAACAAACTTGTTTGGATTGTGACTAAAGTGATGGATGGGAATTTTCAAGTAAGGGAATCTGGCATTTTTCAGAATCAAGGATATGAAGCTCATCTCTTTTTTTTTTCTTGGCAATGAATGTTTATTCTCTAGTCAAAGTACTTTTTACATTATAAAATCATTACAATAGCATTCTAGAAAATAATCTTTCTAGACTCAAATAGTGTCCCTAGTGGTAAGAGTAATATTATCAAATATTTATTTCAATTTCCAAAGTGTTTTATTTTCAGGGGAGGAGGTATAGCCTAGTGGGGCACAGGCTCTGAAGTCAGACTCTCTGGATTCAAACCCTGGTTCCACCCCTCACTGTGTAGCCTCAAGGAGCTTATTTAACTTCTCTGTGCCTTGGTTTTCTCATCTACAACATGGGGATGATAAAAGGACTTACTTCACAGGTTTGTACAAGATTAAATGATTTGGGGACTTCCCTGGTGGTCCAGTGGCTCAGACTCCAGAGGGTGGGGCAGGGCTGTTCCAGTGTGAGGAGTGAGAGGCGGGCTTCTCCCCAGCCCGGCCACCACCCTCCTCTTGTGGGGAGACTGGCTTCAGCACTTCTTCAAAAGAAGGCTGCGTCTAGGGTCAGTGTGAGGAATGTTTCTAAACAAAAGGAGACTCCACATCAGTGAAGGTCGAGAAAGTGGCTGAGGTGGGGGAGGCAGATGCCGTGGCCCTTGGGACCCCTGAAGGCCCCGTCCGCTCAGAGCCCAGCACGTGAATGCCTGTGACACGCGCACTCCGCGTGCTCAGCAGGCTGGAAGTGCCACACCAGCCTTGTCGCACCATGGTGAGCTTAGGCAGCCACGGGCTTGAACCCGAGCCTCAGTACCCCCATGCATAAGGTGTGAGGGGTGCATGAAATGACCTCTAGAGACCCTTCTGGTGCCAGGAGTCTGGAAGCCCGTGGAAATCTTTCAGTGGGTTTTCTATTTTCTTTGTCATCAAGGCACTGGCCTGCTCCATGTGGAACTCCTGCCCTGGAGGAGTTCAGCAGCCAGGGAGGCACTTGGGGATGAAGAATGGGAAAGGGGGCCTTGCTAAGGTGCTGGAGAGAGGGACAGACAGGGAGGGGACAGGCAAGAGAGGAGTGGGAGGGGAGTCAGCCGGGGAGGTGCCTGACCTCCCTTTCAGCTCAGAGTGGAGGACATCAGGTCCCCACCTCCATGCCCCCTGGGAGGGGCCCTTTATGTGAGCAGCTGCTTGCAGGAAATTGCCCTCAGCAGGAAGCCCCTTTCTTGTCACTTTAGCAAAGCTATAGTGTAACTAGCTTGGAGCACTACAGTCCATGGGGTCACAAAGAGTTGGATATGACGAGCAACTCACACACAAACACATACTGTATGTAACTCATTTTTTAAACCAGGCACCCCCATGCTCTACTTGCCTTTGACCTGAGCACACCTTTCAAATCCTTTCATCACGCAATACCTGGCCTAACTTGTCAGTTCTTCCCATAGATCAAAGAAGTAGAAATGACAAACAAGCAATTAGTAGATTGATTGCTCCTTGGAAGAAAAGCTATGACCGACTTAGCATATTAAAAAGCAGAGACATTGCTTTGCTGATAAAGGTCCATATTGTCAAAGCTATGATTTTCCCTGTAGTCAGGTACAGATGTGAGAATTGGACCATAAAGAAAGCCGAGTGCCGAAAATTGATCCTTTTGAACCGTGGTGTTGGGGCAGACTCTAGAGAGCCCCTTGGATTGCAATATCAAACCAGTCATCTTAAAGGAAATCTACCCTGAATATTCATTGGAAGGACTGATGCTGAGGCTGAAGCTCCAATACTTAGGCCAAAGGATGCGAAGAACTGGCTCTTTGGAAAAGACCCTGATGCTGGGAAAGATTGAAGGCAGGAGGAGAAGGGGACAACAGAAGATGAGATGGTGAGATGGCATCACTGACTTGATGGACCTGAGTTTGAGCAAAGCCCGGGAGTTGGTGAAGGACAGGGAAGCCTGGCGGGCAAAGAGTCAGACACAACTGAAAGACTGAACTGAATCGACTTAACAGATGACCAGACCTCTCCCAAGATTCCTCGTCAGTCATCTTGCAAATAAATCAAACTGTGTGAACAAGATGACGTTTAGAGCAGCAGTCCTCAACCTTTTTGACACCAGGAACCGGTTTCCTGGAAGACGATTTTTCCACAGACTGAGGGGTGAGGGATGGTTTCGGATGATTCAAGCGTGTTATTTCTATTATTATTACATCACTTCCACCTCAGATGATCAGGCATTAGATCCTGGAGGCTGGCGACCCCTGTTCCAGAAGATCTGTGGAGCGGACAAGCCTGCACGCAGTGGGCAGGTGGCCATGACTCTGACCTCCCCCATCCTCAGTTAATCACTGAAATGACTTGTTTCTGTTTAAACATATTCATCACAGAGCAGTCTTGGGAAGTAGTTTTTGGGAGACGCTGAATCCACCGTCTCCCCAGATTGCTGGCACTTTGATTAAAGGCCCCTTTCTCTTCCCTGGTTGGAGAGTGAGTACCTGACTTTGTGCGCGGTGAGGAGCAGGCCGGTTCACTCGGTTATTGGTGTGTTGACACTCACCCTGCAGCATGGCTGATGTGGTGTAGTAGTTGAAGGGCACGTTTTTCACCAGGTACGCCTCGGGGTCCAGGCTGGCCAGCTTCGCCCCCACCAGCACCGACTTGCCGGTGCCCGCAGTTCCCACCAGCATGACCGGCCGCCGCCGCGCCAGGAGCCGCTCCAGGAAGTAGCAGAGGCATATGGTCTC
>SJXQ01010815.1:54529-75414 GCA_006408695.1 Aepyceros melampus | reverse complement strand
TGGGGGCTCATGGGAGACTCACATGCTGTCAGAGCACCCTGGGGCGTTTCAGGAGAGGGAATCGCACTGGGGTTGGGGGGCTCCCTACTGCTGGCAGGAGGGCCCCGAGTTACCCAGAGAGACCCTTCCAGTAACTCATGCTGTGGTTAGAGGGCACGCCCATCCCCCTCTACTAGCACTGCTTGCCTCCCTGAGGCCTCTGGATTGTATTTTAAAGCCTTCTGCCTGGTCAACCCAGTCTTGTCTCAGGATGCCTGCAGGGGGTCCTGCTAATTAAGTTACCTAGGCTTGGGGAGGTCTTATGACTATGCTGAGGGCTTCCCAGGTGGTTCAGCAGTAAAGAACCTGCCTGCAATGAAGGAGACATAAGAGACACAGGTTCGATCCCTGGGTCAGGAAGATCCCCTGGAGAAGGGCATGGCAACCCACTCCAGTATTCTTGCCTGGAAAATCCCATAGTCAGAGGAGTCTAGCAGGCTACAGTCCATAGGGTCTCAAAGAGTCGGACTGAAGTAACTTAGCACACACACATGCATCATTATACTGAACCTCTAATTTCCTCTGAAAAGAAAAGCAGCTATTTCTTAATGAGGTTAAACCTTTTGGGAATCCATCAGGGGCTGCCACGAGAGCCACCACAGATTCTGGGGATATTACCTATCCCTGGTCACTGCTCAGCCACACTCACCTGCAGAGGTGTCTCACGGTCAAATTCAAACTGCGGGATGAGCTTGGACCAAGGCTCAAATTTCTTGGTCTCTGGGTCTATGTAATAGTCAAAGATGGTTCCTTGGGAGGGAAATTTGATGGTCTTGAACTCGTTGAGCCACCATTTGCTGAACTCTGCCCGGTGGTCCACGAGCTGCCCAAACAAAGCAAGTCAGGAGTCAAGGCTCTGCAGAGCACGAGAAACCTGGACAGACTGCCCTGCATCAGGCAGAAGGTCAGGGCCGGGAGCACAGCCGGCTCCTCCTTGTCCCCCGAGGACCAGCCCCGACAAGGTCCAGCTAAGCGGGGGCTGCTCTGGGGTGTGTATGTGTGTACCTGCTTGACCACGGGGCTGGGTCGCCCTGGCCTGGTGCATCTCAGAGCCCTGGCAGGTAGAGGGGAGGGAGAGAGGGAGGGAGGTGTAAGAACACAGGGAGAGAGGGATCCGAGACCCCAAGAAGGGCAAGTGCAGCCAGGAACTCTCAGAGACCGATCCATCACACCCCACTAGACTCCCAAGACTCTGAGCCATGTCCAGGATGGCAGTCAGGGACAGAAGGAATAAAATGGTGCCTGTTGGGACTTCCTTGGCGGTCCAGTGGTTAAGATGTCACCTTTCAGTACAGAAGGTGTGGGTTTGATCCGTGGTCCTGAAGCTAAGATCCCACACACTTCTTAGCCACCTTCAATAAAGACTTTATAAATGGTCCACATTAAAAAAAAATCTTTAAAAAATAAAATGTGACTGTAGACATCTGGGGGGCACAGGAAGAGACAGCAGTAAGAATCTCAGCGGGGAGTGGAGTACACAACCACCAGCAAGTCATGCCTTTTCATGCTGCAGTTTCCTCATCTATAAACTGAGGATTCTAGAAAAGAGTATTTCTGAATTTTCTTCCAGAGCGAAAATCCTCAAATCTAGGAGACAAAGCTATACAGGTCTTTCTGACAGAAGGAACAGACAGAGACACGGTATTTACATGCACCCATATTAAAGCATGGGCCCTGAAGACAGGCCTGTGCACCTGAGTACTCGGGCTATTTCTTTCAGACTGCCCCCCACCACACACCCACACATGTACACACAAACGCCCACTGCTACTGGCTATCTTCTCGGGGAGTCAACTCACTCTTTGAACACACAGACCTAGGAAAAGTCCTGAGGAGGTTCAGAATGGGCAATTTAGGAAATGTTTCTGCAGAGCGGACAGACCAGGGAGCTGGGCACATGGCAATGAATCTGAACTTGGAAGAAATGGCACTGACTTTGCTGTCTACTTGGTAAACAGGATTGAATTCTTGCACCTTAAAGAGAGAATGGAAATAGGCTCTAAGGACAGGTTTGTTTGCTCTTCTTATTCTGATGTGAATTCAGATTAAGGGGACAAAATATCTGCCTAATATCTGTCCTCTTCAATCAGAAATGTTAGGGGAAACAAATCCCAATCTTTGACCCTTGGACGAAATTCTTTTTTTTTTTTTCCTCTGTTATTCTTTATTAAAAATACTGCTGAACATAGAGACTGAAAACGAGATTAAAGATGAATAACCCAGATTGGGATCATGACATCAGAATTTAACATACTGGTGCTTTTTAGGGAAGTTGTTGACATCCAAATTGTAGATCCAAGGTCAAAAGCAAAATGCAAAGGTACCCTCAAAAATATTTACAGAGAAGTAAATACACTAGCTCAGTCGATAAAGAATCTGCCCGCAGTACAGAAGACCTGGGTTCGATCCCTGGGTTGGGAAGATACCCTGGAGAAGGAAATAGTGGTCCAGTATCCTTGCCTGGAAAATCTCATGGACACAGGAGCCTGGTGGGCTGCAGTCCATGGGATCACAAAGAGTCAGGCACGAGTGAGTGACTAACACTTACTTACTTAAATACACTAACAGAATTTAAAATAGGTGCAAAAAATAGAAATAACCAATGTTACATGATTTCAAGGGTTGTGTTTTCTGTGCTTTTTCATCATAATAGGAAGATATGGGAAGTTTATGAGCTTCCCTTGTGGTTCAGATGGTAAAAAAAAAATCTGCCTGCAGTGCAGGAGACCCAGGTTTGGTCTCTGGGCTGGGAAGATCCCCTGGAGAAGAGAATGGCTATCCACTCCAGTATTCTTGCCTGCAGAAGCTCATGGACAGAAGATTCTGGCAAGCTACAGTCCACGAGGTCACAGAATCAGACACAACTGAGCAAGTAACACACATACACACAGGAATTTTATATCCTTAGTTTGAGTACTCTCAGATATTAAAATCTTCCTATGAATTAAAATGATTTTTAGACAACCTCTTAAATGGAATTACACTATGGAAAAGAGGGCTTCCCCCTAAAACACCTAAGCAGAACTAAGAGTGCTACTGGAAAACTATTCCCAATAAAAACTAAGAGAAAAGAAAATACAAAACAAAACTTTAAAAAATGTGTCTTATCTGACAGCAACTCTTTTCTAGCTGACAGTATTGATTTGTGAAAACATAACAGTGTCTACCTTTGGATAAAAAATTCTTGAAGACCTTAGGCTTCCTAATGAAAACCAGATTTTAGGTTTTATGGAGAATCCAAGACACAGACCAACTCTAGAAAGAAGGAGGTTGGTGGTGGACCCCCTTTCCTCACTCTCAATTCCACTTTGAGCTACCTGGGCAGTTTCTCAGCCAAGCCATTCTCTGGGCTGCACTGTCTGGCTTCCTAAAGCCTGGCGCTGGACCTAACCTTCTACTCTAACTGGACGCTAGAAAGACAAAATCCCATGGATGAAGGAGCCTGGTGGGCTGTAGTCGGTCCATGGGGTCGCTAAGAGTCGGGCATGACTGAGAGACTTCACTTTCACTTTTCACTTTCATGCATTTGGAGAAGGAACTGGCAACCCACTCCAGTGTTCTTGCCTGGAGAATCCCAGGGACGATGGAGCCTGGTGGGCTGCCGTCTATGGGGTCGCACAGAGTCGGAGACGACTGAAGCGACTTAGCAGCAGCAGAAAGGCAAGGTCACCTCTGCTGAGCCGCCCAGCTGCCTTTTCTCAGTGTGACTCTTTGAGTGTCTCTGCTCTTTGAGCGACCTCAGTGAAGGAGCTCCTTTTGAACTCCAGCTCCTTTAGACTCCGACAAGTCTCCCGTCCTCTTCCTGCCCTTTGAACTTGACAACAGGAAGGCTGACATACAGTGTGGTGCAATGTAGCTGAGTTTGGAAACACAGTATCACCTCGTTTGATCTTCATGATGCTCTAAGTCAACCTGGCTACTGAAAATTACTCCTATTTTATGCATGAAAAAGCAAAAGCGCAACGGTTACATTCTAGCAGCATATGGCAGAATTGGGAGTTGGGGAAAGAATGGTGGCAGGGGGAGGGACAGTTAGGGAGTTTGGAATGGACATGTACACACTGCTATATTTAAAATGGATAACCAACAAGGGCCTACTGTATAGCACAGAGAACTGTGCTCAGTGTTATGTGGCAGACTGGATGGAGGGGAGTTTGGGGGAAAATGGATTCATGTGTATATTGGCTGAGTCCCTTTGCTCAGCCTGAAACTATCACAACATTGTTAATTAGCTGTACTCCAATATAAAATAAAAAGTTTACTTATCTATTTATTTTTAAAGAGAAGAATTGGGAGTTGAACCTAGGTGCCCAATAGGGTGCTGAGAAGCATTTGCTTCTGAGAGAGAATTTCCTGTGACTGCTGCAAGTCTTTAGCCAGGATCCACCTGCCCTCTCCCTCTTCTCACTGGAACATCTACCTAGGTATGGGCTGTGCTTTGTATTATATTCTGCTTTTTGTTAATAACAGCTTTTTCAATATAAGCACCATGGGTGTTCCTGATGTGAATATTCTGGCTACCTTCATACTTTTCTATTTACAGCACTATTTTGTGTTTGGCTTGAATGCAGGCTGTGAGGGGGTCTTGGACAGTCCCTGCTGCTGAAAGCTTTCTCCAGTGTGCTCTGCCCGCCTCTACCCACCAGGGCCAGCACGGCCGCCGACAGCTCCAAGTGCTCCAGAGCCCGGGATGCCCGGAGGGAGGCTTTCTCTTGGGCTTTTAAAAAGAGCTGAGTGGATTTAAATTTTTCTACATGGAGATAGAAAAAATTGACCACGTGTCTTTATCCTGGTACCCCATGGCCTGCTTGGCACCAGTGTAAGAGAGGAGCCCAGCAGTGGTTGCTGACATTTCAGCAGCCGAAACATCAGGGGCTGCATCTTTTAAGTTATTTATTTCTTTGATTGTGGCTGTGCTGGGTCTTTGTTGCTGCACGTGGACTTTTCCCTAGTTGTGGTGAGTGGGGGTCACTCTTTAGTTTCGGTGTGTGGCCTTCTCATTGCGGTGCCTTCTCTTGGTGCAGAGCACGGGCTCTAGGAACATGGGCTCAGTGGTTGCCGTGCAGGCACTGGAATACAGACTCAGTAGTCATGGTGTAGGGGCTTGGTTGTGGGATCTTTCTGGATCAGGAATTGAACCCAAGTCCCCTGCCTTGGCAGGTGGATTCTTATCCACTGTGTCACCAGGGAAGCCCCTACCTTTTCTTTGGAAGAGCCCAAAATCAACCCAGACCAGAAAGAATAAATCATAATTTTCCAAAAACTGCAGCTTGGCTTAATCCCCTGTTGTGAGCAAAGCATCAGATACTTGCTATAAAACTGAATACTTATGGTGCACGCATGCTAAGTCGCTTCAGTCACGCCTGACTCTCTACGACACTACGGGCTGTAGCCTGCCAGGCTTCTCTATCCATGGGATTCTCTAGGCAAGAATACTGGAGTGGGTTGCTGTGCTTTCTTCCAGGGGATCTTCCTGACCCAGGGATCAAACCCGTGTCTCATGCGTCTCCTGCATTGACAGGTGGGTACCGCTAGCACACCCTGGGAAGCCCTAAGTAGGAGAACATTAATAATAAGCAGTATTCTAAGAGTTTTACATGTGGACAATTAGAACAGCATCCCTTCATTTAATCCTTATATCTATCCTAGGAAATGGGTACCACTATTATCACTTTCACTGCCTTTGTACCCAAAGTTTTGTGTATCAGGATAAAGACACTTGGTCAATTTTTCTAGTTCTTTGTACCAGTAATGAAATTAAGGTAGAGAGGCGTTCAATTACTTGTCCAGGGTCCCCAGGTAACAAGTGGCAGAGTTAGAATTCAAATCCAGAGTCCACATTCTCGGCCTCTGTATGATGTTGCCTGGTAGCTAGTGCATGCTCAGTCACTAAGTCATGTCTGATTCTTTGTGACCCTGCCATTGTAGTCCACCAGGCTCCTCTGTGCATGGAATTCTCCAGGCAAGAATCCTGGAGTGGATAGCCATTTCCTTCTCCAGGGGATCTTCCCAGCCCAGAGACCAATCTCGTGTCTCCAGCATTGCCAGGTGTATTCTTTACTGCTAACCTACCCTGGTAGCTAGAGTCAGTTGTAAAAGACTGGTCTGCCTAACCTCAATTATGTTGTTTCCAGGTAAAGTACTTTTTATTTGGAGAAAACTCAGTAAAGTGAAAGGTTGAGAATACACAAAGCTTAGAGAACAGGATGCCAAACAGCCTGAAACCCAGCAGTAAACACCAAGAGATAAATACTACTTTGTTTTTGTACTCATAGATGTCAATTAACCTTTGGTCTAACTTGCTATGGTTCTTCTTCCACAAAGAAGGCTGAGTAATGAAGAGTTGATGCCTTCAAACTGTGGTGCTGGATAAGATTCTTGAGAGTCCCTTGGACTGCAAGGAGACCAAACCAGTCAATCCTAAAGGAAATCAACCCTGAATATTCACTGGAAGGACTGATGTTGAAGGTGAAGCTCCAATATTTTGGCCACCTGATGGGAAGAGTCAACTCACTGGAGAAGACCATGATGCTGGGAAAGATTGAGGGCAGGAGGCCAAGTAAGTGACAGACGATGAGATGGTTGGATGGCATCATTGACTCAATGGACATGAATTTGAGCAAACTCCTGGAGATAGTGGAGGACAGGGGGCATAGTGTCCTCCTGCAGTCCATGGGGTCATCAGGAGTCAAAAGTGACTTAGCAACTGAACAACAGCAAAAGCCTTCTATGGACAGCTCTGTGTTTCAGGGTGAGGAAGATGTGATGATTGGTATAGAGTGGTACATGCTTGTTCTAGAAGGTTTTTAAGAAGGGATTCCTCCTACTCAAGCCTCTACAGCACAGCACCATCCCACCTAAAACACACATCTTTCTAAGTGTGTGTTTACACTTACTAGAGGTGTTCACACCTCTAGTTTTTCAAATTCAATCAGCAACTGTCTAAGAAATTAGGGATACATTCACTAAATCAAAAAGCAACAAAAAGCAGCTCAGTCTCATCTGTCTCACTACATGAAGCTCTCCTAAGGGGGCTGACGTCTTCAGCAGAATCAGGAAGACATAACTAAATGGTTTTATGCCCTCATGTTAATTCTGACATTTAACTGTTCTGTCTACCAAATCTTGGCTGGTTAGTGTGGGTGTTAGCCTCAGCACACACCCTCTTACCTGGTCCTGGACCAGTGCTCCGCCAAAAGCCCAGATGGCAGCAAACACAAAGTAAAGCTCGTAGGTGTCCTTGGGGCATCTGCAGGGATGTCCTCCTTGGTCAGCAGACACTCAAGAAGGTGGCACAGCATCTGGACTGTGCTCTGCTCTGGGACTGGAATTATCTTCTTAAATCTGAAGCGAGAGAGACCCAGATATGTTCTAAACCACTGGATTTAGAACATATCTGGACTAAATATGTGCTGTTGGACATACTACGGAAATCTGCTGGTGTCTGTGGCTTGACAACTCTATGTGGCTTTGCAGCAGCAAAAGCTTTGGTATTATAGAGCCTCAGGGTGGCTGATAAGCAAACCATCTAGGTTCCCAGATGGGTCAGAGTTAAAGAACCTGTCTGCCAATGCAGGAGAGATGGGTTCGATCCTGGGTTGGGAAGATCTCCTGGAGGAGGGCATGGCTACCCACTCTATTCTTGTTTGGGAAATCCCATGGACAGAGAAGCCTGGTGGGCTACAGTCCGTGTGGTTGCAAAGAATCGGCTTAGCAACTGAACAATAACTACAACTTGCACCTTCCTCCAGATATACCTGTATAGCACTCACAGAAGGCTCTTTGAATCTCCCTTCTCTTCACTCACCTCTCTTCCTGCCTGGACTGACAACAGGCATCTCAACTCCATACTAATGTATGTTCCCTCTGCCATCTGCCACACCTGGAGGGGACTGCCTGGGGATGTCTGACTTTGGGGACAGGATAGAACATCAGCAGGACACCAGGTGTGAGCCAACAGGCTCTTTGTCGCTGCTTTAATTCTTCGCCTTCCTCACTGCTTTGCCTACCTGGTTCTGAGCGCATCTAAGCAGGTCGGAAGGTACTTGTCAAATAGGATGGTTAGGTTGGCTCTCTCTGTCTGGATCTCTCTCCTGTCGATCCAGCTGCTCACAGGAGGGTTCCAGCCCAGGTCTGCTGGGTTAATGTACAGGATCCCTGGGAACATAGAGAATATAGCTTAATGACATGTCCGTAGAGCTTAGGATATTCTTCACTCCAGAGTTATTTTCTCTGTTAAAAAAAAAAAAAAACGTACAGAAGACTGGCCTGAAAAGAATTGAGGGGCTTCCCTGGGAGTCCGGTGGTTGAAGCTTTGTCTTCCAGTGCAGGGGTGCAGGTTTGATCTCTGGTCAGGGAACTAAGATCCTATAGGTCTTGTGGCCAAAAAGCCAAAACATAAAACAGAAGCAATATTCTAACAAATTCAATAAAGACTTTAAAAATGGTCCACAGCAAAAAAAAAAAAACAAATCTTGAAAAAGAAAATAACAGAGATCTGGCTGAGATCTGAGAGGGTTTGCTATTGTGATCCGCTCTGATGGCCTGATAATAGCTGATGGACAGCAGTGTTGAGAAAGATCCTGAGGCCAAATCCAGGCTCAGGAGGAAAGAAGACTGTGATTGATTAGCAATACTTATCATGGTGAGGAAGTGTGCACATTCATGGTGGCCCCCAAAAGGATATTTTTTAGTTGCTCAGTCATGTCTGGCTCTTTTGTGACCCCATGGACTGTATCCTGCCAAGCTTCTCTGTCCATGGAATTCTCCAGACAATACTGGAGTGGGTTGCCATTTCCTCCTCCAATGGATCTTCCTGATCCAAGGATCAACCCCACGTCTCCTGCATTGGCAGGCAGATTCTTTATCACTGAGCCACCAGAGAAGCCCCTCAAAGGATAAGTCCATGTCCTAACCTGGAAAGTTAAGGTTAAAAAGTCATTTTGCACCAAGATATAGTGAGAATTTGTAATGCTCAATCATCTTCACCTTCGCTTCCATTGAAGCTAGAACTCGCCTGAAAGTAGCATAATTTGAGGCATTTCTGTGCAGAAGACAGTAGTTGTCCAGCTCAGGGGCTATTCCTCTTTCTGTTACTGTAAATGTTTCTGAATTGAGAAACTCACATGATCCTGGCTGGAGAGCACTGGCTCACTTTCGTGGGTGTGGATTAGGGCTAAAGATTAGGCTAGAGTTTTGGATGGTCAATGTCTGACTCCTGTTTGGAGCTCCTG
This sequence comes from Aepyceros melampus, assembly GCA_006408695.1. Classification (NCBI taxonomy): domain Eukaryota; kingdom Metazoa; phylum Chordata; class Mammalia; order Artiodactyla; family Bovidae; genus Aepyceros; species Aepyceros melampus. The sequence goes on along the minus strand of SJXQ01010815.1, from coordinate 66,142 downwards.
TTTGGTCAGAGCCAGTGAAACAGGTATCACTAGAGGCACCTGTTTTCAGCTGAGCAGGTTGTGGCTGTTTCCTCTCATGGTCCATACCTGCTCTGGAGACAGTGGCTGGCGTGGCCGTGCGCAGGTGGCTGATCTCAAAGAGAAGCCTCATGGTGGGATTCAGAGGGATCCTCTCGTTGCTTGCCAGGGTCAGCACCTGGACACAGTGGAGGGGCACAGCAGGCAGGGAGGAGTTAGGGTGTGAGGCCAGCTCAGGGGAGTTTGGCATTCCTGATAGGCATTACGATTATAAGTATCTTCGAAAGTTTCTACAAAGTCCTCTGTCTCTCCTTCTGTAGCCCCTTGATCACCTTCCCTGTGCACTGAGTCAGGAAATAAGCTATCTGAAAAGTTTAAGTGATGTCAGTAATTTGAATGAACTGGACCATATTAATGCTTTTGAACTGAGGTGCTGGAGAAGACTCTTGAGAGTCCCTTGGACAGCAAGGAGATCAAACCAGTCCATTCTAAAGGAAATCAGTCCTGAATATTCATTGGAAGGACTGATGATGAAGCTGAAGCTGAAGCTCCAGTACTTTGGCCACCTGATGCGAAGAGCCAACTCATTGGAAAATACCCTGATCCTGGGAAAGATTGAGGGCAGGAGGAGAAGGGGGTGACAGAGGATGAGATGGTCGGATGGCATCACTGATTCAATGGACTTGTTTGAGCAAGCTCTTGGAGATAGTGGAGGACAGCAAAGCCTGGCATACTCCAGTTCATGGGGTCTCAAAGAGTCAGACATGACTTAGTGAATGAACAATAACATCAGGCCACATTAAAAAAAATTGATAATTAAAGGAAAAGAGCTCAGGTTTCATGTAACTACTGTTTCTTTTAAAGGGCTCCCTCTGGAAGAGTATGTTCCATACATGTTACATCTACAGCTGCAGCTAAGTCGCTTCAGTCGTGTCCAACTCTGTGTGACCCCATAGAAGGCAGCCCACCGTGCTCCTCCATCCCTGGGATTCTCCAGGCAAGAATACTGGAGTGAGTTGCCATTTAAATCTCTAATTTGGGTGTGCTTTCCAAACAAGTTAAGGCTCCCAACTTTACAGCCTCTTTATTGCCAGTCAGTTTTTAATATTTATTAAAAAAATAAAATAAAACATCCTCTCCGTGACAAAGATTGACCACCACTGAGGACACTTGACAGGCTCAGAATGTTTCTGATCATCAGTTTCCTTTATTTATAAACAAACAAAAAATCCCTTTTAGAAAAAGATTTGAATAAATGATTTAAGATTCTTTGCAGCTCTAAATACTGAATTGATCTACATGTGGAAGATTCTAAAGGAAATTACAACAATGCTAAAAACATGGGAGTGATGGCAGTGGCTTTGAAATAACTGAAAGTTATTGTATGGGGTGAATCAGTTCTGAGACACCTATTAAAGATGAAAGTGAAAATCATTCAGTCGTGTCCAACTCCTGCGACCCCACAGACTGTACCCTGCCAGGCTCCTCTGTCCATGGAATTTTCCAGGCAAGAATACTGGCGTTGCCATTTACAGGATCTTGAAGAGTTATCTGCATCCTGTGCTCATCGGAGTGCTATTTACAACAGCCAAGAGGTGGGAACAACCTAAGTGTCTGTCAGTGGATGAATGGATAAACAAGATCACACACACACACACACACACACACACACACAGAATGGAACTCTATCCAGCCATAAGAAGGAAATCCTGCTATCTGTGACAGCATGGATGGCCTGGAGAGCATTATGGCACATGAAATGTCAGACAGAGAAAGGCAAATAATAGATAATCTCACTTATGTATGGAATCTTAAAAACAAAAAACAAAAAACTCATAGAAACAGAGAGTAAATTGGTGGTTGCCAAGGATGGGGGTATTGGGTGGGCAATTATAAACATCTCAGTTATAAGATGAATAAGTAATGTAAGACATGGTGACTGTAGTTAACAACATTGTACTGTGTACTTGAAAGCTGCTGAAAGAATAGATCTTAGTACCATCTTTGTAGATTTCATATGCATGAGTTAATATACGATACTTGTCTTTCTCTTTCTGACTTACTTTACTCTAGATAGTAGGCTCTGATCCATCTACCTCATTAGGACTGACTCAAGTGCATTCTTTTCTATACCAAGTAACATTCCACTGCATATATGTATCACAATTTCTGTCTCCATTCATCTTGTCAGTGGACATCTAGATTGCGTCCAGGTCCTAGCTATTGTAAAAAGTGCTGCAGTGAACATTGGTGTACATGCATCTCTTTCAATTATGGTTTTCTCAGGGTATATGCCCAGTAGTGGGATTGTTGGTTCATAGGGTAGTTCTACTTCTAGTTTTTTTTTTTTTAAAGGAATTTCCATACTGTACTCCAGTTTTAAAAAATTAAAAAAGAATAGATATTAGAAGTTCTCACCAGGCACACACATAGGTATTTATGGGAGGTAATGGAGTTGTCAACTAACCTTATTGTGGTAATCATTTTGCAATATACAAGTATTTCAAATCATCAGGTCTTACATCTTAAACGTACACAATGTTTTATAACAATTATAACAATGTTATATGTTAACTCTATTTCAATAAAGCCAAAAAAAATTTAAAAAGACACAAGTAATAATTCTTTACTCAGGGCCAGCCCTACTGTGGAATCCACGCTTTCAAATGTGCCTGGGGAGCTGGTTTCACTGATGATTGGGGATGACATGGGGCTCCTCTTCCCCTTTGGTACCTTGTTATCATCCATGACAGTGTTCAGAGACTCGATCCACATCGGATCAATGTCACCATCCAGTAAAATCCATTTGGGCCCATCATGGGTGATGTTGGCAAGCTCCCGCATGATAGAAGAGAACAGTCCTAAGAGGAACCACAGATATCTCAATTTCCAGGTCACCATCAATCTTCTTTCTCTTAACACAAACTTTCCTTATCAGCTACAACCTTCGGAGGGAGGTGTACACAGGAAATTGAGGTCAAAACTGGCCTTTTCTCTGGCTCTACCAAAAATCTGATCATGCCCAAGGTTCTGCTCTGTGTTCCAATCTGACTTTTTATGAGAAGGACAACTACAGCAAAACTAGAAGAAAACCTGATGGCCCTAGTTGTTTTCTTTTTCATCTTTCATTGCAGAAAAATTGCTTTACAATGTTGTGTTGGTTTCTGTCATACAACAATGCAAATCAGTTATAATTACATATATTTATCCCCTTCTTCCTGGTGGCTCAGTGGTAAAGAATCCACCTGTCAATGCAGGAGCCACAGGTTCAATCCCTGGGTCAGGAAGATCCCCTGGAGAAGGAAATGGTCCAAGGTTTTAAAGTGACAAGGGACTGAGCAAAATCATTTCAACAGGCAACTGTGACATGATAGAATTACATGAAACCTTTTTAGGTAAGGTTTTCATTCCTTGAAACTGCAGCCAGGAAAATCTTGCCAAACACAGGCTTTGAGAGAAGGCCTGATGTGATTTTAGTTGGCATTACATGAAATTTATATCTTAATTTTGGATCAAATTGATTTTTTATAATATTAAGCCTTCCAAGTCAATAATATGGTATGTCTTTTCATTTGTTCAAATATTGTTTTATGTTACTTAATAAATTTTTACAGCATTTTCAATGTATCTCTTTGGCTACATGTATTCCTAAGCATTTGTTTTTATTATTATTGTGAATGGAATTTTTCCCCTGTATTTTCAGTTTTAGTTGGCTACTGTTAGTATAGAGATAAGCTTTCAAATTTGGTGTACTTCACTTTATACTGAGTTATCTTTAATACTTTTTCTTATTGATTCTAGCGATTTTTCAATAATGTCTTGAATTTTCTAGCTATAAAGTTGTACAATCAGCAAACAAATAATTGTCTTTTTCCTCCAGTTTATACCATGTCTTCCATTTTATTGTTTTAACTGCATTTTCTAGACTTCCACAGGCAAAGCAGAATAATAATGTTGGTAATAGATCTGTTTGGTTTATTCTTAATTTTAATGGAAGTTGGGCTGTTCTTTTTGGTTCTACACAAAGGTTGGTATCAAAATTATTTTGGCTTCACAAAACTAAATAAGAGGTGTCCTTTTTATGATTTTGGAATTATCTTTCTTTTTTTTTAATTTTTTAAATATAAACNCGATCTCTGGTCAGGGAACTAGATCCTCCAGGCCACAACTAAAGATCTCAAGTGCCGCAACTAAGATCTGGCGCTGCCAAATTAATTAATTTAAAAACAAATGAAAATTAAGTATGGAAAAATAAATGAAGTGTAAGAAGAGAAAAAAGCAAGCAACCCAAATGATCTATAGTTATCGATGTCAACCAAGAGCTCTAAAACAAGGGCCTCAGTGGGAGAAGGAAGGCTGGCTCTTCACCCAGTCCTGTGGCCGGTAATGTGGTTATTTGAGAAAGGCACCTTGGAAGCAGATACCTCTGAAACGGATGCCTTGACAATCAAAGCTTAAGTCAAGCAATTGCATTACAAAAAAAGAAAAAAGCAAACAAAACAAAACAACCGCCAAGGTTTACACTACGCCCAGGAACAATCTTCAAGAAGTGATATTTATCTGGGCTAATCCTGGGCTCATACCATACAGGCATTGTCTCATTTTACACATGGCAAAACAGGGGCTCCAAGAGATGTAGGAACTGGCAGGGGCAGAATTAAAGACAGGTCTCTGTTATGCTTAGTCATTCAATCGCAACTCTTTGCAACCCCATGGACTCTAGCCCTCCAGGCTCCTCTGTCCATGGGGATTCTCCAGGCAAGAATACTGAAGTGGATTGCCATTTCCTCCTCTAGGAAATGTTCCCAACCCAGGGATCGAACCCAGGTCTCCTGCATTGCAGGCAGATTCTTACGAGCTACCAGGGAAGCTCAAGAATACTGGAGTTGGTAGTCTATCCCTTCTCCAGGGGAATCTTCCCGACCCAGGAATCGAACCAGAGCCTCCTACATTGCAGGCAGATTCTTTACCAGCTGAGCTACCAGGGAAGCCCCATAAAGACAGCTCTAGCTGAAGTTTAAGTCCGTGCTCTTCCCTGCTGTTATCACACTGACACATGGAGCTGGAGTTCTTAAATTAGAGACCTTTAGCATTGTAAGACCCACTCCAGTACTCTTACCTGGGAAATCCCATGGATGGAGGAGCCTGGTAGGCTGCAGTCCATGGGGTCGCCAGGAGTCGGACACGACTGAACAACTTCACTTTCACTTTTCACTTTCATGCGTTGGAGAAGGAAATGGCAACCCACTCCAGTGTTCTTGCCTGGAGAATCCCAGGGACGGGGGAGCCTGGTGGGCTGCCATCTATGGGGTCGCACAGAGTCGGACACGACTGAAGCAACTTAGCAGCAGCAGCAGCTTGCCCTAGAGCCCACGACCACAAGAGAAGCCAAAACAGGACCCGAAATGAGAAATGAGAAGCCCGAGTATGGAAACTAGAGCAGCCCACGCTCTCCACAACTAGGAAAGCCCACCTTCAGCAACAAAGACCCAGTACAGCCAAAAATAAATAAATATTTTTAAAAATAATAATTAAAAAATAAATATGTGAAGTTTCTCAGCGCATCTCTTTCTGTTCTAAGGAAGCATTAACAGCCAGTTAGATCTAGAGGAACAGGAAACCTCACAGGGACTGTGAGTGCAGGAGGAGGGAAGGAAGGTACTCCAGCAATCTTCTTCTAAGGGAAAGACTGCTGGGTCCCCTTTTAACGCCATTGGAAAGGGAGGTCCAACAGACTGCTAAACCCAAGAAGAGTAATAAGTGTGTGCTCCTTTTAGTAGTGGTATTTGAAAAAGTGGGGAAAATACCTAAGATCTCCAAAGAAGACATGCAGATGGCTAACAAACCCATGAAAAGATGCTCAACATCGCTCATTATTAGAGAAATGCAATCAAAACCACAATGAGGTATCACCTCACACCGGTCAGAATGGCCATCATCAAAAAGTCTATGAACAATAAATGCTGGAGAGGGTGTGGAGAAAAGGGAACCCTCTTGCACTGTTGGTGGGCATGTCAATTGATTCAGCCACTGTGGAAGACAGTACGGTGATTCCTTTTAAAATGAGGACTAAAACCACCATATGACCCAGTAGTCCCACTCCTAGGCATATACCCTGAGGAAACCAGGGTTGAAAAAGACACATGTAAGCCAGTATTCATTGCAGTACTATTTACAATAGCTAGAACATGGAAGCAACCTAGATGCCCATCAACAGATGAATGGATAAAGAAGTTGTGGTACATATACACAATGGAATGTTACTCAGCCATAAAAAGGAACAAATTTAAGTCAGTTCTAATGAGGTGGATGAACCTAGAACCTGTTATACAGAGTGAAGTGAGTCAGAAAGAGAAAGATAGATATCTTATTCCAGGGCACATATGGAAAAATGGTTCTAAAGAATTTATTTACAGGGCAGCAATGGAGAAACAGACATAGAGAATAGACTTATGGACATGGGGAGAGGGGACGAGAGGGTGAGAGTATGGAAAGAGTAACGTGTAAATTTATATTACCATATGTAAAATAGATAGCCAACGGGGAATTTGCTGTATGGTCCAGGAAACTCAAACAAGGGCTCTGTATCAACTTAGAGGGGTGGGATTAGGAGGGAGATTTGAGGGAGGTTCAAAAGGGAGGGGATACACGTATACCTATGGTTGATTCATGCTGAAGTTTGACAGAAAACAACAAAATTTTATAAAGCAATTATCCTTCAATAAAAAATTTTTAAAATGTTATTTGCTCAGTAATGCCCAACTCTTAGGGACTCCGTGGACGGTAAAAGACAATAGCTCTCCAGGCTTCTCTGTTATGGAATTCTCCAGGCAAGAATACTAGAGTGGGCTGTCATTCCCTTCTCCAGGGGATCTCGCCGACCCAGGGCTCGCCCGGTTGCAGGCAAATCCTTGCTAAGCTGAGCCCTCACGGAAGCCCTTTAAGAGGAGGGCTGGAAAACGGAGGGGGCGTGGCCATAAGAGACCCGGTGGGTTGGATAAGACGAGCCCCTTCCGGTCACACAAGCCTAGCAAGATGGCGGCGCCCAGGGCGGTAGGTGACCGAAGCTTTTAGAGCCCCCTAAATTAGTGTCCGCTCTGCTGTCTCTGCCTTCAGGACCTCTCTCGGCGCCCAGCGGACAAGGAGCGGGAAGGAGCAGGGGGTCTCTCCCGCTAAGCCTCGCTCTGGGCGCGGAGACAGACGTGTGGTCGTCGGGGGCCGGGAAGGATCGGGTCACAGGCAGCGAAGGAAAGAAACCAATGGGGAAGCAGGGCGTGCCGACTGAGGAAGTGCGCCAGACCAATCAGAGGGAGGGATCCGACGGGCGCTGGGAGTCTAGGAGCGGACACGCCCTAGGCGCCCACGACAGTGGGACCTGCAAAGGATGAGGGTTTGGAAGAAATTGGCAGAAAAACTGAGGTTTGAGGTCCAAGAATAGGTGAGGGAAACTCATGGAATAGTTAGGAATTTTGATGGAAAACCCAAGAGGTGAATTTGGGAATTCCAAGGAAAAGATCTAGGGGAAATTAGGGGAGAAGTTGCAATATTGTGGAAAGAATTTAGGAAGAATTCGGCAAAATCAAGGAATGGACCTAGGAAAATTAAAGTAAGGTTGAGAGCTTAAAAGGAATGTTAAGGAAAATAAGTATGTGGGCAAAACTATTGGGAGAATTTGGTTAAAGCAGAAAGAGAAACTGAAGCAGGTTAAGTGAAAACTTTGGAGGGGAACTTGAAGAGAGTTTGGGAGCTTCAAGAGGTAAGTTAAGGATGGTTTGGAGAGAAATTAAGATTATATTTGGGAGCTTCCTTGGCTCAGTGGTAAAGCACCCTAGACTCCATTTCTCAGCAGCAGGAGAAGTCACAGCATCAGAAGCCTGCACACTGAAATGGAAGAGTAGCCCCCCATCACAGCAACTAGAGAAAGCCTGCGCAGCAACAAAGACTCAGCATAGCCAAAAAAAAAAAACAAACTTTTTTTTAACTGTTGTATTTTGGGGAAAGGAATGCCTTATTTAAGAAAACTCTGGTGGGAAGTGGATAAAATTAAGGGGAGAATTTGTAGTACGTTAAGAGTTCAGATAATAGAGGTTTGGTGAGAGACGAAGGGCTTGGGGGAAGTTAGGGGGAGAATTTAGGAAAACCAGAAGACCCCTTGGCCAAATCAAAGATAAACTTTTTTTTGGCAGCGCTAGATCTTGGTTGCAAGCTTTCTCCAGTTGTGACAGGCAGGGGCTACTTTAGCTGTGGTGCACTGGTTTCTCATTGCAGTGGCTTCTCTGGTTGCGGAGCACAGGCTCTAGGTCAAGTGGGCTCACTAGTTGTGGCGCATGGGCTTAGTTGCTCCCCAGTGTGTGGGAGCTTCCCAAACCAGGGATCGAACCCATGTCCCCTGCATTGGCAGGAAGATTCTTAATCACTGGGCCACCAGGGAAGTCCCAACAAGAATTGAAGAAGATTGATTAAAGGAAAGAACTTGAGGAAAGCCTGGGGAAGTTTTGCAGATTCCGAAGAACTGGAAGGTCCTGGAAGGAAATGAGCAGGGAACCATTGAGGAGGGAAGATTTGGGAGGAAAAACCGGGGAATCTGTCTGTATGTCTCGCAGGAGGCTCTGGGTCAGCTCCTCCTCCCCTCTCCTTCCCAGTCCCTGCAGCTAGTGGCCCCAGTATGGAACAGGGGTACCAGCGGCGTCCGTGGCCTGAGCAAGGCAGTGGACCCGGAGGGCAGTCAGAGGAAGGGGAGGACGCTGCTCCAGTTCCTGACAGACCACTTCTATGACGTGGAGGCTGTGAGGGAGTACCTTCTCCGGAAGCAGGTGTTGAAGGTGCAAAAGAAAAATCGGTGAGAACCCACTGACCTGCCCAGCCCTGCTGTCCAGGCCTCCCCGGTCTGCCCGCCCTGCCCTTGCCACTCCAGGAAGCCCTAGGGCTTCCAGTGTGAGCCTTGCCCACGTGCCTCTTCATCTCCAGCCACATGCTTCCCAAATCCTCCAGCTCATAGAGGCAATCCATTGCCCACTATCTCCTCTTGGAGGAGACCTCACATGGCTAACAGCAAACCTTGGTTTCCCCGTAAAACAGCCTTCTCACCCCTAAGCCTTTTCCATCCCAGTCAGTGGCCCATCTGTTGTTCAGACCGCATTCTAAGGAGTTATCCCTGATTTCCTGTCTTTGCTTCCCTTTCCTCCACATCCAGTCCGTCAATAAAACACCAGAATATCCTAAATTTGACCAATGGTCACCTTCTAACTGTCTGTAGCCTGGTTGGAGCCCTTTTATTTTATGGTTGGATGACTGCGGTTGTCTCCTATCTGGTCACCTTTTGGCCTCTGTTACAGTCTACACAGCAGCCAGAGGACTCATAAGAAAGGAAGATGAATAACATTACCATTTTGCTTAAAATCCTCTTACAGTTTCCGACTGCAACTAGAACAAAAGCCAAACTCCAAGGCTGAAAATCTGGCCCCTTACTGAGCTTTGAGACCTCTACCAGGGACACCCATTCACCTCTGCCAGCCTGGCATCCTTATTGCTGTTTGTTCATCTTAATTCGACCTCTGAGCCTTTGCAACTGCTTTTCCCTTGGCTTGGCAGACTCTGACCCTGACCTCTGCAATCCCTCTCTCATTCAAATCTCTCAAGTTTCACCTCCAACACACAAACCAAATCACTCACCTCCATCCGCCATCCTGACCTGAGCCACTCCTAGTCTGTTCCCTCGGTATTAATTTCATCGCGGAATTGCTACTCCGCAATTTGTTCTTAACTTGCCAGTTATCTGTTTCCCCTGTGAAATAACTCTGCAGGGGCAGGGACAATGATCCGCCTTGGTCACCACTGTCCCCCAGTGCCCAGCACTTCAGAGGCCCTCGGTAAATATTAGCCATCTGACTCAGAGTGCCTGCGTATCTCAGTCCCGTGCTGTGGACTGTGACCCTCTCAGCAGCACCGTGGCCTGGCAAGGGGTGTGGTGCTTCACGGCTCACCCTCGGCTACTCTTCTCCCGGCAGGTCCTTCACCTACATCGAGGAGCGATACGGCCCCTACGTCGCAGGGGCCTATTTCGTCTTGAAGCAGGGAGGCGCAGTCAAGTATGACGGCAAAGTTGTCAGAATGGGGGAAGGGGGGAGAGGCGGGAGAACCACTTTCTAAGCTTGGGGCTCGTCCGTCGGATGGGCTCATGTCAGTCCGACTGGCTTCTGTGCACACCCTGGTCTCTGCCCCCTCCTGGCCGTGTGGCTGGGGACTTGTTCCTGAGCTTCAGTTTTGTCATCTGTAAAATGGGACGGTGGTCATGTCTAACCTACAAGGTGTGCTGAAAGATTCAGACACCTTGCAGTCTGGACACTTGTCATGGGTCACAGGCCACATGGCATGTGTGCTGGGTCAGCGCTGGTGCATCTCTTCTTCCTTCCTCCCCCCTCCGCCTCCTCTTGTTATTCCTCTTTATTTTCCTCCTTTTTTGAAAACACAATTCACATAGGCTTCATCTAGCCTTCCTCTTGGTTCTGATTGAGATTTTCACTTGTTTTGAGCACTTCCTCCAGCACCTTCCTTAGAAATGGTGTACCTGCCTTAAATATCTCAACATTCACCCATCTCCATGGATTCTTGTCTCATAGCTCTTTTTTCTTATGTTAATATCCATAATCTCTTTAACCCTCAGCTTCCAGTTATGTAAAATTGGCCAAACACTCCATCTTTGATGGGGTTGTCAGGGGACCCAATGAGACCAGTCATGTAAAGCCCTTCGCGCAGGGCCTGGTGTATAGTGAGTGCAGCAGGTTCTCTGACATGGTGCTAGGAGTGTTATTAAGAGGTTGGAAGGTTGCAGGACCCTGCTGACACTCCCTCTCTCCCAGGTTTCGGGACAGGGAATGGATGCGGGCGAATGAGCAGGGCCTTTCCTCTCTTGAGTTCCGGAAGCTCCAGGAGGTGCCCGTGGAGGCTGTGGATGCCAGTGGTTGTGCCATCAACTACCAAGGCCTGGACAACCTCTGTGAGTGGGGTGGGCGGGATGAGGTGGAGACGGGCCAGGCTCTGCCCTTTCGTGGTGGGCTCCAGAAGGGCCGTCAGTGCCATCTGCCCTCTGCCCCCTGCAGTGGCCCTGAAGGAGCTCCAGTCCCTGTCGCTGCGGCGCTGTCCCCACGTGGATGACTGGTGTCTCGGCCGTCTCTACCGCCTGGCCGACTCGCTGCAGGAGCTCTCGCTGGCCGGCTGCCCCCGCGTCTCTGAACGGGGCCTCGCCTGCCTCCACCACCTCCAGTGAGACCTCAACTCAGGCTGGGCCCCAGACCAGGGGAGGGCAGTGCCCCCATCCCTGCCTCCTGGACAGACCTAGAGCTGGTGGTGGGTCAGCACAGATGAGCTGCGCAGTGAACCTCTGGGAGGGTGGGAAGACTCTTAGTCTTCCTGCCTTTTTGTATTAAAGAAATTACAAGATATTTACACTGTTGTGGGACAGCAGGAGCCAGAGGTGTGCAGTTTGTAATGAACACAGTGGGTCTCATGTACTTGAGCAAAGATTTTATTCGAAAGCTGAGGGTCAGCATGGGGGCAGGTACACCCCCCACACACACACACACAGATGCCATCCTT